>OY365819.1:14446540-14983485 GCA_959347315.1 Bimastos eiseni
AAACAATGGACGGAATGTTGGACAATGCAAAGGCAAGATGAGAAATAAATTATTAAATGACAGGGATTTCAATACTGCATAACATAGGAAATTATAGCATAAGACAATCCATATGTGTTTAAACACCTCTGCTAATCTGTGAAGACTCCGATGGTTTGGACATGTAGAAAGAATCCAGTTGACCGAGTTAAATAGATTCAGTACATGCAAAGTTCAAAGGACAAAGTTCAAAGGACAAAGAAACAAAGGACAAAGAACAAAGAAACAAAGGCAGACCAATACTACATAGGATGGATGACATGCAAGAGGACATAACATCACTAGGACTAATACTAAGGGCAGCACTGGACTTGAGAAATAATCGAGGACAGTGGAGTTAATTTGTTCGTAATCATCGCAACCACATGGCTGACGTCAGGAACTGATGATGACGGGGACGATGAAGATGGTGCTGGTGATGATGATGATGATGATCAGGATGATGACGACGACGATGAAGATGATGGTAATGATGATATACATTATACATTTATACATTTATTTACATTTATATTAATATACATTTATTTATAAAGGTAATTTATATAGTGCCGCTTAAATAATGAGGGATGCTCATTGTGCTGCTCGAAATTATGTTAAATGCTATTAAATAAAAAAATAGCTAGCACATCAAAGCAGAGGAAATTAGTGGAGCCACCAGGAGTGGGCCCACACAAACACGTGGCACCCAAGCAACAGGTTTTGTTCAATGTTGAAAGTATCTTGTTCAGAGTCTCTGGCCAAGATACTTTGTTGGTATGAAGGGACAATAAGTTAAGTTTAGATGATGTTTCTAACAAATAATGTTGCAATCATCTTAAATCATTGCAAGCTGCTTTTACAGGGTTGCAAAGTTGGGACCTTTATGAAGTCCAGGTTTTTTGCTTTAGTGTGGATACTTGGCAGTAAGGCTGTTGTCTTTCAAACCCTTTAAGCAATCGGGATTTTCCATGGTTATGTAAGTTGTACAGATTATACCCAGAATCCTTTGGCTAAGGATTTTACTGGTAGTGAAATAATCTCTGATGCTAATGGGAAGTGATGCTATTGCGTACAGAATTGAAATTTAGAATACCTATTCTTTTTGGTACAATATCCGGTTTGACTTGATTATCAGAACTGAATTCAGGGTCCCATGTCAGTGCTGTTTGTTGTTGAGGGGTAATGGAGGCTGTGGATAGAATGCGAGTGGGTTGCTATTTGAGCCCTGTCTTTAATTAAGTTTAAGGCATTTGGAGAGGTTAGGTGGAAGCCATAGCAGTGTTATGCTGAATGTATTCTGTTCGTTAGAACTGTTACACAGGTCTTGGGCCAATTGCCCCAGGACTTTGCTGTGCTATAGATAGATAGATAGATGGATGGCTGGATGGATGGATGGGTGGACGGATGGATGGATGGATGGATGGATGGATGGATGGGTGGTTGGTTGTTTGGATGATTGGATGGATGAATGGATGGATGGATAAGTAGATTGATAGATAGAGATAGATAGATAGATAGATAGATAGATAGATAGATAGATAGGACATTCCATTCCCTGTCATCCTTATCCGAGGTTGTCTGTCCAGTGGATAGAAGCAGTTAATGTGAAGCTGATAATTCATTCGGGTGACTAGTGGTTCTTTAATGTGTTCTTTAATTGGTTAAAGCGGTCGGCCCGTAACACGGCGAGTGCGGTTTGACCCTCTTCCAAGGAGTCACTGTGTAAGGACCTTGAGCAAGTCCTTTGCGTGCAATTACTCTGCATCATAACTGCAGTTGCACCATTGAGACGTGTGTGCACTTCTGAGCTGATTGTAAGAAGGGCAATATCAAATTTCAGATTTTTTGTTTTATTGTATTTTATGAGGGTTATTAGTGGCTTCAAAGTAAGTATAATGGTAGCTACAATCCTAGGCAGTGTGACTGTGTAGCTCATGTGAAGTTCACAAGGATGACTAGGGCATTTGAGGCACTGGATTCATGAGGATTGATGGGCAGTGCTGGATTCTGGCTTCTCACTTCAATCATGTAAGATTCTGGAGTTTTCCAGATTTAGTGTTTTGACACATAATTAAATTTTGTCTGCGTCGGCCCCACATGTTGAAGCCAATGGGGTCTATGTGTCATTGCATATGAACTCTATGTCTAGTCAGCCACTGCTAATAGTTGCACACTGTATCCGGCTTTTCCATGGGAGTTTCGAGGACTTTGAAGTTGTTTAGGATATATTCATTCATAATATGGACTTGTAAAAGTATTCGTGGTAAGTGTAATCTTATATGCTACAGTCTGTAAATTTTTATTAAAACTTTGTCCCTGGCTATGTAAGGCCTTATGCCACGGCTTGTTTGGCTTATGCATAAATTGAACACGGTAATAGCGGTTTTGTAACACTCCGCATATGTGGCATGCAAGGTTGGCTTGGAAACAAGGGGCATCTTTTGAGCCTGGTAACATATTGGCCATTCATGGTGTATGTGCTGTGGGGAGCTTTTGTGGGGTGGTTGTGTCAAAGGAAGTTGAGTTAAGCAATAATGAAGTACTTGGAAAGTGACCATGCATAGAATATGAGGTCATCTGGATGCAATCAGCCCTTGCGTTTGCTTAGGGTTGGTGAATGAGTACCGACAAGATGAGTTGGCTGAAAGGCTAGAAGATTATTTTGACCATCATGTTTGTATTTGAAAATAGGCTACAGCAGATCTTTAAAAAACACAGGAAATTTTGAACGATGAAAGGCATGTAAACTAAATACTTACACAAGTATGTACGTACAAACTGGTACAGATGTAAATATGAAAGCATGCTTGTGTCTGATGTTCACATCTGTGCATGCTCTATGTACAGGCAAATTCTTGATTGTCCATGTAAATAGTTGTGCATACAATTATACATCTTCACTCACAGGATAGGACTTTACTGCAATGTTCTTTGAAGTATATCCATGTGTCCCAGATTGCAATGGTTGTGAAACCAACTGACTGTTGAACATAATACTGACATTAATAATATATAAAAATAATAATAACCCTAATGATAATAAAAATAATAGTAATAATAATGATAATAAAAATAATAATAATAATAATGATAATAAAAATAATAATAATAATAATGATAATAAAAATAATAATAATAATAATAAAATGGCTTTTCAGAATGATTACAGAATGGTATGAACTAAGGATGACAAATTATTTCAGGAGTGCAATTTAACTGTCGGCAGCCACGCAGGGCCCTAGTATGTTATACATCTTTGACAAATGACTTTGCCTAGCAAAAAAACCAATAACAATAATAATAATGATAACAATGGCGATCTATGACGTTGAGTGTATTGTGGTTACCGATGTCACACAAATGAGTAGCTATTTTAAACTTTTTCTTCTGTTACTGTTGTTACCTCTGTGTAAATGCTAGTGCCCTTCTTTACTCATTTGTGCACTTTATGCTCTTCTGTTGTGTTAGCGATGATATCTTCAGTGGTGGTGAGTAACCTGCTTCCTGTCTGCTTTTAAACATGTAATTCATCTGATTACTTCTCCAAATGATTCCATTCCAAATTACTTCCCTGTTCTGCTCTTTGTTTACCTATTGCTCTCTGATGTCCTCAACATCTATCCATCCGATCCTTTCATTCATCGAATCCATCCATCCATTTAACCATGACCCAGTCGGCTCTTTTCAATGTAAGATGGATGGATGGAGGGATGGATGAATGGATGGATAGATGGATAGATAGATTGATGTTCTGGGTCCACTGGCTTTTTGTAACTTTCATTTATTAATCCAGTCGTTAATAGAGTGTACTGTTTATGGGATCTAACTATCAAGCTGCAAAATTGTATATATGTGAATGGCTGGTTTCTGTCAGTTATTATGTTCTCATTAAACTTATTGAATAAATACAACATATTGAATTCCACTCATGTGAGTTATTAAAATCATTCCGTAGGTGATTTGTTTTCAAGTCTTGTTCACAATGACACTAGTTTGCGAAGAGTCTTATCTGCAATGTTGTTAATGCGCTGTCTGCTTAACCATAACTAGCATCTCATTTACTGTGGAGTAATTTTACTTTGCTGGAGGAGAGGATTTAGCATATGATGAACTTTGAAAGTGCTAGAATCAATCAATCAATCGATCCATCAATCAATCAATAAATCAGCTTTATTATTAACCAGAGCAGTACATAACGCAATGGTAGATGTACAGTGAGTAACAATGGGTGGACCCAAAGGATCATCAGTTCTGCATGCAGGGTCTCCCTGTAATAAAATGATTATTGTACAGTCAGTAACAATGGGTAGACCCAAAGGAACATCGGTTCCGCATACAGGTTCTCCCTAATATTATAATACATCCAGTGACCAAGCTGACCCGGTAAGAGATTTCCAATCGAAATCGAGATTTAATTTGGGTTTTGTTTATTTTTGATTATAGAAATTACAGCACATTTTCATTCATTCGAGCATGATCTTAATTCGTCCGTGTTTGATTCTGTTTTTGCAGATTACAAAACTTTTTGCATTGAGTCTGATAATCTAAACTTAACAAGAGGAGGTGGTCTTCAAAAGTAATCCGCCATGGTTTCTACAAGCCTTGTAACAAGGTCTGCAGCTGCTTTGGAAATGGACACTCCCTCTCAAATCATCATTAAGCCTTCGAAAGTTGACTCAGAAAAGCTTGGTATGTTCATTTAGACTGATTGTTTAGGCTACTATTTGAACTAGTATTTAATCTGTGTAATTGTGGGAATTTCTGTTGCACTGCTGCATGATGATAACAATATTTTTCATTATTTCAAACTGACAATCTAAACTTGCCATAAGATTACTTGATGTCGTAGTAACAGATGATAACATGTTTAACAAGAATTGCTCTAGCTGTATGATAGCCTGCAAGGCGCTCATCTGCCCTGCTACTCAGTTTACTCAGTCACCAATATGGAGTTGATCGAGTCAACCCTATGGGACAAGTGGGTATTGAACTCATGTCCTTCTATCTTCATGCCAGCATGTTACCGCTTAGCTGTCTCCCCGATGGTTGCTGTCAGCTATTGGTCAAAATTTCACCACCATACCATTTTCACTGTCTCTCAATTGCTTCTAATCACCACATTTTGTTTCGTCATCTGAAGTTGTTCTGTCCAGGTGACAGGTATAGTTCTGTGAAGTTTCATTCTTCTCTTCATTCTTTAGGAGTATGGTGTAAGGAGCTCATAAAAGAAGGAACAAAATTTGGTCCATTTGTGGGCGAAAAGGCTTACGAAGTCGATGACAGCATGGATCCGGCATATATCTGGGAAGTGAGTAAAGTGCAGCTCACTTTATATTGTGCTAAATTTAATCTGGTATTTCCTTCATTTAATTTTATCTCCTGAATTTGGAACAAACCGGTTTTTAAGTCTGTAGCTTGTCCATCTGCATTGATGATTTAAGAATATTTTCAGAAGTTAGCAGATGCAAAACTTAACCATCATGTGAGCATTCTAATAAAAAAATTTTTTTTGTTGGCTATTTAGGAAGAGTTCTCATTGATGATTTGCCTAGAAGACAGACAACTGTCTAAAGCTAGTGATGCTTAGAACTGTCAGTGTGTAGAAGGTTTAATATGTATAACGTGTAGAAGGTTTCATGAATTTACAGGTTCAAACTGAAACAGGTGAGCTCTAATCCATAGAACTGTGTGCGAAAAGGTTTATGAAATTGATTCTTTAGCATCTGAATGCTTAGAGATAGCGAACGATATCTTCTTATAGATGTTAATATCCATTTTGTCGATGTTACAGATTGTAGATGTGGAGACAAAAGAGTTCTTATTCTATATCAATGCCACAAGTCCTCATTCTGGCAACTGGATGCGAAACATTAAGTGTGCTAGGTTTTTTGAAGAACAGAACATCGTATCGGAACAGGAAGGCATCGACATCTTCTACCAGGCAATTAAGGTCAGTAGGGTCATCGAGTGAGGAACAGTTAGTATAATGTAATGTAATGTAAATATTCTAAAAAAATTTAGCATTCATCAGGGAGATCAGTCACTGGCACTATGCCAATTCAAGTCCACAATAGCCAAGCCTTTCGTTTCAGTGCCAGGTCGAAATCTGGGGGGTCAAGCCGAGTAGACCATTCGGAAGCATAGAGAGAGGTGAAAGATCTTTCCAGGTAGTTAGACCATTCAGCCTTTGATGCATAAAATAAGGAGATAACTGTATAAAATATATGATGACTACAAGAGATGAAACTTGAGACCACACAGATGGTGGAGTCCAGATTGGACACAATGTACTAACATGAGTTGGCCAATTTTAGGGCTATATGGTAAAATAATTTCTATTAATGCTTTCAATAAAGGTATAGGTGGTCTTAGTTGTTCAGGCCATGTACAAGAAATCTTTGAACCTTTCATTTTATTGCTAAACTAGGAGAGTTTATTATGAGTGTTCCTTCTTTTGACTTCCCTGTACAAAAATGTTTTAAAACCTGTTTTATCTGTGTAATGTGGCTTATGTAGTCTGAGTGTGAAATTAGTTTTGTTCAATCAGATTCTATGATCTTAGTTTTTCCAACAGATACCATTACATGCAGCTACAACAGCATTTTGCTAAAAGCTGGATTTAAGATATAAATAAACAACATTCGATCAGACCCCTCTGATATCTGTAACAATACTTAAAAATACCATTTAGAAGCTGTGTTTTGAAATTTAAGTTAAAAAATCATGAGACTTGGATATTAATGTCAAACTGACAAACCGCAGTATGATTTACAAGTGCGGTAGATGGTAGTATGATTACAAGTACGGTATGAACAGATGATGACAAGTTATTACAGGAGTAGATGTTAACTGTTGGCATCCATGCAAGGCACTTGTCACGTTATTAATAAAATTTACGAATACTGCCACCTAACGACACAAGGACTAGTTAATCTTATTGACGAAGTTCTCTCGCGCTGCAAATTTTAGAGTTGCAGCGTCTGAGCAATTGTTTGAATATTGTAGGATATTTCTCCTGGGGAAGAGTTACTGACTTGGTTTGAGAAATCACCTCTGAGGAGGAAGAAAGGAAAACGAAGAGCCTACCCAAACAGTCAGTACCTCCATTATTACGACTGGTTTTCGAAATGCCTAGTTTAGTCCGTTATGGGTTCTCTTAGTTCCTAGGAGCTGTGGTCCTGTAAGGGTCTTCTGTCCAATAGCGGGGCTTAAGTGAGGCAATCATTTCCTTTCAGTATTCCCTTAGCCAAGCATTAGAGGAGTCCTAAGGTCTTGGACAAGGAACCAGCGCATTGAATGATATGTACTTGTCGTTTTATTCTCAACCTGTGCCTCTGCCAATTCCTATTAATGCAATGTGATGAAAATCTGTGAAAATTTCTCAGCGCCTACAATCAGGGAGACCGACTTATTCACCGGCGCTATTGCTTGGTAACAGAGGTATAATTATGTGTGCAAGCATCGTCCCCAAATAGTCACTACATGTTGTGGAACCTGGAACCACATGATCACTGACTTAGCATGTTACTGATGGACCACTGCGTTACAGTGTAGTCGCGTGTTGGATCAAAATAAAAAATTTCCATTAGTGTTATTTTTTCAATTATTATTGTATATATGTATGTATTGGGCTATTTATATAGCGCCTTATAAGAACCTCTCAAAGGCGCTAAACGTAGCTACCCAACAGATCTAAACAAATGCAATTTCAGTATTCGCACGTAGGTAGCCACACTCGGTGTTTACACGCAGAGCGCCACACCTCTTCCAACTTATTATTATTTCATATTTATTTAGCTTTGCTGGTGTTGTTATTCTCTGATACTGAGCTATGATGTTGGTGTTCTTATTTCTTGTCCTCGTCTCTTTTCAGTCAAAAGAGCAAGAACAGGAAAGCCAAAACTGGTAGCCTCTCGTCACACAGCCGGATCGTCGAAGGCCGATGCTTACGCCGATGTGAACTACGTGTCACAGAGAGGTCGCAAGCGCAGTGTGAAGAAGTACTGGCAGCTGGAGACGATAACTGACTCCGATGCCAACCATGACGACAAACCGGAGGACAGCGAGGAGGAGGAGGAGGAAGAGATGCTTCAGGAGCTTTCTGACGAAGACTGGGAGGCAAAAGAGGTGAAACAGGTCACTAAGGCTGTCGACAAGCCGACCGAAGTGGTTATGGCCGTCGAGTCAACCACTGGTTTTTTCCAGTTTGAACTGCAGGTGACCCAGACCAGTAAAAACCGGTTGGGACGCAAAGTCTTCCAGTGCGACATCTGTTCTGGAATTTACCGACACAGCTTCAGTCTCAAGCGTCACTACATTCGCAACCACATCAACTACAAGTACATTTCCAAAGTGGACCGCCTGAACTGCAGCATCGTCTGTGAGACAGGCCTCCTGCCCGGCAGCAATGTGGAAGTAAAGGAGGAGGAAGCCGAAGATAAGGGAGAGGGTTGTTCTGATATTGAGAATGCTGAAGAAAATGTAGAGTATGAGGAGCAGGAAGTGGAAGATGTAGGCCTATCGGATACTGAGAGCGGCGTATTGAAGACGGAACTCATGCCGGAAAAAGAAACAGATGTTGGGTTTGAGGTCGCAGGTCATGTAGGAACAAGTGACGAGACTTTGTCTCTGACCGATTGTGGAACCGAAAACGATAAAGTTAACCCTACAGTTCTTGTAGAGACAGATAAATCCAGTTTGCCTTCTCCTAAAGCAAAAACTAACAGGGATATGAATGTACCTTTGTCAAGTGACTTGGAAAAAAAGGACAAGGGGTCAGTTGGATCTTCTCCGGGCACTGGAAATAAGACGGGAGATGATGGAAAGGAAGAGTCAAGTGAAAGTAAGCCAAAGGTCAAGTATCCAATGCCCTGTCTATATCGTTGCAACATCTGTGAGCAGCTTTACGACACGGTGGACCAACTAAAGGAACATTTCCTTAATCACCCAAACTTTCCCAGCGACAAGAAGTTCGCTTGTGAGCACTGCAAAATGAAGTTCAAACACAAGCAGAACTTGATGAGACATGAAGTTGTCCACACTGGTAAATATCTTAAATTATTACATTATACATACAAATCACCTTTGCATCAGCCATTTACAACCTTTGAACACAAAGTTCATTTCCTATGCTTGATGTTGCAAATGTGTTTTTATATTAGGAGGATTTATATAACGTCCTTCTAAGACCATCTACTCCGAGTGCTGTCAACCCAACCTTAACTAAATGGGTTCATATATTAAACCCATATATACAAATATATTTGTCATCTGACCATTCCAGGTTACAGGGCCAGCAACTGAATAGACTTAGTGCTGCCTTGTGGAAGTCCAAGGGCCAGAGGTATAAGTTCAACCTGTAAAGATAAGGGAGCCTCGGCATTGGACACCCAAGGTAGAACAACTTTGTTCACTTGGGTACTTGGGGCTGATCCCTTGAGGCAATGCCATACCAATATAGAGACCCGATTTGACATCTGCTGATGGAAGAGGAACCAATGAAGGAAATCCCATGTTATTCACCTTCTGGTTGGGAGTTGTTGTTTGGTTGTGTTCTTGACGGTTGTAAATGTTGTCTTGAAGGTTGCCCATGTTGTCTTGAAGGTTGTCCGTGTTGTCTTGATGCGTATATTATTCTCCTTCTTGTTGGGAGTTGTTGTTTGGTCGTTGTCTTGAAGGTTGCAGATATTGTCTTGAAGGTTGCTCATGTTGTCTTGAAGGTTGCCCATGTTGTCTTGATGCATATATTATTCTCCTTCTTGTTGGGAGTTGTTGTTTGGTCGTTGTCTTGAAGGTTGCAGATATTGTCTTGAAGGTTGCTCATGTTGTCTTGAAGGTTGCCCATGTTGTCTTGACGTGTATATTATTCTCCTTCTTGTTGGGAGTTGTTGTTTGGTTGTTGTCTTGAAGGTTGCAGATGTTGTCTTGAAGGTTGCCCTTGTTGTCTTGAAGGTTGCCCATGTTGTCTTGATGCATATATTATTCTCCTTCTTGTTGGGAGTTGTTGTTTGGCTGTTGTCTTGAAGGTTACGTATAGCATCTCTTTAGCTCAACTAGGTCATTTAAGAACAAACCACTTGTTGCTTTATCATACATTACGTTAGCTATGTTTCAGTGTTAACTGCTTTTTTTGATTACTAGTTTTTGTTGCCCTCTTCTGTTGTGTGGTAACTTATACAATAGTCTACCCATTCAGATAATGTTTGAAGTCATTATTGAGTTTCAGATCTTTAGTACGAACTGTTTAACAATAATTTGTTTCATCACATTATGTCACTTGCTGTTTAAGTCATTCATTCTGAGCATTTGTTAGCAAGCCTCTATGTATCATCTACTCTGAGTTGCCCCAGTCCTACTCTCTCTGTCATGGCTTTTAAAAGAAAACTTGGAAAATTTGACTATTAATCATGGCCAGGGCAAATTGCAGTGGTTTTTAACAAAGATTTGCGTGGTTTAAACCACGTTAAATCTTGTAATGTTATGTTACTCTGGCAATAAAAGACAGTTTTAAAATGCTAGTGAAAGGTAGTTATTTGAAGAATGGCTGTGATGCTGAGAAGGGCTGGTCTTACTTTCTCTCATTTTAGATGATTTAGTTTATTTATTTATTTGGAGATATTATTGAAATAAGCTGAGTTAGAACTCTCTTTTGCCGTCAGTTGTTGTGGGACTGTGGATTTTAACGATTAATTTATCGATTGATCGAGTTTTAATCGATTTGTTTGATTATTTTCTAACTTATATCATGCTGTAGAGTAAAAAATATTCTATTAATGATAATGTGAAACGTTTGAGGGAAAATTAAGCGACTGTTTTGCATTTAAGGTAAATGCTGACAAATAAATTGAAGACGGCAAAAAATTCTGTTTTGTGATTTCTTGTATTTTGTTTGCTTGGTCATGGTCCTATTATATTTTCATGTTCTTGTTGTCCCTGTTGTATGAAATTAATGATGCATTAAATGTTCTATGTCAGTGATACATGGAAGCTTGACAGTCCCTTTACTAAGTTTGACAAATACAATGTTATTTATTATTTCATGTTATTCAGGTGCTAAGCCTTATACCTGCAACCACTGTAACAAAAGATTCCCAACACTGACCAATCAGCGACGACACGAACGCATTCACAAAGGTCAAAAGTTTACTTGCTCGCAGTGTCCGGGAACCTTCACCCAGACCGGCGATCTGAAGAAGCATATGTGCAAACAACACCCAGAGACGTACAACGAATGTGCCTACTGCTCAAAATACTTCTCAAACGAGACGATTCTGGCCAGTCACCTGAACAAGGCTCACAGCAAAGACATCGAGGCAAACCACCTGAAGATCTGTGCTCGGAAAAAGGCGCGAAAGGTGAGCCTGGAGAAAGACCGGGCGGAGTCGAGACGACTTGCGTCCGACCAGACAGAAAGTCACTCCAAGTGCGATCCATCTCTGCAGTTCGCGTGCACCATCTGTCGGAAGAGGTTCCGCGATTACTCCAACATGTGTCGGCATCGGCGGCTGGCTCACGAACGCGAAGCGTCCAATCTCGAGTCGCAGTGGGGGAATTCGGACGAGGGGGCGTTCAACGACGGGGACGAGTACTTCTCCGACAGCGACTCTCTGCCCGACAGAGAGAAGATGGACGGACTGCAGACTTACTTCTCGCACGTATCGCACAACATCTCCAACAATCTCCAGCACTTCATCGAAGGCAAAGAGGATCAGCTGACGAGGGCAAGCTGCCACATACGATGGAAACAGAAGACCGCTCACGACAAGATCGCGGTCGCCGAGAATGTCGCCGAGATCAAACTCGAGGAATTTAACTTTCCACATGGCTTCCAAATCCGACAACTATCCGAGCTGTACGAGTCTCCCGCTGTCGTCTGTCCAGCAACTCCTTCAGAGAGTGAATCTTCTTTGAAATCTGTGCTGAACCCGAATAGTACCTCTATCGAATGCCTTAAACAAACTGCAGTCAGGCCAAACACAGAGGTCTTCCCAAACGCCAAAGCAGAGGTTCCTCTCGTTGTAAATCCTGTCGACCAGGGTTTGATGATCCGCGTTCCTGAGATAAAGACGTGTATGTTGTGTCATTCCGTTTTTCACAATTCTACAGCGTTCAACAGTCATATGGCTGAGAAACATCCGACAAAAGACGCTGGCAACGATCGTAAACTACCCAACAGGCAGACGACTTCTTTACTCGATGATCTACTTGAAGATTGCACGCCAGTGAATTACAGCACAAAGTCTCGCGATGCAACCGATGTCCAGTTGTCGATCGAGATATTAGACAATGGTGAACAACCGCTCGATCTTAGCGCATCTTCAACGTCACCAAGTTCTTGTACAGCGGCACTGCCTCTGCCAATGTCAGATGAAACAGCGGTGGAACCAGTTGCTGAAGCTCTGCCTAAACCACCTGCTTTAAACAAGCGAAGCCGAAAGTTCCTGTGTCTCGTCTGTTTCAGTGAGTTCCTTGACTTGGTGGAACTGAGCGAGCATCAGCATAATCAGCATCCTAGCGTCGACTGCAGACACGCTGAGGTGGACATGAACTTCAGTGCCACCTTTTGTAAACAGCCGAACCCGGTCGGGGCTCTTAATGTCTCCTCCAGTCAGCTTCCAACGCTTCCAGGTATCCTTTATTTCCTGTTTATTATCATGAGTGCAGCTTGGTTGAGAGACTGGGAACATGTTGCTCGTAACATGTAAGGGAATCCGTTTTTTGAGTTTCATGTTTGTATGTGTGTGTGCATATGTAGCTATTTGTGTGTAGGTGAGTAGGTCAGTAAACAGATGTGTGTGAACAGGTGTGTGTGCGTGCGTGTGTGTGTGCGTGCGTGCGTGCGTGTGTGCGTGCGTGCATGTGTTTGTGTGTGTGTTTGTGTGTAGATGTGTCTATGTGTGTAGGTGTGCATGTGGGCCGCCTTTAGCGAGTTGTATAGGTACTGGTTCCCTGTCCTGTATATTGATGATATTTTGGTGTGCCTGGCTTATTTTCGATATATGATAAGCATTATGCAATCTGTGTGCATGATATGCAGTCAAAACTGCAGATATAATATATGATTCACTTGTTTATTAACACACATCAGCACCAACTTATAAGAAGTATAACATAAGTACAGCAAATACAATCTGACAATACAACCTGTGCATCACATTTGATTCAGCCAAAATGGGTCAAATATGGACTCAGCTAAGGACTCAACTAAGGACTCAGCTAAGGACTCGGCTAAGGACTCAGCTAAGGACTCAGCTAAGGACTCAGCTAAGGACTCAGCTAAGGACTCAGCTAAGGACTCAGCTAAGGACTTAGCTAAGACCTCAACTAAGGACTCAGCTAAGGACTCAGCTAAGGACTCAGCTAAGGACTCAGCTAAGGACTCAGCTAAGGACTCAGCTAAGGACTCAGCTAAGGACTCAGCTAAGGACTCATCTTGCTCATTAACAAGGCTAATACATGAAGATAATGCTAAAAGTTTTACTTTAGTGGAGCATTAGCTGGTCTTCTTTAAAATCACCAGTAACCATATAAACTTCTAGAGCTGTCCAAAAATACTTACTAGGAAAGGAATAACGATATATTTATATTTACATTCTATTTCTGTTGCTATCAAATTATGTATTCTATATTTATAAATTATGTATTCTATATTTATAAATTATGTATTCTATATTTATAAATTATGTATTCCATATTTATAAATGATGTATTCTATATTTATAAATGATGTATTCTATATTTATAAATGATGTATTCTATATTTATAAATGATGTATTCTATATTTATAAATTATGTATTCTATATTTATAAATTATGTATTCTATATTTATAAATTATGTATTCTATATTTATAAATTATGTATTCTATACTTTAGTCAGGAGCACAGGATTTGGGCCATTTGACATAAATGTACTTTTATCGCGATCACGAAAATTAACATTAGACAGAAGTTATTAACTTGATTAAATTACATTGTAATATTTTATTTTGTTTTCATTTTCAGCAGATGGACAGAGTTCAGTAGTCCTGCCGTATCTTTGCACCAAGTGCAAACAGCAATACCCTTCGAACGAGACGCTGCACGAGCACATCGCTGAGTGTGGCGACTACTGGCGTCACCTCAACACCCGCATCACGTGGGTCTTTGTTTTACGTGGCAGTGAATTGCCAATGGAGAAAGTCATCAAGAAGCGTGGAAAGTTCCACTGGACGAAAAGCCCGGAAGAATCGTCTAGGAAACAACTCCAGCGAATGCTGCTGCAACAGCATCTCGGCGACGTACCAACAGATGGTGCGAAGGGACGCTTTGGCCGATCGGTTGGAAGGGTCAAGAGCGCCGAGTCGGTTGAGGACGAGGCTGACCTGCGACGCAACCGATGGCGACACGGTCACCAGTCGTCGGCGTACAATCCTCGACGTCACGTGCGGCGGAGAGAGATGACCGAGTTGGTCGACGTTCAGAAGTGTCGAGGATGCGACGAGGAATTTAAGACGATTCTGCAGCTGGAGAGACACATTCCGGTCTGTGCCGGAAAGAACCGGATCAAGGATCTGCACGCCGAGAAGGCGGAGAATGGAGAGAATTCGGACGACGAGAATGACTACGACCCTACCAAACACATGTGCATCTACTGCGAGCGGCAGTTCACGTACCTGAGGATGCTCAAGAAGCACGTGACCGAGAACTGTTCAGTTCGGAAGGAGTTCGTGGAGAAGGGCGAGTATATAGACGAGGAGTGGGAACAGGAAATTATGAGTAAGGTTCAGAACAACAGCCGTGATACTGGGCAGAGCTTCGGCGAAACCGTTGCTGCCGACGATGGTGATGGGGCGATGGATAACAGGCGTGGCAAGCGGCGGAAGAGGGGAAACAACTGGGGATGTAGGGCCAAGACGAAGAAGAGTTTCAAGTCTTCGAAATCGTCGGACGATGGCGACTCTCTGTTTGGTTGGGAAGACGCGTTCCTGAATACTTGGGTGAAGACGACAAAGGATGGAAACCAGATCAGAACTAATGGCAGTTCTTTGCACAAAAAGTGCGACAGTCCAGCTGTTCCTATTTTTCAAAAACAGGACGAAAGTTCAGCAACTCGAGACAGCTGCCACATTGGCGGAGGTACACTTGCACTTCAAAAGCTTCTAACTGGGGAAATCACTCTCGCATTCACAGAAGCTGATAGCATAAAGGCGGACGACGGATGCACCAACACTGATCTCGAGGAGGCTGCAGAAATTATATCATCACCGAAACCAAGTGATGTTTGTAATAAAGATCTGGTGTCAATTAAGGAGGAGACTATCGAAGCAGAAGTGAAGGTAGCTGCTTCAGTTCCCAACAAGCTTAGTTCAGAGCAGGTGAATTCTTGCGAGGATACATCAGCCACAGATGTACGACAGAAGCTCATCAGCAAAATTCAGTCTAAGCAGAATGCAAATTCAAATGACATGCAAAGCAATGAAGATCTGTCACTGGTGAAGCCTACTGGAAGCATTGAAAACAACAAGAAAATTGAGTATGGTCCAGAATCTGATGGGATCACTAGTTCAAAGAATGACATTGGTTCAGGGAATGACACCAGTTCAAAGAATGACACCAGTTCAAAGAATGAAAATAGTTCTTCAAGGATTGACTCTAGTCCAAAGAATGATACTAGCTCAAAGAATGACACTAGTTCAAAGGATGACACCAGTTCAAAGAGTGACACTAGTTCAATGGATGACACTAGTTCAAAGAATGACACCAGTTCAAAGAATGACACTATTTCAAAGAATGACACTAGTTCAAAGAATGACGCCAGATCAACGAATGAAACTAGTTCAAAGAATGACAACAGTTTGATGAACGACACTAGTTCGAAGAATGACACCAGTTCAAAGAATGATACCAGTTCAAAGAATTACACCAGTTCAAAGAATGACATTATTTCAAAGAATGACACTAGTTCAAAGAATGACGCCAGATCAACGAATGAAACTAGTTCAAAGAATGAAACTAGTTCAAAGAATGAAAGTAGTTCAAAGAATGACTCTAGTTCAAAGAAGAATGATGTTAAGAATGAAGAGGAGGATAAGAGACACACTGAAAAGGATGAAGAAGAGGAGCAGGAGGAAGTGGAGGAGGAAGAGGTGCCTGTTACCAAGGCAAGAAAGCGACGAGGTCCACGACTGACGATGAAAAGCAAGAAACGCAAGAACGTTAGTGAAAAGCCAGCTGGAAAGGCAAATCAGTCGAAGAAAAAGCCCTCAGATGTGAGATGATAGTATGATTACAATGTTCAGTTTTAATCAATTTAAACTGTAACTGAAGACATGAAAATTTCTTTGAGAGTTTTCACAGACTTTCTGTCATCATTTCGAACTGATGTTCAAAATCTTGTTGCAGTGATCGTGCGTATGAGGTTCGTATTGGAAAAATACACTGTTTACGGTCATTCCATAAGATGCCCTTTTGTGCCTGGAATGTATTCCACTCTGGATTTAGTTCTTGAATGGTTAAAATGTTTGCTCGGTTACCTCTGCTTTGCTTGTGCTGATAAAGTTTAGCGTGTGTACTATATGCAATTACAAAGAAATTTAGAAAATGAATGTTACGGATTTGTATAACTGTGAGATGATTGTGAACAGATGAAAAAAATATATTTGTGACCTGTTCTTTGTGAGTGAATGTGCTAAATTTGAAATTTTGCAACTTTTGAATTTATTGTAAAAATTTCTGCTACTGATTTCATTTGGATAGTCTACTCTGCGCTTTAATAACTGTTAATTTAAATCTGAGATTTCACATGAGTGACTAAGTTGTGAATCCGTGTTAAGTTGTCTTTATTCAAGCTAAAGTTGCTACTAAGTTGCTCTGACAGACTGCTTTAACTGTTCTAGTCTACATGCTGTTAGTAGTGGTTTTGGTTGCTCTAATCAGAAAGATCGATATGAGAAGATGTTGTTACAATGTTCATTGCAAAGTTTGATGTTGAATGAGTGAATTGTTATTGGTTGTCACTATTATAATCTCTTAACCTGAAATTGTGAAACAATCTAGTAATCAAGCATCAATTGATTTTGCAGTACCATTGTGTGTAAATACAAATTTCAAGGTCCCTACATAGTTACTTACTGTCGCTGATAATACCCAATATGCCCAGGCTCCACGTTACAGGAGTGTTGTAGCCAAATGAAAACCTATGTAGGCATTGCAGTGCAAAGAATTTGTGGTGTTTAATCTATGTAAGAAAATATAGAATTTATATAGCGCCCATTAAAGATATCTGTTCCGAGGCACTCTCTGCGCTGGCCCAAATTATGTCAAATGTGTCACACGATCGAATAAAATATATATATATACCAGTTAGAAAATTCTCTGCAAAGTAAGCTGAAAAGAGTCACCAGTGGTGGGCCCACGCACAAGCCTGGAACCAACCAACGGATTCCCGACGACAGCTTACAGATGGCATGGATGCCCATCGTGTCTACGCCAAGTTGCGTCGATGAGTAGAACGATGACTGTCGAAAACGATTCTCAGACAGGTGGACGTTGTCCCTCACTGGTGGAAGATGACGCACGTCCGGACATTCGTCGGGGCGGTTGGACGATGCAGAAAGGCATTCTGTGTTGGTCGGTCCAGGTCGGTCCAATGATCGCGTCAGCCACCCTTCGCCGAAACGAAAACACTGTGTGAGAGGCATGTGTATTTGAAAGCTAATTAGCATTCTATGGTAATTAATTACACATGCTGTTCAAGTACCACCCACCATGCTCCATACTACACCACAAAAATGTAATCGAACATTTAAGCCTATAGCTCCCCTCCAAGATACCTACTCAGAGGCGCAGACGCAACGCAGACGCACATTCTACATAAGTTTGCAAACCAGTGCACAGTAACCTGACAGAGTCGCCAATGGTGGGCCCACGCACAAGCATTGAGTCAATTCAACCAACCGATTCCCGTCGACAAATGGCGTGGCTGTTTAGAGTCTCTGGACGAAGTACATGTACAATGCGGCGTATTGGACAGTTGTACTAAACTGTCTGACTTATTAGGACACATGCTTGTCGTTTTATGCAGACGTCCTGTTTGTGAGGGAACCTGCTTAAACCTGGCAGTGCACGAAGTTTGCCAACATACAAATTATATATCACAACACCTATAAACCCTGGTGGTATCTTATAGCAATGTTCATATTTGCTGAGGACTTGTTAAATCAATACTTAGAAGATGTGTACTTTCATTGCCATTAAGTTTTGACAATTTGCAAATCTCTTTAATACTTAACTTATTTTCACGCTAACCTGGGTTGGAGCTCTGCCTGTTGCAATCTCTTCGCAGAACTTTAACTCCAAAACCGAAACCATTCTGTCACAGATGCTATCCTGATCCGCCTCTTAATTAGGCCATATAATATATTTGCTTCACAAGAAGCAACATAATGCCTTGACTATATCATTGTCAAGGCATTATGTTGCTTCCTGTGAATTCATAATCGAAAAAAATCATTATCCTGGTTGATAAGCCATAAATACAGTATGCAATAGGTTAGAGGAACCGATATGGTGTGTCCTGTCTTCAGAGGCGGCGATCTCATTTGACAGGTGGGGGGGACACCCAATTATAAGGGTAGGAAATGTGAGGGGACACATGCATAACCTGTCCCCTCTCTATAAAATATTGGGGGACTTGTCCCCCTCGACTCCAGCCCGGGATCGCCACCCCTTGCCTGTCTTGATGTCTTTTGCGTATTAAGCTAAGAATACTTTCGTGATGAAAGTAATCAGCTAATTCTATTCAGCACGAGTCACATCAGGAAGGATGTTCCATAGCAAAGGGCCAACAGAGGCATAGGCAGAGGCAGACGCAGAGGCAGAGACAGACGCAGACGCAGAGGCATAGGCACGATGCTGAGCTGCGGCAGTTCTAGACCGATGTACTAGAAGGTCCTGACGGTCTAAAGAGCGAAGAGTTAGCCGAGATACATATAGGTTGCCTGATAAAATCACAAAGATAGCGTGGATCTTGACCCAGAAACGCTTTGCATGTAAGAGAGAGGATTTTGAACTAAATAATCCTAGCAGTTAATGGAAGCTAATGAATAATGTTAAATGTTAAAGCGATGTTATGTTATGGTGATATAACATACAGGGTGGGCTATTAAAAGTAACCCCTCAAGTTTTTTCTAAAATTTCGGCTAAAGGTAGATATTAGTAAATGAAATTTTACAGGCGCAAAGCTAATTCATAGCCCCATATAACTGCTAAAATTTAGCAGAAACTGCTAAAACTTAAATATTTCAAACAGAACAAAAGTTATATAACTTTTAATGAGTCCACCCACGTTTTTGGTGTTTAAAAAGCATTCAAAGCAGGCAAAAGTGACAAAAACGATTTTACGAAGTAACTTCTCAAGTTATTGTTATAAAGCAAACTATTTAGTGTTTCACAATTTGTGTTCAATGTGTCTACAACCAGTAGCCACACATATTCGGAGTCTATATGGCAAGTTTTGATGACTTGGTTGGGGGTCATTGCATCGGTGATAATTTGCCCAGGGACACGACGAAAAGATGTGAGGTTCAGATCTTCGTTGTCACTTCTTCTAACAGACCGGCTGATGTTCAACTCTGCTGATATTTGCTATTCTGTGAGCAAATAAGTACGTCAGCAGGCTCGATATTTATTCGGGCGCAGATAGATTTGTCTTTCGCTGCCCTTACGACTTTCCACAGCCCACTCCCTATCATCAACGTGTCCGCATATTTTTATAAGTACTCAACTTAACTTGTTTCAGGGAGGAGTGAAGACATCCGTCAGAAAGAGATCTGTTACATGTATGCATTAAGAAAGGATGCACATGGTTATAACGTCAGCAATGATGCATGGAGGAAGAGAGTCGAGTTCATACGATTTTAAGCTCGAGGCATGGAGGGCGCAAGAGATTTTTTATTACATAACAATGATGATATAAACTTGCGGAGTGGAGCTCGTCAAAGAGGACTCGTTCGATGGTCTTTTTTTTTCTCCGTTTTTGAGTTATGTCAGTAAAAAGTTGACACACTGCATTGTCACGCAAGCCTGAATTGTGTGCAAAATTTCACCTCTGTAGGTCGACGGGAACATACCTGAAAAAGAGTTGATAGTTGTCCAACGGCAATCTTTACGCAAACCAAGTTAAATAAAAGAGAGTAAAGACAGAAGTTCATGAACCGCTCTACTCCGATGAAAGAGCAGAGCGGCTCATGAGTCCTGACCAGGGTTTGAATTGTGTAATTTGACCGGGGGTGGTGATTTCAGAATGAGCTTATAATTACAGCTTTGGCTCCAAGAACAGGCTCATGATTCATGAAGTGTCTGCATACGCATTTTATCTGTAATGAGCACCTTGCCTATGTTTATTTTGTTACAAATGCTGTCATAAAATGATTACTCGCAAAACATTTTTATTCGCCAATTTAATCGACTGCATGCTTGATGACGTCAAAGTGACTTCCATATGCGATAATTTAAAGTTTCTTGTCTCAATAAAAATAATTATGAAATGTGTTTTATTACAACTACTTGAAATGTGACTTCAAAAATTCGCCTCGTTATAACTGTTTAAGGCGTTAAATGTTTTTTGACCATCAAAAATCGGTGGTTGCACTCATAAATAATGATATAACTTTTGTTCTGTTTGAAATATTTTAGTAAAACTTGACCTTTATGTGGAATATGAATTGGTTTTCAGGCTGTAAAATTTCATTTAACATTTCGTACTTGGCCGAAATATTATAAAAAAACGTAGGGGGTTACTTTTTTGGTCCACCCTGTATATGATCCATTAGTCCAAATTTTGTTGTTAAAAACTCTCAATCTTAACATATCAGATGCTTCTATTAGTGACTTTAGCATAATGCACAGATCGTCCAAGGTGAGGGGAGTTCTCCCATACGACCTCTCGTGATCGCCCCCCCTGCCTGTATTCATGTCCCTTTTGCGTATTAAGCTGCGCGATAGACATTACTGAATACCATTCAGTGCGTTTGGATCAATGTCCAAAGCACCAAATAAAGCAGGCCATAAAATCTTAAACTATAGCTGCACAATTAATTACACATTTGGATAAGACCTATGTGCAGAAAACGAAGGAAAAGAGCGAAAGGATTCTTTTATAAGTTAAAATTACGATGCAAGAGCCAGAAAAAATACAGTCCTCGGTTATACTTCTGTTGTGCACATCAAATCTCGGATTAAAAGTGAGATACGTTGCCTTTTCTGCTAGAACATTTTGGTCAAATGATCAAACAATCACTGCTCCTTATGCTATTGTGGGTTATTACTTATTAGGCATAAGTGCTTTGATGCCTGTATTCATAAATTCACACACATAAGCCTATGCAAAAATACATAACCTACATGCATACACATAGGCTATGGTATGCATACCTACATGTATAGGCTACATGTATAATAGGCTACTTAGAGGAGAACGGAGCAGTACCATAGTGGCGCGAAGGGCAACAGTTATCGGAAGCTACTCACGAAACATCTTATGATACAGCTGATATAGTTAGGCCTATATAGCATCATCATCATCAGCATCATCAGCATCATCATCATCATCACCACCATCATCATCAGCAGCAGCATCAATGAGACTACTTCTGGCTCCATCCGCCAGAAAAAGTACTTGTGCGGAAGTGGTATGAGCGGCCGGTCTTACCCTAGCATTAATTAGTATGTGGCTTTGTGCTGTATTTCAAATACAATGCAATACTTATTTTATTTTAGTAACATATTCATTTGGCGCTTCTTAAAGATAGACGCTTTTGAAGAGACTCACAGCGGAAAAATTATCATCAAAAATTATTAGGCCTACGGATTATGGAACTATAATCAATTTAGCAACAGTCATTATATTACAGGTGGTCACCTATACTACAATGACTGTTGCTAAATTAATAAAGAAAGTAATAATTCTATATACTAAGAACAAGTATTCAATTATCCACAGAAGGTCCCGCTGGCTATAGGCCTATCATAACCGGCGGGACCTTCTGTGGATAATAGAATACCTGTTCTTAGTATATAGAAATTTTACTTTCTTTATTTGTCTGGACAAATCGATGGTTATGGTTATTGATGGTTATCTCACCGATGCGTTGCAACGTCATCCACTGGGCGGAAAACGAAAGCTGAAGTAGGCCGAAAATGGATGAGAATCAGGAACGCAGCACGAAGCTAGATCAGCAATGCGGTATGACATCCGATGAGACACAAAGAACCAATGCAGCACATCAGGGATCATATGCTGAGATCGGGGGAGGTTTGGAAGCCGCCCTATAAGCCGAGCAGCCAAAAGCAGAACCCGGTCTGGTCGGTTCTGTGCATCTGTAGTACAATGTCTAAATATTAAGTCTCTTATCTTTCTGCGCCCTGCTACGTAGGAAGATAAATTGCCGAATCACATAATATGTCCCATCTATGTATGTATGCAAGTATGTATGTATGTATTTAAGTATGTATGTATGTATGTATGTATTTATGTATGTTTGTATTTATGTATGTATGTATGTATGTATGTATGTATGTATGTATGTATGTATGTATGTATGTATGCATGCATGCATGCATGTATGTATGTATGTATTTATGTATGTATGTATGTATGTTTGTATGTATGTATTTATGTATGCCTGCATGTATGTATGTATGTATTTATGTATGTATGTATGCATGTATGTATGTATGTATGTATGTATGCATGCATGTATGTATGTATGTATGTATGTATGTATGTATGTATGTATGTATGTATGTATGTATGTATGTATGCATGCATGCATGCATGTATGTATGTATGTATTTATGTATGTATGTATGTATGTTTGTATGTATGTATTTATGTATGCCTGCATGTATGTATGTATGTATTTATGTATGTATGTATGCATGTATGTATGTATGTATGTATGTATGCATGCATGTATGTATGTATGCATGTATGTATGTATGTATGTATGTATGTATGTATGTATGTATGTATATGAATATTTACATAGCGCCATACAACAACCTCACGAGGGCGCTTAACGAAGCTACCTAACAGTTCTGTCCCATCTGATTTCAACAGCTTCATTTACACCACAGTGTTAGGTTTCCATTATGCGCCTTTATGCACCGAAATCGAGATCCGTATCCCCTAAAGTTGACTTCTTTCCTTCTTTAGCTAGGCGGCGGCGTTTGTTAAAAATGAGATGTATAGCATAATGGGCGCCCTGCGTGGCTGTTGACGGTAAAATTCGACTCGTGTAATAACTTGTTATCATTCGCTCATACTGTTCTTGTAATCATACTGCGGTTTATTAGTTTGAAATTAAACGAAGATTATTATTATTATTATTATTATTATTATTATTATTGTTGTTGTTTTCATTGTCCAATTCAACAACACATCATTACACTCACTCTCAAACATATATAAGATAACCAGTTGTCTATTATTATTATTATTATTATTATTATTATTATTATTATTATTATTATTGTTATTGTTATTTTTTTCCTACCGAGGCTGTTCTGATCCCTCCAGTGATAAAAAAATTGTCCGGAGACTGAGAAATTGGGTTGTCTGGAGCGGTTGCGTCTCCACCGGTTCAGGCATTATTATTATTATAATTATTATTTTATTATTATTATTATTATTATTATTATTCTATGGTCCAGCTGAGAACAAATTGTGGTGAAGGAATTCTTTCACGTTCTCTCCCCAGATATAATTATTGCACAAGGATCATAAACATGTTCACATCCAAATACATGGAACCTACAGCAGTTCATTAATATGAACAATAATTCTTTGCTTAAATAGAACATAGTTTTATGAAACAATATAAGTATATGCTTAAATAGAAGTTGGATTTATTAAAATAGTTATCTGGATCGACGCAACTAATTCTTTGCTTATATTGAGTTGTATTGAAACTAAACGAAGTAAATAATTTCTTCACACGCTGTTGTCTGCTGTAGGCCTAGAGTTGGGGATTTTGGGTATTTATCTACGGGGACTCACTTATCTTTTAGCGTTAGTTTATAGCTTGTTGCTGAATGACTTCGAATCTGACTTCAAGAAATATATTAGAGCAAACAGGAAGTAGCAAGTAGGCAACCCTACGCCCTGGCATCCTAATTAAGCATGCATTCGAGATACAGGACATACGTGCTAGACATCCTTCAAGTTCGTTGTCTGCCTCAATCCTAATGACAAAATTATTCAATTGTCAAGTGTATTCTAATAGCCTAATGGGCGTCGTTTGTTTGCAATTGTGTTATTGTGGTGGTGCTTATTGCGGAAGGTGAGCGATCGGTTTTCCAACAGTATTCAAAACAGACTGATGAAGGTAAAACCGATATATAGGGAAAACCGGAAAACCGATATATAGGGAAAACCGGAAAACCGATATATAGGGAATTACCTAAAGTCCACGAACGATAGAAGTGAATGTGGAGGATGAGACATAATGTGGCATCGCTCTGAACCATCTCAGATAGAAGTTGCAAGAGCGGGCAAAGTCGACAATGTGAACAGAATGACGTCAAGGTCCCGAATACTAGACAAGAAAGTGAAAGAAGGAAAGCTCTCAGCAGACTGATTAAAAGTCAAGCATAGCAACCCCCATGAGTTGGATCTTAGACGAATTATTAAATTCAATGCAATTGAAAAACATCCTACGGTGTGGCTCGTGCACTGGAAGGAGTACTGCTACGACTGGTGAAAGTAAGCTAGGCAGAGGGAGGGCCATGAACAAAAGCCTATTGGACAACAAATTGATCAACACAGAGGAACATGATATAGCAACGAGAGTAGAAATTTCATGTGTAGTCTATATATGGGTTTTAATGTCACCACAAATGACCGTTTGAGTGAGGTCGATAAGGATAAGAGATAGACCTAAATCATGCACTAATTTAAAGCTCATAGGACGCATAGAAATGGTTACATAAGAATTCCCGAAGTGAGGTGGGCTCTTTCTCACGGGGAAAAGACGAGAATATTCAAGATAAGGGTGCAGCAAGTAGGCTATTCCTAGCGTATTGGACAGAAATGAAAGGTTGATAATCGCGTGGTTGTTTTCGTAAGTTAGTATTTAGGTCAGGTTTTTGAGTGTGGGAAAAACGATTTGTAACTTGTTTCAGGGAGGAGTGAAGACATCCGTCAGAAAGAGATCTGTTACATGTATACATTAAGAAAGGATGCACATGGTTATAACGTCAGCAATGATGCATGCAGGAAGAGAGCCGAGTTCATACGATTTTAAGCTCGAGGCATGGGCGTCCGCAGGAGGGCGCAAGAGATTTTTTATTACATAACAATGATGATATAAACTTGCGGAGTGGAGCTCGTCAAGGAGGACTCGTTCGATGGTCATTTTTTCTCAGTTTTTGAGTTATGTCAGTAAAAATTTGAAGCACTGCATTGTCACGCAAGCCTGAATTGTGTGCAAAATTTCACCTCTGTAGGTCGACGGAAACATACCTGAAAAAGAGTTGATAGTTGTCCAACGGCAATCTTTACGCAAACCAAGTTAAATAAAAGAGAGTAAAGACAGAAGTTCATGAACCGCTCTGCTCCGATGAAAGAGCAGAGCGGCTAATGAGTCCTGATCAGGGTTTGAATTGTCTAATTTGACCGGGGGTGGTGTTGAAAAATTTGTACATGTACAGATATCCCGACAAGAATTTCTACGAACCTGAAACCGGTATACATACTAAATTTTAGAGGGCAACTGTGTGGGTGCAATTGAAAGCTGGTTTGAGGTTTACTTGATCCCAAGGTCATTTTCAAAACTTAACTGGCGGGATTGGAAAATGAACTGGGGGTTCAACCCTAGTAATTCCCCGATAATTCAATCACTGCCCCTGACGGAAATTAATGTCCATTTGTGTGTTGGATTTTTTTTGCTTTGCTGAACCAGATTCTCCCTCTTCTTGTTGTAGAGTCGGTGGATTGAACGGTTTTGCGTTATGCAGACCAGACGATCGGTTTGATTACTCGACCTACGAAGATGTCAATTACTGTATGCTGTAGTAGTTTACACAGCAGGTAAACAACAGCGCCATTATAGTTATAGTTGCCGTGGTTTTATCGCTAGCTCATGTCTGCGGTATTACTCCGACAGTAATTCCATTACCATAGTCAAACCGCGATTATTGTTCCAAAAACCGCTGGATTAAGTGTGGTTGCCGCTGTTTAACCATGGGAAAATTTTCCAAGTTACTCTACTGTTGAACGATGTCGTAAATATCCATTTTAAGAGGACAGCTTGAGGCGATCATCTGATGCCGTAGCATAGTATGCATAAGCTAGTCATAGGCGCAGACTTTTGAGTCTGAGCAGGGCCTACAGAGGCAAAATCATCCCAAAAATGTAAAACATATCCTGGCCGTTTAGTGCGTGCACGCTAATAATTATAATCGTTGAACTGTTGAACTCGAAAATAGCTGCACCCTGTCTACTTATTTAACCGTACTCAAGTAACTTTTGACTGTTTTATTAATTGACAACTGCAGTCTATTACGGCATATATACAAGTTCAACTGATAATTATCATTACCAATAACCAATAACATTGCCAAAAGATACCAGGGCAAAGCCATACTCTTGCCCTGGTAGGCCTACCTTCCAAAGTGCAGAGGCAACAATCCCGTTGCCCTTGTAGAGTCGACGCCTATGAAGCTGGTCATCACTCGTGAATAAGCTAATGCCCTTTTGCATGTCGATTTAGAAGTTTGGAGATTACGACAACGATTAAGACAGCATGCCATAGTATCGTGGAAAGTTGAACTTTCTGTGTAATGCCGAGCATACATTTATAATTTGCGCTGACAGCGTACAGTCTTGAAGAGTACTCTCGAAGCAGCTTGCTATCTACACGGCGCTCTATAAATGGTCGTGATTATAATTACACTTACAATTGTGATTGCAGCTGGCAGTTATATTGTACGCCCACTGCATTATAAACGGGTGCATCTGACTGGATCATATGTACGTTTTATGTCTCCATTTGCCAGCGATTGTATTCTGAGCTATATGTAATAAAACTTGGAGATCAGTGGTTACACACTCGCTAAACTC
The DNA here is from genome assembly GCA_959347315.1 of Bimastos eiseni. Classification (NCBI taxonomy): domain Eukaryota; kingdom Metazoa; phylum Annelida; class Clitellata; order Crassiclitellata; family Lumbricidae; genus Bimastos; species Bimastos eiseni. Next base: position 14,473,665 of record OY365819.1, read on the forward strand.
TAACTCATGACCTAGCTTTTCGTGATGTTCCACGCAATCCGAGGATATCCGTATGTATATCCTTACATGGTATCTGTCCAGAACCGCCATCTGCCAATTGTTGAATTTCGGATCTATCCTGGGATTCCAAGAAGTATTCACACATGATCACATGTACATTACACATGTAAATACATATTACATGACCGTAAAGACAGATAGACATGATTACATGATTACATACATGCGTGTGTTATACGCACGTATATTCACACATACGTACATGCGCACATACAGACATGATCATACATACTCTTATATTCACATTGATACATACATACTTAAGCATGCAAATACATGTATACTCGCATACTGACACACATAATGTGGCGAGAAGAACTGCTTGATCGTCTGACAAGTTGTGAACAATTTCATTCAAAAGCCTGTGAAAAACCAGGGCCCTCGAGAATACGGCTCAGAGTGAAATCATTTTGACTTTCAAATGTATCAGTACAATCATATCCTCAGTCATAATAATGTACACTGGATTAGAATGCGCATACATGTCGATTAGGAAAGTGCAATGCAGCAGACTCGATTCACACAAATGAACGAGAATATTTCAAGACAAGGAAGAAACTCGAAATTTATTAACTCAATGTGGATAGTCGAACAGACCACTTTATATTTCTTCCTGATCCCATAGTTCACATACATTAGCTAATGTGCATGAAAACACCCTCAGAGTAATTAGATATCAACGCACATGATGATCACATGCAAAATATAGCATTCGAGGCTGTAAAATTGCTATGTAAAAGAGGTTAGCACAGGACCTACACAGCTGGGGAAAGAGTAATTAAACCTACATGTGTCTGCTAATACCCTAAGACTTCTAAGTAAATAAACAAACCAAGTGACCTCCATTTAATAACTTGTGATGCGTACACACGCATTGCGTTGTCTACATTTATCACTTACATTTCAAAGAGAAACTATAACAGGGTCACACATACCCAACTAAATAGAACCAAAGGTACATCGATCAAAAAAAGTACTAGTCTTTCTTTCGCTAGGCAGCGTTGGCTTCAAATGCGTAGCATGATGGACGCCTTGCCGCCTTGCACGGTTGTCAACAGTTATATCGATTCTTGAAATAACTTGTCCTCATCTGCTCATACTGTTTTTTAATCAAGGGGTGTCAAACCTTCTTGTGATGGCGGGCCAATAGCGATATTTTCCAGCAAGTAGCGGGCCAGAGTGCTGAAGGCGCACGAAAAAATTGGGGTAGGGATCTCAGAGGGGGCCATACAAACGATCGAATTATTCTTTGAAAACGTGATTCTGATATGCATTATCAATTACAAAATCACAGAAAACTCAAAGAATCGTTAATGACATATGTTCTAATTTGTCATTTAACGGCTTTATGTTTTTATTCTCAATTGTGTTGTCTTTAGACTATCCAGAACGGACGGGCGGGCCAGAAATGTATCGTCGGCGAGACAGAAATAACCCTCAGGCCGGCTCTTTGACAACCCTGCTTAATCAAACGCAAATTTTAAACGCTGCTATATGTTTTTTGCTAAAACAACTATCATTAATATTATTATTTTTTTATATTATTATTTTTTTATATTATTATTTTTATTATTATTGCTATAGTCAAACAATTTAGTGTTGTCAGAGCTGCACGAAAGAGCCTCTGAAGGTATCGGCATTGAATAGTTGGATGCAGACTGATAGACGTTGGAAAAGATAGCTAGTTTCTCTAGGGTCCCTGGTCACCTGTGTCAGAAGGCGACCCAAGTCTTGATAAAGTTCATTCTATCATTGTTGACTGGGCTCATTGTCTCAAAGGCAAATGTAACAAAGGGATAGGTGGCAGCGAGCTGACTGTACTTGACGTTCTTCCTGGTGGTTGCCACCTCCGCTGCCGCCCCCGCCGATGATGACGTCGCTTGGAGTTTATGATGGAGCCACGGTGTTAATCACCGTCGCATTCCAGATCCGATTCCATCGTCTTCGCCATGGAATCAGCGGTATGACCATCAGGGCGTTTCCCGTTAGTTCTGGATAGTCCCGGAGTCCCAGGTTCTTTGATGTTCGGGAAACCAGCGCGTGTGAGGCTGCGACTGGTTATGTCGTTTAAAGCGGCGTGTCTGGCGAATCGTCATGGCCCAAGACCACAATAAAGCCCGTGTGCTCCATCCACTTTGACTCATGACCCGCATGGGCATGCGTGTGGCTCACATACGCGTGTCCCAAGACGGAGTCCCACCGCAATTATGACCGCTTCGTCTATTATCATTATTATTATTATTATTTGTGTTGTACTACTAAGTTTGTATTAATATTATATTATTATTATTATTATTATTATTATTACTATTATTATATTAATCCTTTTAGACAACTCAGATTGTTGATCACGAAGTGTATTAGCACAGTAACTTCAGTCAGTGGCAACAATAATTAGCGAAGTGAGAATTGACGGTGGTCTAGTTCGCTCACAGCCATGGTAGATGTTGCAAATTACCAAGTTTCCACAACTCGGATAGTTTAGCATCTTTATATTAATTTAAGAGTTTAGTTCGCTGTTCTGCAGTCAACAATCGATCACTAATAGTAGGGGCCTATTGAGTATTTAGCTTGGGCTAGTTTTCCGTGGCTCACAATCCGATTCCTATTTTTCAGTGATTTTTACAAGAGGAATAGGCCTAATACAAGGGGATGTTGAACTTGAGTGCTGCTGCTTTGCGCTTATGGTCGTGTGTTAATGGTGAGAGTGTAAAACATCGTAGCAGTGGGATACAGGAACCATGCATTTGTATATTACACCCCATGTTGTTTAATCCAGGGCACTACTTAAAATGATGAATGGTGGACTACATCATTTGACAGCTGGTTAACCAAAGTCACGCATGTGGAATTGTTTGGCCTAAATCCTAAAACAGCGTGAGAACAAATTACAGACCCGCATGTAACGATTCGATCTGAATTCCTCGAGTGCAAGGCCTCTCTCGCGTTTAATGATCTGAAGCTGAAATTTTGATTTTTGATAGCCCGGACGTCGGATATCCTGTGTCACAACCGCACAGTGATTAAATGAGCGTGTTTAGGTGGAGATTTCCGATAAGACAGTAGATGCTAATGGGAATATAATAGACGTCAACATTGCCTTTCGAAGTTTTTATATATAGCTTAAATTTGTCTGACGTATTCGTTAAACTGCAACTTACTCAATTGCTCTGGTGTTTGCGTTGAACGTATTCTATTTTTGGCATCAAGTTTCTTCCTTCTTCAGAAATATCTTCGTTGATCGTCGAGATCGAGTTCACTGCAACTGTCCTTACAAACCAATCGACGAATTATTCATGCGGTATAGTAGACCCTAATGCAATACTTAGTCCAGTTTGTCCAGACCTACCGACAGAAATTCAGGGCCCCTAGGCACAGCAGAAATCTTGGCCCCTGGACAGGGCAGTTAAGGGGCTCTAAAACTGTATATATGTCCTTTGAGATTCATTCAATCATAGCGCGCCTTTAAGAACCTACTCAGGAGCGTTCCCAACCCAGCCACAACTAAAGAAAAAACTTCTGGGACTTGTAAAAACCTGACGGTTGGGCAACAAGCTACAAGCAAATAAGATATTAGAGTGCTGGCCAAACCGGGCCCTGATAAAGTCGTCAGGCCCCTGTATATATATGTATATATATACACCCACACATATGTATATATGTATATATATATGTATATATTTATGTATATATATACATATACGTATACGTATATATATGTATATATACATGTATATATATGTGCATATATATGTATATATATACATATATATATATATATATGCCTCTTTGCTACCTTTGGCTATAATAAATAATCTTTGTAACCGACCGGTGCGAGCTCAACGTCCATTGTTTTACACCTCAAATTAAACTTAAACACTGCATAAAGCTGTGCATTCTCTGTGGTAGGCCCTAGGGTTTCGAACGGCATATCTCGGAGGCTATGCCTGTTCTCTTTATTAGGTACTGATGGGCCTAGACTTTCTGAACATTTGAAAACTGGCCTTTTTGTATTGGCTGGAGTTGGGAACTCTTCTAAGCAGTTACCTAGAAGTGGCGCTATATAAATTCTCAGACTAATGACTAAGCACGTGCTGTATTTCAATGACACTAGATCTGATTTTCGTGTTGGTTATAAAACTGACTGCCGTCTTCAGAAGGCGTCTGGTCAATCCTAATCGATCAACGCGTTTTCAATGTTGCATCGTCATAACGAAGTTTACGTTTAGCAGAGGCATTCACTCAATGCCCTTAGTGCTGACTCAAGCAGTTTGTCGAGAAGAATTTCTGCTAAAATGTTATTTATCCAAACACCAATCACCCCGAAAGAACTGCTCCAAATATCCAAACTCAAAGTTTACTTGCAACTCCTCCGAGTGTCTAAGTAGACCATGCAAATGTTCCTATGCTGTAAATAAATCTTTATTCATTAGCATGCATGGAATAATTAATTATACCGCCTCGGTTATTCACAAGGAACAAACCACACACGATTTTTACTATAGACTTCCTTGTTTAGTTATACGTGAATTTAAACCTTTGCATTATGCTAACAAACAAGCTCATATGCTTAGATGCGACATCTCATAGGAAAACTTTACCAAGCGTTTGCGATAATTTACGCGACATGTTACGAGTAGGCCAATATATTTGTAAATTGTTACTAATTAGCAAGTGACATTTATTTAAATATATGTAAAGAGAGAGAGAGACAGACAGACAGACAGACAGAGAGACAGAGACAGAGACAGGTACAAACAGAGAGACAGACAAACAGACAGACAGAGAGAGACGGAGATAGATAGATAGATAATGATATGCTTTAGCAGAACCACGAATCACGGTGCTTGTGCGTCAGCGTGTAGACCTATATATATATATATATGTGTGTGTTGCTGTATCCTCATTCACGCAGTTGATGCTGCAGTTGATGCTGCAGTTGATGCTGAGCATCTTCCATATCGTCAGAGGAACGAGATAGCTTGTCAGAGATGGCTGACCCCCTTAAGTGTTCCGTCTCGTCGCGACTTCTTATTGTATCTCTCGTTCTTCTCATCAATTCGTTAACAGTTGTGTTGGCATCAACGTAAGTAGATTGTCTATCTTTCGCAAATAGGAATCACATTTGTACGCCGATTGAGGTCAAAGTTATTCAGCTTGACTAACTCATATTAAAATGCAGTCTAACGCTGAAGTTTCATAACGCTCTATTAAATGGCCTAACTATTTGTAATCACAGTTGTCAGTCAATTGCATCAGCCAAAACGAAAGACTTTAAAAAGCAGCTCATATTTAAAAAAAGAAAAGAGACAAGGCAGGAAATTGAACTGAGTGCCGTTTCGTTGTTCTCATTCAAGATTATAAATTTTTCAAATCAAAACACTAAATTAGCTTCTTTACTGAATAATAATAATAATAATATTATGGAAGCCAAATATATAAAACAAAGAGAAGGCGACCGTAGCAGCTGTTTCTTTCTTGATTGAACAGTCGAACTGATTACTGAACATCTTGGTTTGTTCTGCATTTCCGAATTTTCGTTTATTTAGATTCATAGCTGTCAAAACGCAGCCATTTACATGTGCATTTGAACCGATTATTTATCCATGTCGAGAGTTGGCCTAATTTCACCACAAATATTTCTAATATAGGACTTGATATTCAAAAATGTGTACAAATTATTTTTATCTCCATTACAAAGCGGCTGTCCGATAGGCTTGCTTTTAAAATGCAGGCCTACATTTGAGATAAAAAAAGTCCTGACTTCTGTGACTTTGATGAGAGGGATGTGTCTCAGAGGCCACATGGAAGCTGCCCTGCTTCGCCATATCACTATCTCACACAACGGTTTCCAGACTTTTAGCTTAGCTAAAGTCATTTAGTCAACGCGCATCAGCTAATGTTAATAATTTATTTTTCATGAAGAGCAGCAATGCTTTGTTTACTGTTGACTGTGCTGCGGCTACTATAATACAGCAAACTTAAATGAGTTTCAACATTATATTATAATGTTAAAACTCATTTAAGTTCAGTGTAATAGACCTAATTTTAATCAATAGCTTTTCACACCACTGATATATTATGAAAAAAAAGAGCACAAATAATTCTTGGCTGCGGTACTCTGAGGGCAAGATCATGTCTCCCATTGAGTTCTGCACCTACAAGACAGGACAACACTGGTCTGAAAATTCGAATTAAGGTCTAGCGAAACGCAGAGGTAAAAAATGTTACATGTAGGCCTATGTATGATGCGCGTGGCTAAGAATACTTGCGTCATGAAAGTAATCAGCTAATGTTAAATGTTATTGCGTTGTTATGTTATGGTGACATAATAATGATCCATTAGTCCAAATGTTCAGTGTTGAAAAATCTCGACGTTAACACATCTAATGCTTTTAATAGTGACTTTAGCATAATGTACAGATCATCCACAGACTATAGACTCCTGTGTAACAAAGGTTATCAACAAATGATGCGACGCGTAGGCAGTGCCGTACCTAGGGCGGTGCAAGCGGTGCCGTGGCACAAGGCTCAAATATAGAACGGGCACAAGTTTCAGGATAAGTTATTCCATAAATATAATCTTTCTTTAAATATGGTAGTAATTTTATTCCAAACTAAACACTAAAATTACAGGTCATTATATTTAATTTCTTTATAAATAATTTTTATTATCTTTCGAAAATGAGTTCATCAATAGAACTATTTGTCTATCAATAAATTTTGTATTGTAATTATTCGTAATTTAGACAGGCAACACAATGTGGGAGCACCAGATTAATGCTTGACATGGTGCTGCACGTAAGATCCGAATTTCGCCTTTAATTCACCTGTTTGTTTGTCGCTTAGATGATCTCTGTCACTCAGGACTCTGGCTTTCTTGATCTCTCTCTCTCTGTCTGTCTGTCTCTTTCTCTCTCACTCTCTGTCTCTCTCTCACTCTCTGTCACTGTCTCTGTCTCTGTTTCTGTGTGTGTGTGTCTCTCTCTCTCTCAATCTCTCTGTCTCTCTCTCTCTCTCTCTCAAACACACACACTCTCTCTCGATCTATTTCTCTTTCTCTCTCTCTCACACACACACACACACGCACACACACAGTCACGCACGCACTCGATATTTCTTTTTGTGATCATAAAATCATTACATTTTTCAGGAGTCACACAGAATATTACACGGTTCCCGTACAAAGCGCAGAATCTTCTTGCAACCTCGAATCGTGCGATTATGTGTGTAATTGGAGTTGGTGGCACTGGTGGTGGTGGTGGGGAGGCTACTCGTGCTATTACAGGTCCACGTAGGTATCAGCCAGTAGAATTTTACTTTGCAAAACGTTACGTGAACTCTTAAAACTTGATGGTTCTACGTACTAATTGATCTGTATAAGTGTAATTGTCAGCCAAAGACATTCAAGCCGTAATGGTAACGTTCAGACGTTTGTATAGCATTCTTGTATTCATTCATTCACTTTGAAATGATTTATATGGCGCTACTTCGTGTGTACTTATCAGGAGCGCTCCCGACCCAATCCCGGCTGAAAAGACTAGTCTTAAGGTTGCTATAAAGCGCACCTGAGTATGTAATGTAATCGAGCATTTATACAGCGCCCCTTCGAGCAAAATTATGCAAAGTAAGCTGAAAGAGTCATCGGTGGTGGGCTCACGCACATGCATGGAACTAACCAACGAATTACAATCGACAGTTGACGGATGACTTGGATGTTCAGAGTCTATATTCAGAGACAACCAGAGGCGTCTACACCATAGAAACTTTGGAGCAAATGCTCCATCCAAGAGGCAGGGGTAAGATCTCATTGCGAAATGAGCGGCGAAGTATTGTTTTTAACGATATTATGACATTAAAAATCTTGTTTTATTTGCTGTTGAGCCATTATGTTCTGATCTATAGTGTCAGTGTAGTGTGTCCGTTATGGCTATGTTCATTTCGTACATTTCATTTTTCGACATTTTATACCGCCCTTCTTCCAACATCTTTTGCTCAGAAGTGCATACACACGCTTCTACGGCGCAATTGCAGTTGTACTGCAAAGCAATGGTGCGCGAAGGATTTGCTCAAGGTCCCAACACAGTGACTCCCCGAACGAGGCTCGAACCCGCGCGCTCAGCACACACTGAACGTTATGCGCTGACCGCTTTAACCGATCGGCCACTGTGCCACACCAAATGTTAGTTAACTAGTTAAAAATTCACTTAGTGCCTGTTAACTGATTTTCTGGAAACAATATTAATACGGCAATTTTCTTTTCTGTTGGTAATTCTGCTACTCGGGAGTCCCTTCTAGCGGGATTTCAATCTCTTTCGGGGCTCCCTTTGTAGCCTTTAGTTTTATAATTGATGTTCTTTATTTTTTGCTGTTCATTATGGCTACAAATAAACAAATTGATTGATAAACAAATTGATTGATTGATTGATTAATTAGTGGATTAAATAACTGAATAACAATCTTTATTTCGTTAAATTCTGATGTTGATTTTAGGTGCAAACGTTGTAACACCCATTACAAAACAATACAAGAAACTAGATCAAGGTGTCAAGCGCGTTGGAAGGGACCAAACTGCGATATACGTAAGAAAATTATTACATATAAAGGTCTACACGGATGCATATTTTCACTGATCTTGGCGCCATCCTCGGCGATCAGCGACTCACAGATATCTCGTCATGTTCAAGACCCCTAGTGCCAATTCACAACCGCGCAATTTCACGGTTCGTGGCCCTGCCTTTTGGAATGCCCTACTCGCTGGTATACGATGGGAGTGGAGTCTCTCTCCCCTCTTTCTATATTTCTTTCATCTCTGTCGCTGTCTCTGTCTTTCTCTCTCTGTCTCTCTGTTTCTGTCTGTGAGTCTGTCTCTAGCTCCGCTATTATATTAGTATACGGAGTTATCAGGCCAGAAGCGCCTTTCATGAGCTTGTCTAGGATCATGAGCTTGTCTAGGAGTGGCCTTTTATAAGTTTTAATTACCAATGCAATAACAATGCACATAATTATACCATTATTCACATTATGTACACGATATGCATACATAGGCTACATGCAGTCACGCAAGCAAACAACATGCATGGATACATAAATGATATATGATCGTGTATTTTGTCTATTATTCGTAATGTCTACTTTTACTGTAAATGTAATTTCTACTCTTACAGCCATCTGTTCGCCAGCTTGCACGGGTGGAGAAATTTGCGAGGAAGGCAATCCTAGCCACGCTTGTCGATGTGTAACTCAACAAGGAGGAACCTGTGGAGCAAGTACGCTTATCAAGACGCTCTGACCTCAGTCTCAGTATTTGATGTTATACTTTGGACCATCCCTAAATAAGTCTAAACGGTTGCTATTTCCTTCCTTGGCAAATGATATCTCTGAAGGCATTCATTCCAGATAATTACGCAATTAGGAGATATCTGAGGACATTTTCGATCAATTCTGTGGCTTTAGGACTTTACACCATACATTTGTACCTTATTTATCATACATGTATTTCAGCAAATATAGACTTTAACTCAATTCATAGATTTTGCCATCGGCTAGCAGGCATATTACAGCGCATTTTAGAATTCTCAAAGGGCAGCCAAAAACCAATAAGATGCTCACATGGTCTATCGTAATAGCGCCCAATTAAAGCTAAGCCGTCGAAACAAGCTTATTCACAGGCGATCAACGAAGGCAAAGTCAATTAAATTTTGTACATAGATTAATATGCATTCACAAACATGTAGGCCTATGCAAAATATGGACGATAACTGTTGAATTTACTGTTCATATAACCTTTTAGTCATTGACGCTTAGGATGCTTTAATTAATCGTCAAAAACATTGCATCACGCATGAAATATTTCGTAAAATGAGATTTATTGTTGACGTAATCCTAATGACTCTTCTTTTATTTTCATTTGCAGTACCCTGCCCGTCCGGGAAGTCTTGCTATCCGGGCACCTGTGAGAATGGAGCATGCAAGTGCCCGCCTGACTTTACCGGGGACAATTGTCAGCAATGTATGTATTATAACTAAAATCCAATATTAGCCACGCGTCTCCCAGAGGTTTCTACATAAACGATAGACCTCGTATTGAATTAAATATTAATGTCAATCAACAATATCTCATCGATAGAGAGTGATTCTGTGTATCTATATTACTGCCCGTTGATGCCATAGATTTTTTTCTGTACTTTGAAAATGGTCTCTCTTTATTATACAGTTAAACGGACACCGGAAGTCTCCGAGTGTCGTGTCCAGCTCTTCTCGGGAAATCCGGAAACGGAAGTTGCGACGGCAAACTGCGCAGTGGAAGGGGCTCAGCCGGATGTCAACTGGGTTCGAAAAAACGATTTCACCAAAATATTATCCGCTTGGGATGCTGCCTATACTGATAGATTCAGACCAGTACTTCCAACAAATACCCGACACATTGAGGATTCGAAATTTGGAGTCAGCATTTCTGGCGCTTCAGCCACATTGAACATATCCACAACTTCACAAGAGCAACCATCTAGTAAGCCACTATGCTTTCATATCTAATCACATTCAACAAGCTTGTCTCTACCATTAACCACCAGCAAGTCTTCTACCTCTGTCTCCCTGACATCTCCGTTGCAATCGATGCCATTGACCACGGCCTTCTTGTAATTAGATAAGTCTCTTGGTGTGACGTATCTGGCACTGCTCTACTCTGGTTCCAATCCTACTTGTTTTTCAGATCCCTCTCTGCCAAAGCCTTCAGCCTTTGTTCGCAACTCCTACAACTCACATGTGGCGTCCCTCAATATTAAAGAGACTGGTGAAGACAACAGTCCTAAAATACTGACTTTGAGTAATTGCGATTAAAGAGTACAGTAGCATTAAGACATGGATTTATCAACTTCTACTGCCGTTAGTAATTACTATGTGAGTCAGAAGCCGAAATCGATGTAATTTGTAGTATTCTTTAGCTTTCTTTACAGTGGATGACTACTTAGTTAGAAGATACAGTCCCTATGTGTTGACTATGACTCTACAATAGCCAAACATGTGCTGGATAATATGGAGAATAATATTTCGCTCCCATTCTGAATATTTTAAAAATGTCAGTAACTACATACCGATATTTGGTCCAAATACACTTACAAACGCATCCGTCACCGAATTGTCCGGCACCGAATTTTCCGTCGCCGAATTGTTCGGCGCTGAATTGCCCCGGCGCCGAATTGTCCGGCGCCAAGTTGCCCGGTCACCACAACTCACATGTGACATCCCTCAAGGCTCCGTCCTGGGTCCACTCCTGTTGTATGTATATGAACACTTATAGAGCGCCGTACAAGAACCTCTCAAGGCGTTAGACTAAGCTACCTAACAGATCTAAAATAAATGCGTCTTCAACAGTCCAGAAAATGTCTCCTGTGCTACACACAATGAGAGACTCCGAATTTTTAACGGCATGGAGTTTCAACGTAACAGTCCAACGAGTAGGCATGGTCTGCCCACATGGCGGTACGAGCGCGCGGAACCACCAGGTCCCCACGAGACGTAAAACGCATGGACCGGCGACCCAACTGGCTGGCAACTGGAACTCACAGATTGCGTATGTAACCCGGGGCTGCATCAGCCTGCGACAAACACACCATACAATATACCGATCTTGAAGGCCATTCTGTCCTCCACTGGCAGCCTGTTCCTCATATAGGCCGAGATGTACGAGAACTTCGGAAGTCTGGCAACAACTCTTGCGGCACAATTTACGACGGCCTCGAACTGGCGTATAAGGTATTTTGGTAAATCGACAAGGATGGCTTTACAATCATCCAGTCTAGTCAACACAAATGAGTACATAAGGATCACGGCGGCGTCCAGCGGCAGATGGCGACGTATGACCTTATCTGGTGTAACTGGTAAAAGCAGGACTTGCAGAGGGCGTTTAAGTGCTTCTCCAATGACAGGTCCTCTTCCATGAGTAATCCCAAGTTCCGGACCACAGACCGGAGTTGGTATCGAGTTTCATGTCCATCAGTGATATTCAAAAATAATACCGCAGTTTAGTTGAAGTTGTAACTTGAGCAATGGGATTTTTATTTAATAAAATAATTAAAGCTTAAACTGCGTGTAATGTGGTTAGTAGCTGATGTTGATTGTCTACGTTTCTTACGTATTTGCCACTGTCTGAAAAATCTGATTCTTGCGAACTTCAATAGTCTCTAGGATTGCTTGTCACATCAGCAGGCTGTTTTGATTCAAACGCATGCGTTTCTGCTCAATTTATTATAAATTATTGACAACTTTGTAAATGCAAAGTGATAGCCCAACAAAACATTACGCCAAACCGTTTCTTGAAATTAACTTTATACTCGTTCAGATTCATCATTGGCTATAAGATTATTGTCATAGCTGGTGGCTGGTGAATGAAGTGGGATTTGAAGGACAATGTGCAATGCACCGAGAAGTGTAACCATAGGTCCAAGCTACTAATTAGAAGTGTATGCTGAAAGGTTTGAAAATTATTTTTGAAATTGAGTGTGTTTTTCATTGTTTTAGCTCGTCAGGTGGTTTGCAAAGATTCAAATGGCTACAGGAATCCGGAAGAGTTCTTACGATGTCGCAGCCAAGAGATTAAATGGTCAGAGTTCGGAAAGACGGAACTGCCTGACAATTCTACGTAGGTCAACATTTCAATATAGGCCCTATATGTTACTGGCTGTGTGTGAAATCAAGGTTTTGTAAAATGCATAGGCAATCAGTAAACCCTAGCCCCTACACTAATCCTAACCCCAACCCTAACCCTAACTATATCTCTATAACCCTTTACCTAACCCTAACCCTATATAAGAGATTTTGCAATTTGCCTAATAAACAGACATAGTACAGACATTTCACAAAATGCCTGGTTTCATACATTGCCTGTGACATATAGACTAATGTTTCTAAAGCTGGGCGTCGCAATGGCAACCAGTTCCTCGAACTCAAAGTGTTCCGTGAAGATTGGAGCTTGACGGAATTATTTAGAAAATTGTGGAAAGCTACTGACTAATAGTTATCATGATTAGTCACAAAGTCTTATGGCTATTTTTTATATTTATAGTAATGTTGAAATAGTTGAACACAAGGAAAGTTTGTTCGTCGTTAAAATAAAGAACCACTGGAAAAAAAATGAAATTAAGATCATGTTCGGTAAACCAAGTACAAGTCAGTTAGCTGAATTGCTAATATGAATGGTTGGGAACCGTTTATTTAAACTTTCGTGTTCAACCGCTCACTTTATCTCTGCATGGGCCGTATTCAATTGTTTACAATACCTTACTTATTGTCTGTAACGTGAGCCGTCTATATAAAACTGCAAATTGAACATTCCATTAGATTTTTTTATAGTTCTTCGAATTATGCATTACGGCAGAATTACAGCTTTATTCGCGTACTGAAGTGAAACTCAATTCATTAGACAATTCAAATTTATACCTACGTCTCGCATTTGTCTATTCATTCTCATTGAATTTTAATTTGGATCTCAGTTGGCTAGCTAAGACCTAATACTAGGCTAATGATAGGCCTACTGTACTTAAAATGTCAAACCAGGCAGTCTCTATCATTTCCAAGTGCGTGGGTTAACCCACGCAAGTGCGTGGGTTACCACGTGGCTATTGCGGACTTCACCTGGTATAGCGCCAGTGAATAAGATGGTCAAGATGGCAGTACGAGTCACACCAGGAAGGCTGTTCCACAGCGAAGGGCCACCAGAAGCATAGGCACGATGCTGACCTATGGCAGTACTAGACAGAGGTACTAGAAGGTCGTGACGGTTTTAAGAGCGGAGAGGACGTCCGGAGGTAGCCGAGATAGGTTGCCTGATAAGATCACAAAGATAGCGCGGAGCTTGACCCAACAACACGTTGTATGTAAGAAAGAGAATTCTGAACTGAATCCCATCAGTTAGGGGAAGCCAATGAAGATGTTGAGTCATGAAAGTAGAGACATGTGAGAAACGAGGAAGACGGGCAATCAAACGAGCATCTGCATTGAGTACAGACTGGAGCGGAGCGATCGAGGCGGAGTTTTGGTGGGCCGATGAGTAATGAGTTACAGTAGTCAATGCGGTAACGGATGAAGGCATGAACCACGGACGAAAACATTGTTGAGGACACGGATCGTCGGATGGCACGTAGTCGTCGCAAATGAAAAAACTGGACCGAGAGAGATCAGAGATATGTGTAGAGAAAGATAGAGTACTGTCCAGAGTAACACCCAGATTGCGAACATTTGTCAGGAAAGTTACCTGTTGGGTACTTGGCAAGTACAGCATAATCAAGTTTATGCAGCTGCTGACGAGTGCCCAACCAGATCAATTGAGTCTCGGGAGAGTTTAGCGAAAGACGATTTGAGGACATCCAGCAGTTGAGAACAGCAGAGAGAGATTCAATAGATTTGCAAAGAGCAAGCTGATTGGAAGAGTAGCCATGCACGAAGGCCTGAACATCGTCAGCATATAGAAGTGACCTAATGTTGAGTGCTTAACAAAAACACAAGGAATATCAGATGTAAACAAATATAATTATATATGATTTAGATTAGTTTAATACTCCATAAGAGCGCACCTACGCTTTACACTCCCTTAGAGTTTAAATGCGTCATCAAATACAGCGTGCTCACATAAATAGCGCTGAAAGTTCTTATTTCGGTTGAATACTAATAGGTTACAGACATGACACGTTCTAGATGGATACGCATTGGGCCAATAGATTGGCGATAAATTACGTGTCATATAGACGAGCAGTTAATGCTACTGCCAACAGACATACTCTAATTATGAAATAACAATGATTACGCTTGCGTGCTTTTCAGAATCAAAATCGCGGTTACGGCAAAGCTGGGTGGATTTAAGAAGCCAAAGACCACCGCAGATGAAAAAATCACTAGCAACTACGAAACGACAAGATTGGTGCTCTTCAAGGTTGATGCGACTCCTCCTTGGCACTGTCGTAAGACAGGCTGCAAAGATCCAACGATCACTTTGAAGAGTGATACTGTTACGGTATCATTCATTCTATAGACTCTCGTCAATCGTTCATCTATGCTAAGTGATGCAAAATAATTTGCATTGTATAGTTATTAAATGCGCTGTGATGTTTCCGGAGACTATTATGCAGTAAGCATATATTTTAATATGCCAATTGCATTATTATTATTAGTTTTACTGTTATTGTTGCTATTATTATTATTATTATTATTATTATTATTATTATTATTATTATTATTATTATCATCATCATCATCATCATCATCATTATCATCATCATCATTATTATTATTATTATTATTATTATTATTATTATTATTATTATTATTATTATTATTATTATTATTATTATTATTATTATTATTATTATTATTATTATTATTATTATTATTATTATTATTATTATTATTATTATTATTATTATTATTAAATATAATATTAATGATAGCTATGATGTAATATTATTTATATTAATATTCATAAAAATTATATAATTATACACGCTATTGGCGGTCGTTGAAATCGGTCAGTAAAAGACATAATAATCAGCTTTGAAATTTTCAAATTATTTCTGAGTAGTCGTATATGCTTTTAAAGATAATTTTCTAGATTCTAAAGTAGTAATTTGAATCTCATTGACAGATGTTTTAGAAGCATTTTCAGCGCGACTTCTGACTTATTTGTCGGATGATTGCTTCATTACAACTCTTTATAGAAGTACTTAAAAGGCAATATATATATATATTTATATATATATAGGAAGTAGGAACAGATGAATAGTTATAGTCACCTTTGCCAATCCGAAACAGTTGAATTTGACGTAAATGACTTATGCTTTTAGAATCCTGTCATCGAAGGTAACTTCACTAATTGGTACGACTGGCAATCGGGGATCGACAGATATTGCGTAGATATTTATCAGCTACTGAAGGCAAATAATATATTAAAGCCTTCGCAGGATCAAATTGATACGTTTTGCAAGGAAGGAGTCAACAGCTTCCAGCGCACGCTTAAAGGCGGATATGGGGTTTACTCTTTGCTGCTCACGGTTTTTGACAAAGCAAATAACACTGCGAAGGCGAGAAAACTTGTTCTCTATGATAAGGACAATGGCGTGACGAAGACCGACGAACCGCTGAGAGTGAATGAAGAGTCAATGGACTCTGAATACGAATGGATAACGACTTCCATAAGGAGCTCGAATGATGGAAAATCAAAACTGCCGCTGGACTGGAAGGGACGATATATGAATAGGAGACATCTAAATGAAGGATGGTTGTTAAGCGCCCCTGAAATGGACGACATATTCGATGACAATTTACTGAACACCGACGAAAGACGAACGATTCATGAAGTTAAACACGTCAACGGAACTGTAGGATATAAGCTGGCCTTTAAAGTGGACCAAAAGGGTGGAAGAGATTCGCATATTGGAGACATAAAAGAAAGCAATGTGTCAAGCGATGGTGAGGTGGAGCCATTAACGTGGGCTTTGTTTGATCACATGTCTCATTCAGCCACGCTCTCGATGCCGAGGCTGACAGTAAACGATACTATCTCGATCTGGATTGAGGCCTTTGATGTCGTCGGCCATATGTATAGGGAAAGTATTAAGATCGGCATCGACTATACTCCGCCTCAGATCAGCGATACAAAGCTGATAGAAAATTCCATCGATCATTACACAAGCAGGTGATTTTTTTATTGTGCTTAATCAATTTGAAACCACCATTCGTCGCGATAGCTTTGTTACGCTTAACTCCAAAAAAAAGTTCAAAATCCAGTTTGCTTTTAGTATGCTTGTTTTGCAGTTAAACTGGAATTTCAAGCATCATCAGCCTCTCTTTTTTTAAATCTAAGCGCCATCGTTTTATGCCGTGAGCATATGATTTAGGCGCGATAGAAGTTACGTTACTAGAGAGCTGATATTGACCAACAGTTTTATGGTTGTCACTCGAATCTAATCGTTTTTCAGTTGACCTACTTTTTTTGATTAAGAACCCATCAGGATTTTCGTTTATCAGGGTTGGATTCCAATTTATTTTTGACATTTCAGTATTGAAGTCAAAGCAGAAGACCCAGAATGCGGCATTAAGGAAGTCAGATACTGGATATCTACAAAACTAGCACCTAACTTTACTAGTGGAGTCGTTCCGGCCAAAAAAATGATACCGTCAGGAAACAGACGTAGAAGAGCTCTAGTAAGTTTCCATATCTTGCGGCATTAATACAATAATACATAGGAATGTTCATCTCAGCTACAGTACATTACATTGAATTATTGTCTGTGCTAGTAACTTTGTCTGTTTTCTGCAAGCATGATAAAACATTACATTAACTTACACGTATCGTTCGACACGCTCTAGTGTAGCTCTGCTCATTTTGTGCTATCAGAAAGGATCATGTGTTACTTGTTTTGTCTAAGGCTTAAGTTACTGTGCACATGTTAATGGAAAGGTGATTATGACAGAGATGCGTCTTGCAAAAGTTACGAAGTCCGTAGAATGACAGGCTGCAATGCTGAAAACGATGATCGGAAGCCGGCCTTGCATCTAGCAGACAGAATTTCAATATATTGTCATCAACAGTCTTGTCATTCATTCATTCATTCTGAAAATTTATATAGCGTCCCCCGAGAAACCTACTTAGAGGCGCTCTCAGCCACAGTACAGCAAGCATAAAAAGGCTCAAGGATACGGTAGAAGGCCAACAGATTGTTCCTAGGGAGTATGCGTAGCGCTAGCGGAGTCCATTCCAAATGAAAGGGTCCACCATAGCGAAGTCTCGACACTGTAGTTTCCAAGGTTTGGAATGAGTAATCTATGTCTGAACGCAGACTTTTGTTAAGATGTACGAAAGCGAGAAAACCGCTGGATTCAAGCAAGATTGCAATTGATCATCATATTAACATTTATGTTCAATGTTTGCAGGGTGTTTGTACCCCAAATGACGGCGATTGCTACTGCAATCTAAGGAGAGAATGCTTCGCGAGGACCATCCGCATACAAATTAATCACTGCGATATCGATGAGCACTACAGAACTGACCAACAGATGCTGATTGATTACGTGGTATTCAATCGAGCCGATCAGTCTGCTCGGGTGTCAACACCTTACCAAGTAAGTCACTGACCCGGCATGTAAGACTTAATTATGCAGAAATGTAGTCACTGCTTTTGCTATCTATTTCACATTATAACTATTATGCTGCTAAATGATAATATTTGATCGTGTCAATATACAGTGTCACCCAGTCGATCACCAGTCGATGGCTTCAAAGAAGTGTAGGGCTATTGTAGGTCTTATGACAGTAATCTCAGATCCATATAATTGGCTCCATTTCAAGAAAAATATTTCACGGTATCCCACTGCGGATTCCGATAATTATTTTGGCGTTGTTCAAGGCATAGTCCACAGTCCTTATTCACGGTTATCATTACTTATCAAATATCTCATCATATCGTTCAAAGCCATGGGCAACTGGAGTTCTCAGTCACTAATTTAGATGTATCACTTGTTTTCCTTCCAATGTCTCACGTAGAGTAGTCCCCACTAGCTAATTAAAAGTAAACAGTATTGCAGTACTTCAGTAGACACTTATGACTTAGACTGAGACTGAGTTTGTGCTATTTTTATTATCATCATCTTTATAAAATTCCTACGGCACGCAAGGCCACGCTGAAATTTGATTATGAGGAGCGGAAATTCAGCAGGTATCTGAAAATGTTCCTGGATATCCGAATCCTTGAAGGCCAAGAAGAAATAGTTGTTAGTTTTGAGCCGCACTCAGGAAGAATTTGAATTTTGGCTACGGGTAGAGAGAGAGAGAGAGACAGACAGACAGACAGATAGAGAGGAAAGAGAGGCAGCTAATCGTATTCCTTGGGAGCAAAGGCATAGAATACATCTGAGTGCATGGCGGTTCTATACCGCGACTCAACTAAAACACCTATAATAGAATTATCGTATCGTATCTTATCGTATCTGATTATTTATACACGGCGCTTCTTAGAGTACTAGCTATTTAGAAGCGCTCTCAGTAAGTTTTCAGGCAACGAAGAGATGAGGGTGTGAACCCGATTAAAAGCTTGCCACGGATATTGGGGCAGGTCATTCCACATAGAAGGAAGGGCCCACGATGGCAAAGGAAGCGCAGGGCATGCTCAAGTAAGCTATAATAGCATTTTGCAATTTAGCATTTCTGTCAATCGATGCAGGCTTATCTATCTGAAATCAATTTATTCAGTATTATTTTAGTGTCATTTAATGTAAACCTGGCTGTCGTGACCTTAATTAACACAAAATCGCATGCTTATTGACTGTTTGTTGATAACAGATTTCATTTCCAAACGGCACGCCAAAATGTCGACCTGGTAAGAATGCGTTTGACAAGTCTGCCTAGTTTCAATTCAACAGTTTTAATTGTAGCACATGATTCGTTGTATCACTTTCGATAACGTGATCATGTCATTTATGGTCAATGGTATAAATCTTCGTTGGAAGGAAAGAATTCTAGTAGCCTCTACTTGAAAAACAACGATTTCGTGTTTCCGTCAAATAAATTAAAAACTTAAATTTGGAACGTTGCATATTTTGAGCTATTCCCGTTTTCCGCTCAAAATTGCGATGTTTCTACGATGTTTCTAATCGATTTATCGATTAATCGATGATCCATGAAATCCCGATTAATCGATTCAGAACGATTAGCTCGATTGTTCGATTAGTACGATTAGTGATCAGTGACTAGTGATATATATGGTCTATTAGGCCTATTTATCGTCGATTTCTCATTTCGTAAAAACGCAATGCAGTCAGTCCGCCAAAATTTATTTGTTAAAACATATAAGGGAAGTTACCCTTCGTTTATTACGATTGTTTTAGGTTAAACTTACTTTCTCCATAAACATTTGCAAAGGTTTCTCGGATATCATTAGGTATGTAAGAACCAAGCTGGCATGTCCCATCGTTGCATCCTCAGCAAATTTACACGTTGGTATCAATCCGTTGACCATTGTGTTTTCTTCATAAATTGATGATAAATTATTCCATTCGACAGCTTGACCCGAATTCGGTCTTAAAAGGAACAAGTCAGGTGTTGCCCTAAGCTATCGCGCCAATTCTTTCGCTATATTCAATTTATTTTATTCTAACTACGGAAATTATTATCACAAGGGTTCGATGTGGACCGTGGTTTGCTAGAGCGATGCTGGCTTACGTAATAGATTTTTATTTAGGGATTGTAAGGTCCTTGCACAGGGACCCTAAAAGGCTGGGTCTACATTCAGACGGTCGAGCGGTGGTGAGCTGAGCACTCCATTAAGACCTTCAATGCAAAATTTTGTGGGTCGATTAGGCCCGTGGACAACTCTAGTCTTCGTATATAGGTTCAATAGACGATTGAACAACTGCTATGACCTACAATTGTTATTATGGATACACATCGTTGTTGATGATTGATGGAACTCCATGTTATCGGTTGGCTGCACTGGAGCAGGGCCTGTAGCCATGTTGTCTGAATGCAGCATTTGATCGATAGATCTAGCAAGTTCAGAGAATAATAACTGTTTGACGAGTGGAATTTATATCCTGTTTTCACCACGGATACATTGATATCAACTCTAGTGGGATGATATCTGTTGGTTTGGTGCAGCGTGTGTGTGCCAACCTGTCTCCTATAATTACCAGAACAATGTTGCATCACGAGACTACATTTTGTATTTTGTATATTTGCGCAAGACGTGTCCTGTAAAGCGCTCCATAGCCTACAATGTACACCTTATTCTGTGTTGCATTATAAAGTACTGACCTGAAGTTGTTCTGCTTATTACTTTCAGTCGTTGTGTTTACAGCCGGTACTTGGCTAGCCATAGCAGTCGGTAGGTTGACATGACCAAGTTCTTTGTCTGTGTAATATTAGATATTAGAGAGTCATACTATGAATCGATGCCTCATGTAAAGTAAATTTTCGAAAACTTACCGCCTACAAAAGCTTCGTCAGCTAATTCAAGGAAGCTATTCCGAATCCAGTCCAAAATAGCAAAGCTTCTCTTAGGGCGCCAGGTCATAATATATAGCGGTCAAACCGAGGAGGTAACATTTGCTACGATCGAAAAAATTGAAGGAGGGAGGTCGTTTCAGAGGAGGAGGTCTGTCTGAAGAGAAGAGGGCTGGAAAAGCGGAGAAAGACTAATATTCTTTCCATTGCTCCCGTCTCCCCACTTCTAACGGTGAATCTGGTATTGGAAACGTGTAAGTCGGAGGGAAGGAGGACGATGACGAGGAGGAGAGGTTCATTGAGCTGGAGTTCTCCTCCGTTTTTCATCAGCCGAATGAGGCTATGACTTGGATTAGGCTTCTACGGAAAACGTCCTATAATAATAAACAATTAAGATTCATTATAAGTAATTCATTTTCCTATTTGTTTGTGAATTATTGTTTTTAAAATCGAATGGAATTTCGAACGGGGTTCTAGTTTCGTGAAGCTTCTCCTGAGTGATCTCGAAACAGTGACCTATCCATTGCATGAATTAGATACGATGACCGCCCATCTTTGCTGTGTAATTATTATTAAAATCTGTTCTGTGCAATTAAATACACTTTGATTGCAGGTATTTTTTCCTGTTTCTATTTGAACCCAGGTGGTTTGATTTTGATTGCGTTGATCGTCATCGTCGTTTTCATGGTACTGAGATGGAGACAGGACAAGCACCCCATCCCAAACAGAGTTCGAACCTTCGCTACTAGCATGAGGCAAAGAATTACACACACGGAGAAGGTCCTTGCGTCTGATGGACACGCCATTTACGTGAGTAATTCAATATAGTTACAACCATTACGTCTAAAATATGACGTCTTAAGTTAAAAGTAGCACGTTTAAAATCGCTACAAAAATGTGTCATGCATGCATGCATACATCAGGCCACATACACTTACATACGTCATGCCTAACAAATGCATTAATACTTTTCTAGTAAGTAGAATGATTTTTGTATGCATATATGCGCACATGTAATTGATTCATTAATTGGTTGATTGACTGACTGACTGATTGATTGATCGATCGATTGATTGATTGATTGATATGCTTAATCAGAGAGCCAAAACAAGGCGTGGAAGGGTCACCGAAGATGATGATGACATCTATGTTGACGGGAGTGATCCGGGGGGATGGAGAGTCAATCGTGACCAAGTTGAAATGGTGGAGACCCTGGCGGAGGGCAGATTCGCAACCGTCAAGAAGGCTTACTTGAAAAAGGGCGGAGAAACGAAATGTGTGGCAGCTAAATATCTTCCAGGTAAAATGTTACATTACCATCGATATTATGTCAAGAAGTTATTCAACGGTTAATTTCCGCCCTTCGGGTTATTATTTTGATATTATGTTTAACGTAAAGCGAGATTAACTGAGGAGTTTTCCAATGTTCATCATAGTTTTCAAAGCATCTTTAACACGCATGTAACTCGTACTTGTGTATCTACGCATGTGCATATATAGGTCTAATTGTTCATACGTGTACGTATATATGCGTGTATGATTTACTATGGAACCTATGGAACATGTGACATTAGTTCAATAGTCAAGGTTAGTATGACTTGATCAATAGGCTATGTGCGCGTGAAAGTTGTCGCTTCTGGCTCTAGCGGTCAAACCCAATACGCATTAGTCAAGTCAAGTCAAAAATTCTTTATTGTTCGCCAAATCAGTTTATATTCTGAAGAATCAGAAACATGGAAACTTACTAGTGATTATATAAACTACAGTTAACACATTTGTATGGTAACAAACAAAAGGTAGGCCCCAAAGGAACGTAACGTTCAGCTAGAAGGGGCTGCCTCATTGCACCAGATAAATTTTAATGGACTGATTAGAACAAGATCTACCAATTACAGTTCATTAAAATGTTTTTAAACTCTTGTTCAATTACACTGTTTGATAGTAGAACAACCAATTTTAACGAATTATAACTCAGTGAATTTAATTCTACCCCTATGCGTTTCACTCTATTATGCAATTGCACGATAATAATGTCACGGTATACAGTCATAACATCCATAAACCTTCTGTGATTTAATGAAGTCATGCATGTGAAAATCGAAAACGCAATAGAAACTGGCAGAAAGATCATATGCTCAGCCGGAAGTGTTGTAACATTATTCACAACTGTCCCACGTCTTACTTTGACAGAGACCACCTGGAACTAAAGATAAGCTTAAGTGTTGAGCGTTTTTCTAACGTTATTTAGGTCTATAGTTACACTGTAGATTTCAACTGGTTTTTATGTTACAATTAATCCCTGTTGACGTCTGGTCTTTTTTGTCAATGAGTTCTACTATGCCCGTTTTGTTTATGGTACAGCTGGTGCAAGTGACTCAGATAAGGCTTTGCTCAGGGCTAAGATTGCGTTCCATGGAAACCGTGTTCCGCCTCATGACAACATCGTCAGGCTAGTTGGTGTCATCGACGAAGGTATACATCTAAACCAATTTCTGCTAATTTTTATAATAAATTGTATTCATTCATTCATTAAAGAAATTTACATGGCACACCTTTCAGACTCAGAAGTGCTCTCGACTCCAACGTGGCAAAATTGTTACGTTTAAGAAATATGCGAATAATGTCAAATATGCAAATATTATGCCCAGACTAAGTTGTTCTAACTTGAGTCCAATGGCAGATAGAGTTTATAAGCAACATTCTTTATAACACTATAATTATTTCATAATTATTATTCCTGGGGGTAATTGTCCTGTTACCCGCTCAGACATATGATATGTATAAACATACATCCTGCAACCATATGTGCGTATACATACTAATTATGCATACATAAGTTAATTAATTAATTGAATCTTTTGTAAATCAAATCTGTCATCATTTGTACTCTCTTTATTTGTACAGGACCGGTTATGCTGCTCGAATTCTGTGACCTGACACTGAAAGGTTGGCTCAGCAATGTTGGAAAAGTGACGGTCGATGTCTTGGAGAACATGCTCAATTTCACCGCTCATATTGCTAGTGGAATGGAGCTACTTCATTCTAAAAATGTAAGAAACCTATTATCGCAGGCACCATAATAGAATGTCAGAAGTTTGTAATGTAGGGTAAGGATATTTACAAACGTGTGTGTGCGTTTTGTACGTAATATAGTTAGCAATCTTTATGCAAACAATTAGGCGTGATGACAAAATGAGTGGGTGTATTATTTTTTTCTTACCTATTTTTGTTATGCATTGTGTACTTTATTTTTTTGAAATTAGTCGATTGATAACTTTGTGAATATTTTGCAGATACTTCATCGTCGACTTGCGATTAGGAACGTTCTATTGAAGAAGGACGGCATGAATGGCTTAGTGGCTAAACTGATCGGTTTCGGATCATTCAACGACAGCGGAACCGAGGACCAAGCGGAGGAATCCGCTTCCACTGTAAGCGTTCGCATGCTTATTAGACTCAAATGTTCCGTACGAGTCAGAAGGGTGCATAGCCTAATATCAAGAGCAGGCAGGGGCGGCGATGCCGGAGGGTCGAGGGGACAAGTACCCCCACCTTTTACACAGAGGGGAGAATTTATACGTGTGTCCCCCCACATTTCCTACTGGTCTCATTGGGTGTCCCCCACCTACCAAGCGAGATCGCCGCCTCTGAGAGCAGGATCTTAAAAATTTATAACAGCAGAAATGACTGAGTTGTGGAAAATTTCAGGGATTATAAGAATACATAAAATTGGAATTGGTGACATAGGACAATCTGTAATGTATCCAAGAACTTTGCTAAAGAAGTCGTTCAATTAAGACTTCGATGGCTTGGATGTGTGGAAACTGGAACAAATGCCAATTGACATGCAACAAAATGTAATCGAGCATTCATATAGCGCCCCTTGAGATATCTTCGCAGAGGCACTCTCTGCGCTGGCCTAAACATGAAAGATTGGAAGGTAAAAGAGACAGGAAACAAACCAAGATTATGCTGGATAGATAATACAAAGGAGGATATGCCATCTCTATGAATAATACTAAGGGAGCACTAACCTTGAGCGATGATTGGGACAATGGAGATCAGTATATTATTCATACGCGTCACCGTGAAATGATTGGCGTTATGCACTGATGGTGTTGTTGTTTACAGGCGGTGCCACTGAAGTGGTTGGCACCAGAGACCTTGGAGTCGATTGGAAAGGGCAAGGTCATCTACACACAAAAGTCTGATGTCTGGGCATATGCTGTTACCATCTGGGAAATCTACTCAATTGGTCAGATTTCTTGTAGCAGATACTCTCGCACTTTATTGTCCTTAAATTTCCTTGGCATTCTCACCTATATTCTCCTTGAGGCTAGGAGCAACTATATGTGGCACAGTCGAGTTGAAACTAATATTAATCAAGGTTGTGTTCTTCGTAAGACTAATTATTTGTAAAATAAGTTAAACTGCTGACACATAGAAACTATGATACATATCACCTGTCATCTCTACAGAGACCTATCTAATAGTTTTATTGTCGAATATATTATATCCAGGTATTGATTACTCTCTTTAACCGTTAGATCAATATCAAACTTTTTTTATGGGTCTTGGCAAGGCTATGTCGACACAGTATTGAGGAATGTAAAGAAATTTGAGTAATTCGTCTTCAGCAAACCGTCAAATTGTGCTTGCTACTTACTTTTAAAGGTATGTGCTATTGATGACTGGAAATTTCAGGAGCTGTACCATATACTGGAAAGAAAAGCTCGGACGTGGAAAACTTGCTGAAAACCGGATACAGAATGCCACGTCCTGATGAATGTCCAATAGAACTGTAAGTCTTTTTCGGTTTTTAAATATGATCATCATTGATCAAGGAACGGTTATTGTCATACCTTCATTTGGTCAAAGTCAGTCGAGTGGCGTAGTGCAAGAACACAATCGTTTTAATTTAGACTTCTTAGCCTACTATTCATTATGTCAATTAACATGCTTCGAAAGAGTGAGTGGGTAGAAGACAGTAGGAAACTTAGATAAGTCAGAACCAAATGCAGACGAGTGCACAGAAACTGACCTGCGTGCAACGAAGCACCGAAGAAGCAGTAGGCCTAATTTATACTATGCTCAATTAGACGACTGTTTCAAATGAATGGTCGAGTAAATTGAAGCAGTAATTGTCAAGGAAGACTTGCAGAGGATAGATATTAGAACCTCCTTAACCATTTTTTTAACAACCGCTCTGGTTTGATGCAGCGTTCGTGACTAGGCAGGCGATATTTGTTCAGGTTTAGAATAGCGCATAAAAACTGGGAAGTTTACGATCACTGACACGTTGTAAGTGGAATTAACAAAGCACCATAAGAGGTCCAAATGATTAACGTCACTGCATATAAGGATGGCAGCTTAAAACTAAAATCTTCATAGAATTTACTTTGTCGCCAAAGGTTCTGTTGTATATTGAGGACACTGAAACCGGTTTGTGGATTGTTTTTTCGAAATGACCCATATCAACTTCGTATATAAATCACTCTGGCATTCGTCGGCAGATATTTTTACACTTCATGAAACAAAGCAGATTCGTCAGAAAACGAATCGTGTTATCTTTACCAACCTTTACCTTTATACCAACTTTATCTTTATTTTAGGTTTGATACCATTGTGACTCCTTGTTGGAATGTCGCCGCCAAGAAAAGACCCGAGTTCAAAACCCTGTGCAAGTCGATCAGGAGCTTCCGCTCTGGTGGTGATCAGTCAGATGTATACTACAGCGCCAACCCATCTCGGAAAACCTACGACAACCCCAAGGAACGGTCAAACGACTACACCTCAGGACGTGCGGGTAAATCAGCAGCAACAGGGGAGGAACTGTACGACGATACTCGAAAATAAAATTGGAACGCTCTTCTCGACCAACTAAGCTGTCCGTATAGGCAGCAAAACATCTACAGATACTTACACACACGTAGAACTTCCCACATACATAGACGAGTATCAATACCACATATACGCATACATGCATACATATTACATACATGTTTATATACATTGATACATGCGAGTAGAACTCATACACTATACACGCGCGTGTTAGTATTAGACTACGTGGTTGTGTCTTGGTATAATTTTTTGGTTAAATTTGACTGCAACTAAAATATTCAAGATTTTATGCATTAAAATCCACATTTGAGTGGAATTTACCAAGAGAAGGTTAATTCATTCTCGCTTAAGTTTTGTATTTCTTGTGCTTACTCAGAAACACAAACTTGCATTGTTTTGCTGTTAAGTTTATTGACAATTTTTTGAATGTGATTTTGACCACTACTGGGAATTGACAGTAACTTGCTGAAAGACAGTCTAGTTTGTCAGATCAATATAGGCTGCATTACACATAAAATTAATATAACGCAGTCGATGAATTGTGACCTAACCAACTACCAGAACTCTAATTCTGCATGTCGCGCTATTGTATAGTGGCCTGTTCGAGCACATCTAATTATTCTGCTGTGCAATTATGCCCAATTGCCACAATACTTATCAAACTTTCATGAAGTCAATTGTGGTAGTTAAGGTTAGGTTAGGCTAGGCTTAGCAATTATTGTAGGCCTAATCGCTGTGCTGGAACATACATGGGAAGCCTTTCAACCGGATATTAGACCCAAAACATGAATTGTCCCTCTAGGATTTCAGCTTGTGAATAAACGTTTTCGTTGGTTCAATTTCTGTTCCGCATCAACTTTATTGTTGTCGATGAAATTTTTATTTATGGTCATGAGAAGAGAAATTTGATATGAAATGCAATTTCACCACAATTGAGCGATTTTCAGTATGAAATTGAGATATGTAAATCGTGATTGGGTGTGTCTGACTTTGCGTCTAACGCAGATTTCTGTTTGGACATTTCATCCTAAGTTGGTTTGATAAGTGACCGACAAGGAACGTGTTCAACTGTTCCATAATTAGAAAAAGCACGGAAAGAGCGCTCGACCTATGAAAGCGCCCAAAACAAGACTATTTTGAGATCTTATACAGCTGGGTTAATTGTTTATCTCCGCATGCTCGAGTGGATCTATAATGGATGTGTGTAATTAAGACTAAAAATTCCCAGCTATTCCAGCGTTTTCAGTCACAATATTATTGCACTGGCTGGTGTGACTACTGCTAATTGTCACCATTAGAGTATGACTTTTGAAATCGTTTTTTCCGCCTCCATCAACCATCCTCTCACTAAGTGATATCGCCGGTGTTTAAAGTTCTCCTGAAACTTCTGCGGTGACCTCTGCTGTGCCATAACCATCGTTTAATGGTAGGCAACATTGATGCAATATACGGAACACGAAAGTTGGAACCCATTGGCTGTTCCTTCGTGAGACATAGGAACGGTTGTATTTGAACATCTGCAACCTCCAACATTCAACACCAATGCACATGAACCCCTCCAAACTTCTCTGTTGCCTTCCACTCTCTGCCTTCTCATTCCTGTATTTGGGTTACGGTTAGGGAGTCAAACAGTTGGGCGCTGCCTGTACGTAATCGTTACATTACTTCCCAGCGTAACAAAATCTTCTCGCTGTGTGTCTGGCATCCGTAATTTACTTGAAATCGATCACTGCAGACTAATCGTTCTAGACAATCGCAAACATCCGTCCCAAAATATTGGGTTAATAATTATACGTAAATATATAATATACAACCATTCTTTTATATATATAATATACACCCATTCTTTTATATATATATATATAATATACACCCATTCTTTTATATATATATATATGCCCGATGATAGTAGATTAATATATGCAGGAAAATATGTGTATTAATGTATGTAATACCGAATTATGATAGATTAATCTGCAAGTGTAAATGTGTACATCCATATCTACGTACAACATTATCATGTAAATATATGCAATCATATTTTTATATGCCCGATATCATAGGTTAACATGTATGAGAGAGTATTTACAACCATATATATATTTATGCCCTAAATAGACCGTTATAATGTGCTCATAAATGAGTCCGTATCTAGACAAGCCCCGTGATTCCAGGTCAGTTTGCAAGCAATTACATATCTGAGCGCATGCTGAACAAGATGTTCCGGGTCAGCTGCCAATCAGCGATAAGGGGTCGGCATTTGTTTAGGATGTGAATGATGATGTTGGCGATGTTGACGACGACGACGATTATGATGATTCATGACGATGACGATGCGAGGATTCATGATGTGAACAGCTAAAACCTCGCGTTTCAGCCTGGCCAAGTGGATCAAATAGTAACTGACATAATTTCACTAGAACACCAGAGAACGTTGGTCGGCGAGAAGCAACGGGCCTGAGGAGGGTGAGGATGGTGAGGAGGGTGAGGAGGGTGAGGAGGGTGAGGAGGGTGAGGAGGGTGAGGAGGGTGAGGAGGGTGAGGAGGGTGAGGAGGGTGAGGAGGGTGAGGAGGGTCTAACGAGCTACCTTAGATTTGAGTGTTGATAATGGGAAAATTATGCAGGTGCACTATGATCTAGTAGGCGTTGACTCAGACCAGGAACTTGTTGCTGCTGGTTGTTGATGAGACTGAAGCTAAGTAATTTGTAGAGGATCAACCGATAGGAAGATAGAATTACGTGATTTAGACCAGGAACTTAAGCATCTAATTAATGCTGTGACTGTAAATTAGAATAAACTAAAATAAAATGACACAACGTTTGTGTAATCTATTTCTGATTTTGTGGGAGCCTTTAAAGGACTGAACGAGAGAGAATAATCCCAACAGGCTGTACCCTTGTGATAGTCAATTTATTTACAGGTGTCAGTCTGAACCTGCAAGAAAGATTATTACCACTGTTATTATTATGTTCATTGTAATTGTTGTTATTGCGTTTATTATTATTATTGCTGTGGTTGTTGTTAATAAAGTAGTAAATAATAATAATTCTGGTTATG
This sequence comes from Bimastos eiseni, assembly GCA_959347315.1. Lineage (NCBI taxonomy): Eukaryota > Metazoa > Annelida > Clitellata > Crassiclitellata > Lumbricidae > Bimastos > Bimastos eiseni. The sequence goes on from OY365819.1 coordinate 14,503,617, forward strand.
ATAATAATGATAATAGTACTGCATCCCATGATTCAATGAAGACGTCATTTCTCTTCCAACGTATCTCAGTTTTTCTTCAGCGTGGGAACGCCGCCTGCCTCTTCGGGACATTGCCAACACTCACTTAGCTCGCCAATATGGACGATAACAGCATAATGTGAAACATTCTGTATAATATTAATAATAATAATAATAATAATAATAATTTTAGTAATAATAATAATAATCAGTATCATCATCATTATAATGATAATAATGATAGAAAACGAATCGTGTTATCTTTACCAACCTTTACCTTTATACCAACTTTATCTTTATTTTAGGTTTGATACCATTGTGACTCCTTGTTGGAATGTCGCCGCCAAGAAAAGACCCGAGTTCAAAACCCTGTGCAAGTCGATCAGGAGCTTCCGCTCTGGTGGTGATCAGCAGAAGGGATATTACAGCGCCAACCCATCTCGGAAAGCCTACGACAACCCCAAGGAACGGTCAAACTACCACACCACAATAATAATAATAATAGCAATAATATAAACAAAAATAATTGTGGAGGTAGTAGTAGCAGTAGTAGTAGTAGGAGTAGTAGGTGGAGTAGTAGTAGTAGTAGTAGTAGTAGTAGTAGGGGGAGTAGGAGTAGTAGTAGTAGTAGTAGTAATAATAATAATAATGTTAATAATAATAATAACAATAATAATAGACTAGTTACTATAGAAATATTGAGAATTATTATTATTATCTTAATCGTTATTTCTATGATCATTGTTATTATTATTATTATTATTATCTTTATAATCATCATCATCATCATTATTATTATTATTATTTATTTATTTATTTATTTATTATAACAAATTTTCTTAACGCGCGCAAAATAATCACAATGAAATATAAATCTGGGAAACAGTTAGTCAGTCAGCTGAAGACCGATAAGATGCTTTAAATGACCATGAGAAAAACTCAATTTTTAGACATTTTCCTGAAGAGAGAGAGAGAGAGAGAGAGAGAGAGAGAGAGAGAGAGAGAGAGAGCAAAGAACAGACATTGACAGGCGACTCGTTTCCTTCGGGGCAGCACTGAACGAGAACAAAATTATCTCAAACTGAGCTACATTTTACATTTTAGATTATCAATTCTGTTCATAAATGAAGAATAGAGGCAGAAAATCATAGGGATATCCGAAAATGGTGAGAGAGCATTCCAAGGAGTTTCATGCAACACAATGTTTTAATTTCAATTCAATGATTGTCATCTGCGAGTTGCACAGAATAACGAATCCGTATCTTCAGGTCTGAATGACAGTGGCATCACACATTATATTCACGGGCACGTGCAGTCTTTCTATTGCGCTTCGCCTCTGAGCTGAAAATCCACGGCTCGTGCAATTGGCGTGCGGTGGGATATAATAATATAGCAGGTTACTTAAGCTAACGTTCGTCTCTCGTAGCGTTTTTTGAGCCAGTCCTTGATGCCCCGACTCTTAGACAGGATAGTTTTGATTGCAAATACCTATGGTACCAGATCATTTTCGGGTGTTCACTTTTGTCTTTATCGCATCAGAATAAAAGAATAATAGTTTAAAAGTGGGGTAGATGTGAAATTATAGTTTTTCATTGTTGTATATCATCCACTGTGTAGGCAGCGGTATACCTTTATATAGCTCACCGACGGTCACCGTACCAGGCAAATCCACAGGACCTGTCTTCCTTCTGATTTTTATTCTCAATTAACTTGTAAGGAGTAGTCTAGCATGGTGTCATTTGAGCAGTAGGTACACTGAGAGTCTTCTCAGTTGTCATGTATGTAGTCGTGTCCCTGTACAGGATGTATGATGAAAAATCACGTCACCATAAAAATTGGAACAATAGACAATAAACAATAAACTTCTCATCAGAATATTTTTCAAGATGGCGTCCAACATGGCGACCGATAGCTAAATTTGGATATTCAAAAGAGCAAGTTAACCTAGAAAGGTGTTTATGGTTGACTTTTACTATGTTAATAAGCATTACAAATAACAGATTACGTTAAAAAAACCTTCAATGCGAATTTGTTATGTTTGAGTCATGTGTTGACCTGACTAATGTGAGTTTTTCCTTTAAAGGCACCTCATCGTGAGACAAACTCAAAGGCACAAATACCGTCGGAAACTTCTATTACAAGAAGGATGATCGGATACAAGTGGGACAACAGAAAACAACCGGGGTGATCAAATACAATAGGATGTTCGAATACATGTACTAGTACAGCATTATCGTAAACAAATAGAATGATCTTGTACAACTAAGATGATCTTGTACAACTAAGATGATCTTGTACAACTAAGATGATCGAGTACAAGGAGGAGGATCGAATTCATGTAGGATATTCAAATGCAATTGAATGATCACAGTAATAATGATGTTCGGCTAATTTCACACTGACAAACTGCTGCGTGATTACAAACATAGTATGAACGAATGATGATAAGTTATTACAGGAGTTGAATTTAACTCGCGGCAGCAAAAGGCGCTAAAGTAGGATGATTCAATGCATGTAGACTATCATTAATTAGTGGTGGCGTTGGCCTTAAAAATTTGGCATGCAATAGCAGAATGATTTTGAAAATTTGGTACGCAATTCGGCAATAGGTCTACGCATGGTCCGCGTATGATGTTCATTTAAAAGTATGTTCTGACGAAGCAGAAAATTTCATTCTATTTACAAATTAATTGGTCAAATATTTTAATTTCTTTTATTTTGTTTAAATAAAATTAAATATTTTATTTTTGGTGATTTTTTAAAATCTTTCTTTTGGTACGCAGTTGCGTATTTTGCTTCCATGCAGCGCCGCCGCTATCATTGATGACATGAAGTGCATTGATTAAGCTTCTGTCGATTGATTTACGGATCTCTTAGCCACATTATTCGTCCGCTAATACTCATCAGCCGTGTCACATCAGCCGATCATTATTCGGCCCAACACAGCCTCCCTACCCTGCCTTAATCATGTCAACGCATCCTAACAAACTAAGCCCACTAATCGGACAATATGCGCAGTTATGACTCTCCTGGTAGTCTAAAGTGTTTCAAGCCGGATTGTCGGTATTATATGATATCCATGTCCTGCATGGCTTAGAGTAACACTTCTTATGTGATCTATATGGACCGCGGATGACTGTAGCAGGAAGCAAAGCCTTTGTTTATGATCAGCCCTTATTGTTTATTGTCAATAAGGAAACGATTTTACTATTTGATAATTACCATAGATCCGCAATAATAAGCATAATTATTGCAATCAGTATCAGAGTTTATGTTCATATACTGATAAAATGAAGTTAATGCTATAGAGTCCATGCAGGGCAGCCTATCAGTTTTTAAAACCAATGAGTTACATCAACAAATGGGATCTAATGTACTACAATCATACATTTATATAGCGTCCCTTCGAGATATCCACTTCAAGATATCTACCCTGTGCTAGCTTAAATTCATTCATTCATCTTGAGAATTTATATAGCACCTCTTCAAGCGAAACAACTCAGAGGTGCTCCCAGCCGAAGCACAGCTGAAAAGAAAGGTCATTCTATTTGCCTCGACAACTTACAGGAGAAACTGTTTCTTATCCTCATAATTTATGAAAAGGCATTGAATTTTTCAAAGGGCTTTTTGACACTAGGTTCTGCAATGCCAATTGCACCACGCATTGATCCTAATCCGCTTCTCTCCATGTTAATGTTCTTTGTTCTCACGCCACTCGTCAGATATAAAGGAGAGAAATTATGTTTTAAAGGACTCCTATCTCCAGAGAATTTCTGCTCTCCTTGTGGAAAAATCTGTTGATCTTGCTCCTTCCTGGAGTCTGGTCGCCTTGCCTCTCACATTCTGTTCACTTGGCTCGTTGTACAAACCCTGCACCATCTTCACCTTCTCCTCTGCAGAACTACTTTCTGAAACGAGATAATCCTACTGTATATAGAAAATGTTTGGTTCTACGTGCCGTACAGGGGCGGCAATTCCGGTGGAGTCGAGGAGACAAGTCTCCCCTAACCCTTTACAAAGGGTGTTCCCACACGTTATGTGTTTGTCCCCACAGATTTCCTACAACTTTCATTGGTGTCCCCCCCCCACCTATCAAACGAAATCGCCGCCTCTAGTGCCATACGATTGCAGGCGTTCATAGTAAAGTAAATACTTTCTTACTCACCTACTAACTTCCTTACTTACTACTATTTCATCCTGGAAAATGCCCTTAGTGTCATCCTCTGACTTTCCTTGCAGCCTCTGCAAAGCCCTCAATCAAAATCATTGTTCTGATATATTTCCTCTGGCCAGTCGACGTCGTAAGATCAAGCTCAGGTCTTAGCTGTAATTGGACTTACGGTCTATACTTTGGGGCACAGGGACCCAAGGTGCACACACCGGTGAAGCTGAGTCTCTCTTATAATTATGACACAGAGCACATGAGTCACATCTGGTTGTTAACGAAAAATTGCTTACATAAAATTACCTGGTCAACCATTATGTACGTTGCTTCATCTGACCCTCTGAAACCCGTCTTTGACTACCTTTTAGACAACTCCTATGAATTGTCAATAAGCTGGTGCACTGCGCTTGGCTTTTGAGTGGCGCATTAGAAGTTTGGACATTACGATTGCGGCTGGTAGAGGCAATTGCGGAACAGACTGTGGATATGAATGAGGCGCAACGCAACTCTCGATCCAGTGTGACTCCTAGATCACGAACAGTAACGAAAAAGATATAATGAGTACAGATTGGTCGAGCAGAGTGGGCAGACTCGTTGAAGAAGGCCTTCGATGGTGGCGTCGAGCTAGAACGGCAACAGCCAGAGGCGTCTAGGAGGTCCTTGCGAAGATGGGACTGAGGGGAGACGGGAGTGGAATCCTGCGTATACACAGAGGGCAGAACAGTGGAGGTTGACCAGGCCGTTGTCCCGAGCGCCCCAGGTCCGATCCGAAGTTGGTCAACATCGATCGGAGCAGTTAAAATTGAATACTAAAAAAGGTAAACATATAAAGTCAATATTAGAAATGAATTTAAAATGTTAACATAATAGCTAATAGCCCAGGGTTTATTAAGACGTATTTTAAAACGTTTCTTTTCAGTCGAGGTTGAGTCGGGAGCGCTCCTGATTGGTAACCTTGAAGGGGGCGCTATATAAATTTTGGCAATGAATGAATGAATGAATAAATTTGACTTGGATCGAGTGATGTTTTCTGTTCTTTTTATTATTTCTAAGTGACCTTGCGCGCTTTACACATTTAATAAATTATAATAATTATTACCTTTTTAAAAATAACATCGTAATAATAAAATGGATATCAAGGTTGTATGAGAAGACGGAGTCGGCCACCGTCACGTATTTAATTACCGAACGGTTGAAGAAAAGGTCGACTAGGCTGTAGGGGAGGCTGAGGCTGACCGCCCAGATGAAGATGATCTGACTCCGAGGTAGGAACAGGACGTATAGTAGGTTAGACGCCAATAGTCCGGACACTATGCAGTTATGTAAGTATGCATGGAGGATCGTATATATTGTGTGTTTGACTGCTTGGTGAAGCTGGATATAGGTGTAGGAAGCTCAGTGAATCGTAATAGTTATTAATTTCATCGTATATATTTATACTGCATATATACCGAGATAGACAGATATACAGATATACAGATATATTATATATATCAAGATAAGGATATAATGAAGGCGTCGACCTGTGTACAATGACAGAGAGCGATGCGTGAAAGCTGCAAGGTGTCAGATGGGCTATGAAAGTGGTCTGTTATTATGAAAGACATAATTATTTTCATCAGCGTCATTTTTCCTCGTCGCGCGATCATTAAATACAACTTCAGCGGCGCAGAAGTCTAGTTTCGCTGCTGAACTGACTGCAGCATCGTTGCGCGATAGATAGGTCGCAGACGGAAAGCTGGCAGTAATGATGCCAGGTCTCAGATCACTGCATCTTGGGGCAGTCGTCTTCTTTAGCATAGTTTCAACAGCATCACCTGTGACTTATTCGTGAGTAGATTTTCACAGATCGCAAATTCACATATAATTTATTGCTATTAACCACATAGCTATGTCGCTTAAATTTATGCATTCACCAATATAACATCGGCGTATACTCTGGTCGCCGATCTCTTAGCCCGGCCTCCAGAGGCTATCATGTGGGTTCCACGCCACCAGAAGAATAGTTTTCTCAATTGTTGGTCCTTCTGTTTGGATCCTCATTCTCTCCCGTGGGACCGTTCCAAATGTTCCTACATACATCTTAAGAATGTCCACTTTGGCCGGTATTGGTAAGTTACATTGATTGATCAATTGATTATAAAATCGTAACATTCAAATGTACACGTCTAATAAAATCTGAATTTAGTTGTAGTATCCCAAATTCTCTTAAAACACAAGGGCTAACAGCTGGACAGTGCCCCGGATGCATCTCTCTGACTATTTGCGAAGGATGTTATCTACAGATTCATCTCGTTCCTGGCGCTCTGTTGATTGCGTTGATCTTTTTGCGCTTAGGACCAAGACTGCCTTGGCCCAACACCGAGCGTTTGCTGTTATGTGTCCATCAATCTTCCTTCCTACGTGTACACCACTAACGGCTAAACTAATGACTGGCCTATCTCCATCGCATCGTCACTCTTTAAAGACGTTTCTTCTTTCCCACGTTTCCATGTAGATAGCGCCCATAAATGGTTATTCTGCAAGATGCGCTATATAAATCTATTGAAAAAAAATAACACGATGACAAGATAACGATAATATATGCGCACATAATTTGTGCTAAGTGGAGGGGTCTTATAATGGATAACACACTAAATTAAAAGTTTGGAGCACATCCTTCAAATTTTGAAATTGCAGTGACAATTGTGCATAATTTTAACCTTGTAAAAATTAGCAATCAATTTTACAATACCACCAATTTTACTTAAATACCAAACTTTTGATTTACAATATTTTGAGAGCAACGTGAACAAACTTTTCCTAATTTTAGTAACAAATAATGATTATTCTGCATAATTTATTATGTCAGTCTTAAAAGGGGGTGTAATTACTGAATATTAACTGAACTGATATGCTACTGATCCTGTTCGCCTCATTCCGTCAATTAGTAAGAAAGTCAGTTACTGGTTAACATAAATTCAGTCTTTGCTTCCGTCATCTAAGTAAAAGAATCACTCTGCAAGTACACTGTATACGTATGTTTGTGCATGTAAAGTCATGTACGTATGTATTAGGGATCTGCGAAGCTCCGAAAATTGATTCGAGGCTGAATAGACGGCAATATTGGAATAGATTCAAAAATAATGTCTTGACGCTGTTTGTTGCACACAAATTGTTTCAATTCAAGCTGCAAACTGCTCCGAAGTCGTAGAGCGAGAGAGAGAAATAGAGAGAGACAGAAACACACACAGACAGAGAGAGGGACAAAAAGACACACACAGAGCATATATGTATGTGTGTGAACATTTATATAGCACTTTAAGTAACCTTAGATATCGCCACTCGTTCGTATAATTGATAGTTGACTTTACATGACATATATGTATTAATTTGAGATAATTAACGCCTTTCTTAAATCGGTGGCGTGACATAAATGCCACTTTCATATTGTACAAGATTTTGTGGTTGCTGTGAAGCCAACCAATTCGTAAACTAACTGACAATTGGTTATCAATAAAATTTGACCGCGCCCAAACTTTCTTAATGGGAGCTCATTGTGATGTATGCCAACGAAAATCATGGCACATCCTCTAAGTGAGGTGCTTTAGAGGCACAGAGGATGAAAGCGTTTCCTAAACATAGATCGTGTAGGCAATGATATTCAGCTGAACTGCTGTGGCCCGTTTTCAGTCCATAATGTCAAACACGATGTTCTTTCGAAATAATACAATGTTCTTTCGAATGATACAATGTTCTTTCGAAATAATACAATGTTCTTTAGAAATAATAAAATAGGCCTATAGCGCTATGCATACATTTATTTGCTGACAGGAAACCAGACAATAAACCATTGAGTTGCTTGAACATCGTGGAGACTGCTTCGAAACTAATTTTTACGATGATGATGCGCTTTAGACACAGTTGAAGGCTACGTTCTCTGTCATTTTATGGTGCTTTAGGTCACTATCTATGATAGTCTTCAACATTTTTTATTTTACTTGTTACTGCTGATATATTATTTGTAGTAGCCATACTGAAATCGAACATTATACCGTGACGGTGTCTTACACAAGATGCACGGAATACGCGTGTGGGCGCGTGTGTTACCCATATTATTGTGGCAGACTATGTCGTTACACACGCAAGTGAGTAGACATCCTTTTAAATATTTGTTCACAATGCTCGCATGACTTAATTAATTAATTAAAACCATTAGCCAATTAGTTGTTAACGATAGCAAAGTAAGCGCGCAAGTAACGTAAGCTGTACTCGCATTAATTAATTTTGTAGGCTAATTGTGCTCGTACTCGCACTTTAAGCCTAAGTACCTGAAACATCTCTGCTGAAATTCATCCTGAATGGAATAGGTTGAGCTAGAGTATGTGAGAAGTATCTTTTCAGAACGAATACAATATCTGAAGTTATGAACGAACGAAATTTTTATTGTAAAATCCCCGTGTGAGCAAGTTATTTCTGCTTTGGTGTGGCGGTGCCTATTAGGTGCCGCCCCCACGTATTTAGAAGAGCTCTGTTGCTCTACCATGGGCGTGCAGGGACGACGTGCTTTCCGCTCTTATACGCAGGTTGAACTCCTTGTTCCCCTCACGCGAACTGCTATTAGACAGCATCGCGCTTTCTCTGTTGTTGGCCCAATGGCATGGAATGCGCTACCATTATGGCTCCGTCTCATGCGTAGGGTTCATTCAGATGCATTTTACAGTAGCCTTAAGACGTTTCTTTTCAGCCGGGGTTGAGCGCTCCTGAGTAGTAACCTTGAAGGGGTGCTATATAAATTTTTGCAATGAATGAATGAATGAATGAATAAAAATTACCCGCTAGAGAAGATACAACCATCTAGACCACATACGCTGGGAAGTGATGCGCTGTAGAGAATGAGGCAGATGATGTTGGGCTACAGACGAAATTTGGATGACGATTTCGAGGTAGTGATGGATGGATGACCAAGGAACTAGAAGTCTTCAGAAGTTTGGCGATTACGATTGCGATACGATTATAAGAAAATGATCCAAAGAGTTGAGTATTATCGACATAAATTATTTATTATATTCAACTGATGAGAACTGCCTCTACACTGCCGCATTCATTATTGCTTCCATTTTGTCTATGAGATTCACTAATACCCGACTTATTTTCATATATAACTTCTGTGCTAAATTGTTTCAGATGTCAGTGCTGCACAACAGCCTATACGTCTCAGCAACGGATAAGAACAAAATGCCAGCAGAGATGGTCAGGTCCAGCCTGCGATATACGTAAGTGTTCGATCTATTATCAGTTCGGTAAACCATATTCATGGTGTTCTTACAGAAATAAACGAACGTACGCATTAATATCACGTGGCTGATCATTTGTTTTCGTTCTTATTATAATGGTTACGCTTTTCACATATAGCATGCCACTGTTTTCATCTGTTTCAGCAACTTGTACAAGATTATGCACTGATGGTCGGACTTGTGCTCCAGAAGATAAATGCGAGTGCGTGGGTTCAGGTACAGGAGTATGTACTGCAGGTAGGAACATGATTGCATGTATAGGCCTATGGGAGCAGTAGAGTAATGGGAGGGGCGTAGAGTCATGGGCGGCTTAGAGTACCGATGACCCACAGAGTCATGGACGACACACTGGGGCGCAGAGCTGAGGAACCGAGTTCGATTCCCTTATTCCCCGTAAGGTTGATCAGTCCTTCTTTGGCTAGGCCGCGACGTTCGCTAAATTAGATGAATAATGTAATGGACGCCTTGCATCGCTCCCGTCAGTTTAATGTGAAATACTGTAAAATACTAACCTGTCATCATTTGTTCATAGTATTTTTTATTATCATGCTGTGGTTTGTCAGTTTAAAATTTCAAGTGAAAAAATAATTGGAATCATGATCTCTAACTGCGTTATGAGAAATCGCCTTGATGAAATGTTAATCCGTCTAAGTTTAAATGGGTTATCAACCGGATTCTCCACAACTTGAATTTTGCAATTGGACAAATCTAAATTTGTTTATCGTGTTCTATATTTTACTTAGAAATTGTGTTTTTTTACATTTTATTGGAACAGGTTTTCCTAACGAGCTACAGAATGATGAGGAAGCAATTAAATTTAAGTTCAAGTAATTGTATATTTCTAAGTTGGTAAATGGCTGCATTAGCTCATTTCCAATTTAGCTTAATCTTGAGTCGTGAATCCAAAAAATCCAATTCCTTGTAATGTAAGTTTTAATACTGATGATTTGCATCACGTCAGAAGAATGTTGAACCCCGTAGCGTTTCAACGGTTCGTCCTATGCTCTAGATACACTGCTCAGATATAGCGTTGTGTAGTTTGAGTTTTTTTAGTGTTACGCAAATCATAGGTCTTTATGTCATAACCTTAACACATCCATCATCAATCTCAAACAAGCTTCCTTTGCTCCATCTTCATAGATAGCAGACACTGGCTGGTTGTCAATTTGGGTGACTGGATAGGGTTGGAAGAAGTTTGAGAGAGCGATTCGTGTTCATCTCATGAGCATATGTCATCTTCCTTATACTTGGATTTAATTCTTTGACACTTCATCACACTGACACAATTTTATTCTTAATTTGCAGTTGGATGTTCTCCGAGCAAATCGTGTTACCCTGGTAGCTGCAGTTCCGGCAACTGTAATTGTCCGTCTCAGTTTAACGGAACAAACTGTGAGACAAGTTAGTGCAAGACTTGAATAAACAATCATTTTAATTGGTCAACAAATTTACAAGTTTATGTTTATGTAGTCCCAATAATAATAAACAGCCGTTCAGAAAGTGATGCGCATGAGATGAATGAATGCAATTGTTCGGCTCCATGGGCGATTCATTAAATGCGCTAAAAAATGTCTACATGTAGATACATACTGGAAGTAAATTCAGCATATCTCCACTTGGGTGGAAGTATAATTATGTGAACCAGGCAGCTGTCATGTTCTCCAGTCATCCAACTTTACACTTGGCATCCTCTGAATTTTAACGGACGTGTGTTTAACTATCACTCATTCGGACTCAATGGGCTAGATCCATTAGATGTCAGATACTTTTAACATGCAATGGCGCCACAATATGAGATCTTTCTACCTTATGAACCACTGCCAGAATGCTTGTCGTGACCACTCAGAGATGTGACATTGATAGCAGAATGTGCAATGTCCACTTATTATCTACGTTTACAAGTGGAGTGGCAATTATTTTAAACAAATCTCTTGGTTAATGTCACATCTACGATGTGTGATCATTTCAAGAAATTCATTGGCTGAGAAGGAGACGATGGTGGAGACCTGGGATGCCCAACTCGGAGTGAAGAAGCCGAGAGAGAAGGGATCGCCTGGCGTGAACTGGATGAATGCTGCTGCTGCTGATGACGATGATCATATCGCGTATTACGTGGATTCAACACCCTTCAGAAACTTATTTGTATTATAAATTTTAATATATTGAATGTGAAAATTCGTCCCCTGTTATTCTACTGATAGTCCGACAGACGCCCAGTATCTCCAGCTGTCAAGTGAAGCTATTCACGGGAAATCCTGAACGCGAAGTTGCCCAGGCGCACTGCGCCGTCGAAGGGCATGCCCCGGAGTTGACGTGGGTTGGAGAAAAGTCATTTTCAAGAATCGAGGCCTGGTGGGAGGCTACTTACTCGGATCCATTCAAAGCGGTGCTTCCTACAAAAACTGAACACATTGCAGAGGCAGGATTTGGAGTCACACAGACAAATGCTGTAGTCACATTGAAATCTTCAGCTTTCGGAAATCCTAAAGGTTAGTCAACTACATGTACTTATGTGAATAAATGATTCCTTGCCATACAACATTCCCGAGACGCCATACGAGACCATACCTCACTCCTAGTATGACACTTCATACTGCATCTATAATATGTCATGTCATGCTATGTCATGTCATAAAATGCCTACCATACCATGTTCAACCATTTCAGATCACACCCTACCGTTTCATACCACACTTCCTACAATGCCATTTCATGTCGTGTCATAAATTACTATACCACATGTATACCATGCGTATTCTTCAAATCTATACACACCAACTTCGCCAAGTCAAATCGTGCTTTGCCATGCCGTGACATCCCAATCCACACTATACCATACGGGTACCATATGGTGCATCGAAAATCACGACATTTTATTATGCAAAGACTTCATCACGTTGTACCCCATAAACTCAAGGCTTCTTTCCATCGCCACGTAAAGGGTGATTGTGAAATTACCCGGAGAATTGCTGAAATGTTTGCTGCATTTTGTTTGATTAAATCTAGTCCAAGAAATTGTGCCAGAATGCAAAAACAACAATCGTGAACCTAGAGAGAAAGTGGAATGTCCCAGTCAAACAATTCAATGGTCTGAGTTCGGAGTTGTTAGTCTAAGTGAAAACTCTACGTAAGTTCGGTTTTAGAATCATTTTAAAAGAAAGTCTAATTATTGCGCTCCTGATGTTGCACAGAAGCAATTAAGGCTAAATGAATTCACTCTGAAGCAAATAAATTGTTTCTCTAATTTATATTGTAGCTGAGTATTACTGTATATAATTATATGACTTCAACGGTAATAATCTGTTAGGGGACAGAGTTTATGCAATTAATGGGTCATTTGCTTAAAATATCTTTCTCCCCTTTGCCGTGCATACACAGCATTTGTAAATGTTGAGTTGTAGGCCTAATATTCATTATTGCTACTAGGCTACATCCAATCTCCAACTTTTGCCGCTCTTAGTGTATGCCAAAGCATGAAACATGAGTTGATAGATGTCCATCGGAGGTCCGGTTGAACCGTGACAAACTTTACGCCAGCCAAGTTAAAGAAAAGAGGGTAAGAAAGCAAGGAATGAAGCCGTATCACTAAGCTCTTGGCAAACGTTTCTGTTTTCAGGATAGAGGTTAAAGTCGTCGCTCGTTTGGGTGGTTTTAAGAAACTGAAGCCCTCCGGTGAAGTGGAGGATATTGATGGGAGTAGCGCAATCGAGAGACGGGTTTTGTTTGCGGTAGATGACAAATCTCCAGTGCATTGTCGTCAAGACCGAAGCTGTAAGGATCCAGCCATCTATCTTGAACAGGATGCGATCAAGGTTTGATTCAAGTTAACCCATGGCTGTGGGCTTCGCTTGATATACTGTATTGAATCTTACACTTGATATTGATTAAAGTGAATACGAAGGGCACGAGTACCAAGTGCAGTGCACCATGTTAATACCACTTACGAAGAAGTTTATAAGCATTGTGCTTTTAAACAATGTGATTTTATCACTCAAATGGTAAATATATTTAATACATTTTGCATTGAGTGTAGATGAGTATGTCAAGTAATGTAGCCAGACAATGTAAACGACAATTTAGTGGTTTACATTACAAGCACCATGTCCTGACACTTTTAATAGTAGGAATCTGGCAACATACTGATTTTTAGCAAACACTGGCAAATCTTACTCGTTCAATCATACCAGAGCGTACAACCAAGTTTAAGGCTTAAAATCTTATTTTAAATCAGTCAGTAGATCGCTTGAGCAATAATCAATCAATAGCTTAATCAGTAAGTAAGTCAGGCGTTTTATTTTAGCAGATCCAGAGAAAGTTTTGCTTTCTGCACTGACATCAATAATCGCCATTGTTGAATTCGTTTCAGAGCGCTGTCATTGAGGGCGAATGCTACAACTGGGCCGACCTCGAATCAGGGATAGACAGCTACCATTTGAAAATATATCGGTTGTTCAAATCGTCCAACGGTGTTCTACAAACTCCGCGACACCCTGAAAAGGAACTGAACGTAACAACTGGCAGCAAGTTCCCCTATACGTTCCCTTCCCCTGGTGTTTACTCCATCGAACTCACTGTATTCGACAAAGCACGAAATCCGTCAAAAGCCAGAAAAATTGTCCTTTATGATAACGAGGACCGCATAACAATCGCCAACGCACCTTTCATAATAAACCAGACATCGATGGAATCTGGATACAGATGGATAACAACTGCGCTGAGGGATGAAGCAGATGGTAAGTCAAGGCTGACCCTGAGTTGGAAAGGTAGATATACTAATGCTAAGCATGTTAGTGAAGGATGGTTAAACAGTGTGGAAGCCATACCGAACGTGATCGACGACGACTTAGTGGATGAAGGTGGAAACAGAACCATCCACGCAGTGAAACATAGCAATGGCATCGTGGGATACAGACTGGCCTTCCAGGTGGATAAACAAGGCGGATATGGTCTGATGCCAGGCGCAGATTTTCGCGAAGAAAACGAAACGAGCAGAGAACTGGCTGAATCAACTTGGGGTGGCTATGGACACGACGCCCTCCAGACGACGCTAGTGATGCCAAAGCTGACCCCGGATGACACGATCGTCATCTGGATGCGCGCATTCGATGTCGTCGGTAATTACCTTGAGGACCGCATCCAGATCGGGTTCGACACGTCTCGGCCTGAGATTGATGCTGGAGTACCCGCAGTATTGCGAAAACACGCCATCGACCCACACAAAAGCAGGTGAACTATTAATATACTACCTGAAATCATTCATATTCTTCACTGACACAAAAGCAGTTAAACGCCGCACACATATTGCGTGATACCACGTCAGTCTCACGCCTGGATAAAGGGGGGACAGTGGCCCTGGAATACATTAGATATAGTCATGCGCTAGAAAATGTTCCTTCATTTGTGTACAGTACATGTCATTGAGATGGGTGGGTAATAATACCAATGTAACGTGATTTCTGAGTATGGTACTTCCACTGAGGTTAAAGAAAACATTATTATCGGGGCAAAATTTGACCAATTGTAAAATTTACGTCAAAATTACATTCTTAAGTGTGTTGCCTACTCGAGATCATTGTGAAGGTATGCCTCATTTAACCTAATATTAAATATGGCTTAAGGCTACACGTGTTGTTTTGGTTTCCATGTATTACTATCGATTTACCTTCAAATGATAATTTCTGAGTCCCCGCCTGATAAATCCCAATTGAGATGAATAGCTTGGTGTTTTGATAGTCTTTTTCGATTTCAGTGTTGAAATCAAGGCGCACGATATGCAGAGCGGCATTGAGGAAGTCCGATACTGGATAACAGTTTCTTACCAGACAGCTAACATCACCAGCGGCAGAGCAAACGCTACAAGACGCAGATCGGACAGCAGCCGACGAAAGAGAGCCTTAGTAAGGACGGATATTCATTTGATATTAGGCTATTACTGTAAATATCAAAATGCTGAAAGATTCGGTACCGAATAAACACATGAAAATTATAAGAATACCGATCTAAATAAGCATGTAATAAAGCTGTTGTTTTGGATAGATTTGTGATGAGATATCATTTCTGAGTAGACATACAGTGAGCCCTTGCTCATCTGATATGCCTCCAGCTTTTGGATCGACATACATGTACGATAGGTCTTCTGTGCAGAATAGGTGATGGGATACATCTCATATTGACATTGATTTACTAATGTACTTCCTCTAAGCTTATTGCGACGATATGGCAAATTTAAGTTAAATTTAAGTACAATTTCATTTGTCTAATTTAAGTGTGAATGGTGCGTAATAAAAACTACTTAAATAAGACTCGCCGCTTTACAACGTAGTGTAAATTAGAATAGTTCAACCAACTGAAGTAAACAGTCACCAGCAATACCGTTGATGACACTTACAGACCATAATACAAAACACTAATTGTTGCAGGCTATCTGTAAGAACGGAAGCAGCGACTGCTATTGTATAAAGAATGGAGACTGCTTCGAATACATCATTCGCGTCGACATAGACCATTGCGACCTTGACAGACACTACAGGGCTGATCACCCAATGTCATTCAGCTACATCGTTATGAACCAAGCCGGACAGTCAGTTGCACCAAACCGACCTTTGATAGTAAGTAATTTTAATAATTAAAATAATAATCATAATAATAATAATTACAGTTAGAATAAGTATAATAATAAAAATAATATTAATGATAATACTACTACTACTACTACTACTACTACTAATAATAATAATAATAATAATAATAATGATAATGGCAACAAACAAGAACAGCAGCAACACCAACAGCAACAACAATAATAATAATAATAACAACACTGATGATAGTAATGATTATCTTAGTTCAATTGAGAGATGTTACGCTGATTAACACACCTTAACACGAAAGTCCTAGAATAATGTCTAATAATTATTATTATTATTACTGGCAGAATGGCAGAATGGAAAAGTTCACAGTAATAGTATTGTAATATTCTTGATTATATTTATGCAGTGATCTGTTAGATCATGGTATTCTTTCGGTTTGAGCAGTTCACCTTGTATGTCAATTGATAATTATATTCAGTTGATCTTAACATTAAAGTTTTCAGCTACTTAACACCATTCTGAGTTTATTTCCTTCTCTTTCTCGGCGATCTGGATCCTTTAGACTTGACAGCGGCTATATCCACTCATCTGAGCTGAAACTGAAACTGAAATGTGTTGTTTCTTTGCAATAGCTTATCTTTGACGGCGAACCTAAATGCAGATCTGGTAAGAATGAATGTCACTAGTTCTCAGCTCAAATATAGTGTAATATAATTGAAGTGAAATGTAGGTCTGTCTGTCTGTCTGTCGGTGACTCGGTCTTATAGAGCAATGATGGGTCTTCACGGCGTCAAAACGTCGCCAAGCTGACTTAACTGAGGAATATACGTCGTCGCCTCCGTCTAGCGAATGGTGCTGTGAGTAAAGAGGTGAAGAAGGAGTTGGCGGAGGTGGAAGAGAAGGAGTAGAAGGAGATGGAGAAGGAGGATGGATAGGAGAAAGAGGTGGAGGGACAGGGAGAGGATGACAAGGAAGAGGTAGATGGAGGCACAGAAGCAGGAAGAAATGGAGGGTATAGAGGTGGGGAATTGCAGGTGAAGGAAGAGGTAGAGGTAGGAAACGGAGCAGTGCATGAAGGAGGAAGCGTAGTAAAAGTTGGAGAAAAGCGTGAGGAGGGGCTGGAAGGAGAATAAGTGTTGGAGAAGGAGCGGCGCAGGTGAGCAAGGTATGAAGGAAGAGGTGGAGGAAAAGGAGGAGGCATAAAAGAAGATGGAGGGGTAGCAGGAAGGGGTGGAGGAGAAGATGAAGGCGAAGGTGCAAAGGGAGAAGGAGGCCGTGGAGACGGTCGATGAAGCGGAGTTGATGACCAACGAGGTGGAGAATGAAGAGGAGGTAGAGTGGATGTTAGAGGCGGAAGAGGAAGCAAGTAAGGGCCTGGAAGATCTCTGAGGCCGAACAGTCGCTGTTGACGTTTCTTATCGAAGCATGGTTCAAGGCATTAGCTCGTTGCGACCGTATCCCGTTGAGATAGGTGTTCAGGGAATACGACCACTCCTTTCCCGTTGAAATTCGTGTTGGGACGCAGTTGGAATAAGTAAGATCATGTTTGGGATTGATATCTTCTTGCTAAAACTGCCTGCCTCTGACAGATGCACTGATGACTGCTTTGTATGCATTCCGCCAATCTATTCCCGCACGCACTTACATACTCTGTCATAGACATGCATATGGCTTCTCTTTTTTGCAGTTTATCATAAATGCATTCACACATGCTTAAACAAAATGTGCACACATACATACATACGTCCATACATACAAACATCATACAGTGCATGGATAATGGGTAAAACATGGATATGTAAAATCATGTATACCTACATGCTATTTGTACTTTACAGCTACCGTATTTACTGCCGGAAATCTGTTAGCCATTGCAATCGGTAGGTAACGATTACCTTCAGGTTACCTTCATCAGTCTGTGTTTTATTGTACTGCGGTGTTTATACCTAGTTTTCTGCTTCTAAACACTACAGACGACAAGAAGCAAATCCGAAATATTCCTGCATTACATTGAAATTGACCCAGTTAGACTACAGTATGTCATAGTACTAGTAGCGATTGACCTTTTGCGATCCAGAACAGTAAGCGATAAACTAAGCAAACCAAACTAATAATCATAATTATGCACGTCTAATTTACTCAGCTGAGACTGATAAAATCTCATTGCAGTTGATCTATGTCTTATAATTGGGAGCTTATTATATGTCAGTTGCAAGTGAATGCACGGATGCGTAACTAATAGACAGACGTTAATTTCTTCTGGTTGAAATACCTCAAGTCAATTCATAAAAATTACTTTACAGGAATTTCTTAGCTAAACAATTTTCAATTAACGTTTATACAATTTGTCTTTTTCTTCACTGTACTTAATTGCAGGATTGTTGCTTCTGCTTCTGTTGATCGTTCTCGTGATCCTAATGGCTGTGAGATGCAGACAGCATAAACATCCCATTCCGGACAAGGTTCGAAACCTCGCCAGCAGCGTCAGGCAGAGAATCACCCACACCGAGAAAGTCCATTCGGCAGACGGACACGTCATCTATGTAAGCATCTTAGAGAAACTTAAGTCGTTACGTGAACAATAATATTCTCGTTATATTAATAATTATTATAATTATAATATTAACAATAATTATAGTTAATAATAAT
The DNA here is from genome assembly GCA_959347315.1 of Bimastos eiseni. Taxonomy (NCBI): domain Eukaryota; kingdom Metazoa; phylum Annelida; class Clitellata; order Crassiclitellata; family Lumbricidae; genus Bimastos; species Bimastos eiseni. The sequence continues at coordinate 14,522,315 of OY365819.1, forward strand.
TATTAATAATTATATTGCCCATGGAATTTAGCAGGATTGGATTTTTTGATAATCATAAAATTCTTTGAAAAGTTCATGTTCTGAAAATTTACAATGATAATTAGTGCAATGTGTGATCTTTTTATGCAACTATCGTGCGACAAAGCATGAAATTATACTCAGCAACTCTTTTTAAATCTCTTGTCTATTAGAAAAATATTAGTAAAATGTATTCTAAGTAATATTAGCTGAGAAATATTTACTAGGAAGTAAGAAATATTTAGTGAACTTAAGGTTAATGTTTTTAAATGACTGAATTTAACATAACATTATTGATATTTTGAAACATGAAGAAATGTTAGTTGGAAAACATAGACCCTATAATGAAGATATTCGGAATAATTACTAGCCCAAACATACACTGGAATTGAACACGGGATCATTAGAGCCTATTTACCTCTGTGTAATAATCTAATTGCATCAAGGCACTTAGTTCAGTCAATTGAAGGACTAAATTGTGCACAATATCATTTTCCAATATAAGTAATATTTATAATTATAATTATAACCAGGGTGCGATTTGTATAGAGCACTGGAAAACTCTTTCTGGTTCTAAGTGTCTCCTTACTATAGGCTTACCCTTGCACTAAATGTACATGTGGTTATTATCTCATGCGTTTTATTCTGTTACCGTAGGCCCTAGTCCTTTCTTTCTTCCTACCGTTGTCAACGAGCCGATGTCTAACTTTTCAATTCTATCATCCCTGATCCTGACCACATTCTAAGTAATCTTCTGCCTCTTATTAGGACTTTGGGGCACTCGCTACGTTCGCGTCAGGTCTGTTCCCCGACTGATGATTTCACCCGGTGTAGCTTCATTACAAGATCCCCATTGACTTATCCTCCTACCCGACCTTCAGTTGCTATCCGGCATTTTATAAAGTTTTTTGCTTTCGATAGATTATGTATAATTGTATATACATGTTTTTGTTCGTACTTGTTAAATTGTCTCTACATGTGCAGAGACAATTTAACAAGTGTCGTGCCTTTTCAGACGTCTGATTATAGAATATACTTACTTACTTATGTCATCTACTGAGTGTCACCTTGTACATTGTACTCAAATTGATCTTAATTAATTGTTTAATCAGCGAACCAAAACAAGGCGTAGTAGGTTGGACGAGGATGAGGATGATGACATATACGTAGACGGACGTGACCCTGGTGGATGGCGAGTCAAGCGTGACCAGTTGGAACTGGCAGATACGTTGGCTTCGGGTAGATTCGCAACTGTCAAGAAGGCCTATCTAACAAAAGGCGGCGAAACTTTGATAGTGGCAGCTAAATATCTTCCAGGTAAAAATTTCGCCATAAAGAGAACTTAATATTGTTTTAATTCTACATTTACATCAACATTATTGCACATAATAATTATGTGCAAGAATTACATGTATATTATTTCATTGGCCAATATATAATGCATACGCAGTATTGTTCGTCCTTCAAGTCTCCTTTTCTATACCTTCACTGAGCAAAGACTTTGCCTAGGCGAACTTGTACCGATGTTTGTTCCGCAGTAGACGTTAGCAAAGTTAGGTACGAATCTGCTTTCATGCGCACAACCAAAAAGTTTTTTAATGTTTCGGAGGTCGGTCGCAGTCTCAGGTTGGTCAGAAAATCTTACTTTGCTTGGTAAATGGTTCGGTCGCACGCCGCATTATTCCGCACCTGTTTCCATACGTAACTCTAGTAGCTGTTTATAAAATTGCGCTCTAACGAGAGGTGGCCTCTGAACCCATCTGCCTGTTCGCATATCTACCACTCTATGTCCTTCTATCTCCCTCTATATCCAACTCTGCATTTACGTCTGCCCCTCTAGATCAATGAAATTTTATCTCTGTCTCTCTTTATTTCTCTGTTAATTTAGTGTTATTATTGTATCCGATTATTTTTCTCCACAAGAAGCACAAATCTTCAAAAATCTTCAAAGCTTACAGACGGTTTAATATAAACCGTATAGGTGGTTCTGTAAAATGCCTGACAAATTCATGACAATATTATCTTAAATGAGTTCTGTGCCTTGTTTTCCATTTACAGCTGGCGCAAGTGACGCAGATAAGGCTCTGCTCAGGGCAAAGATTGCCTTCCATGGAAACCGTGTTCCTCCCCATGACAACATCGTCAGGCTTGTTGGTGTCATCGACGAAGGTAAAGTATCACCTTTCAGTTGTCATAAATTAGTGGTAAAATTTCTCAATAAACATAGTGCGCGCTATTCAACCATCATACCCTTAAGAAAGGTTTGTGATATCTGAACTGGAAGAGACGATTAATATTAGTACAGCCTATCAATTGATCGTAAGTAATTCGTTATACATAGTAGTCTCTCAAACTTAAAAGCTTCAAACACATGACGCAACTGTAACATTTATGTTGCAAGCGAGATTGCTTTCTTAATGATTTTTCATGGTCAGTCAGCATCTGTTTAAATTTATACTGGACATCATTCCGATCGATCTCGTCCCCGACGGAATTCCTCTTAGCAGCTCTCAGCTCCCATCCGTCCCTGGTTTTCTGGCAACCGGACTTTGCTCCCAACTTTGTACTTCTTGACAATCTCTCTGACACAGCGTTCCGTTGGTAAACAGGCTGGTACCTACAGTGTGCATGTAGTAATATTAATTTTGAGTTCACGACTAGAGGTGCTGCAAATGTTCTTATATCCGCTCAGTATTAAGTCCCAGGATTTCTGTTAAATAGCTAATGGTGAAAGACTATTTATTTAATTCGCAATCTCAATAATAGATGCATCGTAATCTAAGCCTGTCCCATCTACAGGACCTATTATGCTGCTCGAATTCTGTGACCTGACCCTGAAGGAGTGGCTCAGCAATGTTGGAAAAGTTACTGTCGATGTGTTGGAGAATATGCTGAACTTTACGACTCAGATTGCCAGTGGAATGGATTTTCTTCATTCTAAGAACGTAAGAAGCGTATAGTCACAGGCACCATAAAAAAGTTTGCAATGTAGGCCTACGTTAATAATGTGAGTTACAGACAAAGCGTTTATGTTTTTAAGCTAGTTAGTTATATCCTAATTAGCACGACACGAATGACAATTCACAATGCAGCTTGAGCATGTGGTGGGAAATAATGGATGCATTACTGTATTGCATACGTAATATTATTACATATAATTATGTGTTGTGTATGTAATTTTCTATTTAGTGTATTTAAGTGTATACACAATCCCACATTTTAAAGGAATAGAAAATTAAATTATTCAAAATATTGGCATTCAAAATATTTTGCAGATACTTCATCGTCGACTTGCGATTAGGAATGTTCTATTGAAGAAGGACGGAATGAATGGCTTAGTGGCTAAACTGATCGGTTTCGGATCATTCAACGACAGCGGAACCGAGGACCAAGCGGAGGAATCATCGAATGTAATCCTTTGCATGATTATAATAGCATAATACTAATATATGCACTCGACCTGAAAATACAAATTGTCCTGAATCTCGCATGAATTAAATAAATACATAAAATCTCATCCAGAAATCAAAATTAAACATTGCTTTGGAAAAGACTGCGGGGGTGATATCTAGTTGTTGATGAATTTAAGATATCTCTCTCTTTATATATATATAATATAATATATAAGAGATTCTGTACCTTCTGTCTGCCTGTAGTTCCGGCTATGCATTTGCAGGGTTTTAGAGCTATTGACTTTAAATCTTCACCGTTGGCTCGGTGAACACCTGGAACACGCAGCCGAGGTAGGAATTGGTGAACCCAAGGGCCGCCGTCTTCCTGCTGTCCAGGGCCAAAAACCTGTCTCAACCCGTGCAACGCCGGGTTCCTGAGCTAGTAGTTAAATAAGGATGAGAACAATCCTTAGAATATTTAAGAAAGGAGTCAGCACAGCTATGAAGCTTTAACAGTTTCAAGATGTGTTCTATGAATTGGATTGTACAAATTGTACCAATGAGGTGAACTGTAGAACTCATAATGATTCTAACAGCTTTACACCAATTAATTACAATGCGGATTTTGATGTAGCAGTGCGTAGGTGTAAGTTAGATAATTAATTCAATTTGAATAATGTAGGCACCAAGAGCAGGAATTGATAGAGGATTTAGATGGGACCATCTGCTATTCACGTCATAGTTTCAGCCCATTTATAATTTTAATTAAACCTGGCGTTGATTCTTTGTTATAATTTAATTCATCTAAGTGCTATGAATTTAAAACAGTGTACAGGTTAGAGTAAAAATAATTCTTTAAAATACAAATTACTGTGAAGCATAGAAGTCTTCAGACTTCTAAAGCTTGATTCATGTTCCCTCGTTTAGCGGTAACATTTGTTTTTTGATTATGAAGATAAAATTGATATGAAATATTATACTGAAAAGGCCACCCTTAATCAAGAAAAGAGCAATGTTTGATGAAGAAAATCAGTATAACAATGACAGCTATAACATATGTTATAGGCCTATGAATTAGATAGAAGCAATTAGACTAGGAGGTAGACTTCAGGATGACAATTTAACACCAATTACAAGATCTCATATTTGACTTTCACAGGTTGCGGTACCATTGAAGTGGCTGGCACCAGAGACTTTGGAGTCAGTCGGAAAAGGCAAAGCCATCTACACACAGAAGTCTGACGTCTGGTCATATGGCATCACCATCTGGGAAATCTATTCAATTGGTCAGTTTTTGTGAAAGTTTACGCCTGTTCATGCCACAATTTAAGACACGTGACTTAGGAATATAAGCAATATATTGCTTTGCATTCCCTTCTACATTTTCCGGCAAACTAAAGAATGTATAAGCCTACCTACGTATAAATTTTGGGCTATATTAAATTATGGTTGCCATTTTCACTGGGTTGTTTATTTTTAAACAACGTTTCAAATTCAAATTTTCATTAGGCCCTTCTACGTTTTCATGAAATTCCTGTTTTGCAATTAACATGACTAGAAACCATCTCTCAGCATCTTCAACCGTTGAGTCTATTATAGGTATGTTGATTTCTACATGACACCCTATTTGCTACAGCACAGAAGAGGCACACAAAGGCTCCTTTGAAAAACATAGACCATGATTTTCTAAGAATATTTCATCGCTTGCTAAAATTGGTTCCTCTTCTTACTTTCTATGAATTTAGTTGACTTAGGAAAGCTGAATTTTTATTTACATGCGTGGTGACTTGCAATTTCAGGGGAAACGCCGTATGCTGATAAGAAAAGTGCACAGGTCGAGGGCCTATTGAAGACTGGATACAGAATGCCACGACCTGTCGAATGTCCAGTGGAACTGTGAGTCGCTCGCAGAAATCATTTCATTTAATAGAATATGCGAATGAATACATACTATTCATTTTATAGCCACTTTTGACCTTTGGCTTCACGTGAATAAATTGCCTCTTCCCTATCTCTGTTGCTGGTGCTCTTACATCTTCATTTGTGTTACCTACGAGTTTATTCGCATTGAATCTCTTCGTCATCAGCATCTTTGTCAATATCATCATCATCTAAAATTCGGCTGGAAAACCTTTCTCGGTTGATTATTAAAGTCCGATGGCACTGAGTATTTATAGAATCCATTTCTGTCCCCTTTTTGGGTTGCATTTTCTAATATCAATACCCAGATCTAGATTGACTTACTTTAATGGAATCCTTCTGAATTTCGTACATTTTCGGTTCCCTCATCATCACTGCCTGTCATCTAGTATCATCTGTCCCAAGCTCCCCTATCCATCACACCTCGGGCTTTCCATTCTACCACTTAAGTGTCACCTCTTCATGAACGCTTACCCAGACTCCTTACTTGATATTCCAACTGTCAATCGTCGACCAAGACAACACCCTGTTTAACAGTTACTCTGCCTCTCTGCTGATCTTGTGGAAACTGGACTCTGACCTCCCACGGACTATTTTTTGGACAACCCCTTTAATTTGACACAGCGCTCATGAATGAGCTGGAGCCCTGCGGTTAGCTTTCAAGTGGCGTTTTAGAAGTTTGGAGATTACGATTACGATTTGTCGACTTCATGGTACATAATGGCAGGGAAGGAATCCACAGCTGGAAGCAGGAATAGGAATACTTCTAACACCGTCATTGCTGTCTTGGGTTCGTGCCAATCCTATCCGCGATATAGGAACAGAGCGTTGCTAATCACTATTCTCTGACACAACGTACTTAAACAGAAATTGTAACAATATTTCTGAGCTGGAAAGCATGTTCTTTTTGTCTTGAGCAAACAATTTGTTGTGGCTGCGAATAAACAAGATTGATTGATATGTTGATCGCTTCATAAAAAAAACCATGCAAGACACCTCACAGACGAGAATCGCCTGTTTTAGGTGTTGGAATTGCCAAATTATCAACCATTGTAGCGTAAAAGTCCACGGTAGAATAGGAAACATTATAATTATTGATTTATAAATAATTATTCCAGATTTGACACTGTTGTGACGCCTTGCTGGAATATCGTTGCCAAGAAGAGACCCGATTTCAAGACACTGCTGAAGTCGATAAGAAGCTTCAGAACAGGTGGTGGCGACCAGCAAGACGGTTACTACACCGCTGATCCAACGCAAAAAGGTTACGACAACCCCAAGGAACGAACGACTGCCTACAACTATGGAAACAAGGGTCACTCAGCGACTGCAGCGGAATCATTGTACGACGACACTCGAAAATAAATACACCAAGATTCATTTATTTCTAATTAAAACAGTGTATGACTGGCTTGCTACAAGTAGGTAAAGTAAGTTACTCAGTAAATACATAAATTAATAAATAATACGCATACGTGAATGCATACATACTTACATAGTTATTAGAGAGAGACGTGGTATCTTTGGGCGCGGTATAGAGCGCGGTATTTGGTAAAAATTTGGTTTCACCGCGGTAATAGATTGACTGACCTGAGACGGTGATACCACGGTTTTGGGTGGGGGAGAGATGACCTGATAAGGTGGTGTAGGGAGATGACTGCAGAGATTGGGCCAAAACAGACGGGGATGGGTACAAGATTGTCGCCTCGCTTCCCTCTCTAATACATACACAAATAGACCTACTACACAAAATATATGACCCACGTAGGCTATACACATAGGCCTACGTAAGAACTTTTAGTACCAGAGTAAGTTACAGAAAAATTATAAGAAATTCTCTTTTCTTTTGCTCTGCACTTAACCTTTGAATATTGCTTTAAAATTTAAAAATGACTACCCTGCTTACATATAATTAGTATGCGTACTCGAATATATTCATATACACATCCTGACAAACACGCACGCACGTAGACATACAGATTTGCTTATGTATCAACATTATTTGGAGTGCCTATGCGATAGACTACTGGACTGGTATGAGTGCCAATTTAAGAAAGAAGAACCATTAGTGCCAGAATAAGCTGCCACAAAATGATTTGGAACTCTCTTATTCGGATGGATTATTAGAAAGCTGATATGCCTACAAATTATTTTTCATACTTATTGATATCCTGAATACATGTAAACATTGATTTAAACTTGGATTTTCATAAACTTATGTTAAGAGAACTTCAGGTTTCTAGAGTAAAATTATGAATTCTGGCCAAAATTCCTGCCATTAATTAAACGCAGGAACAGCAGTGAACAGTAAAGATTGATAATAGTTTATTTGGTCAACTATTCAATTTAACAGCATTGCAGAAACTGCTTGATTGCAACAATGGTCACGAAAGCAATAATAGTTTTCTATAAATACGTTGTCTATGTACACAATTCAAGGTATAATCAGTATGCAACAAGAGGTATTGAAATAATAGTTATTTTTACAATGCTGTTCACTGTCAGCGCAAGTGTTAAATAGTGTAGCAAGTACTATTCAAACTGCTTTTTGACATAACTGGTTGAGGCAAATGGGTTACTGGAGGCCAGAGCACTCGTTTCGATTTTAGTGGCTGGCACAGCTACATCTGTTTACATTCAGCCTCTCAACATACTCTCTTTGTACCTTTTGCTCACACAACCATGACACAGTCCAGGGCGTTCATCATTGCTGACCCTACAGCCTGGAATGGTCTCTCGCCGATCCTCCACTCTCTTCCTAGGGTACCCACTGATACATTTCATCGACACCTCAAGACTCATCATTTTGCTCGGGCCTGGATCGGGAGCGCCTCTGAGTAGCCGCCTTGTAGAGGCGCTACATTAAATTCATATCAACTCAATTCAATCTGCCGACCTTGGTGATCGCAGCTGGAAACGAAGGATTGGCTAGCGAGGTAGCGTGGTGCTCAATTTTTGAGACATGTACAAACCAGAAAACAAAGTTAAATTTTAGGCTTATGCGCTCGTCTCTAATTCTCAACAACTTACACTATTGCAATATGGTCTAACTTTTTTTAATCGCATGACCCTACTACCAGCGGCGTTGGTGATCGCTTGAAGACGAATGATACTGCGCCGTAGTAAGCCAACAAAGGCGACATTGCAGTAGATCTAATCGATTAAGGATTAAATTTGTCAAACTTAATGCGAAGTAAATCTATGCATTAACAGATTATCCTTATTTAAAAGATAAACATAAATGGCCTATGCATTGAACTGTAGTCCTATATGCACGCATTGAAAGATTCACAGACGCTTTAAAGTATAATATTATTCATTTAATTAAGTCTGTTGAGCAAAATTAGGCATAAACACAAATTGAAAGCTTTTCACGTAGAAGTTTCAGATCTCAATACACAGTGAGTATCTCTTGCGTATACATATACACCATATAACTTTGCTATGACTACAATTATTCAGTTACAGTAAAATCGTGAATCCCTGATTAAATGTCGCGTTGTCACAATCTCAACCCTAGATTCCATTTCACAGACTCCAATTACGTTTACAGTTAATTGTCCATGGCTAATTACATCGTTATTGCGCTAGTCACATTTGCAAAATGTTCGTCCAGTACAGCGTAAGAAGAGGAAAAGATCTCGATTATCTCCCATCGTCGTAGAGTTCCCCACCTCCCTGACTGCCGCCCCCATAAGCCCCTCCTCTGTAGTCGTCATCCTCCGTCGTGTAGTACCCTCCTCGGCCACCCTCACCGCCGCTGCGGAAGGCATCGATCGCAGAGCATACCTTCTTCATGGTCGGTCGGTTGTTAGGATTCGTCTCCCAGCACGGTTGAATAGCTGCCTCGAACCTACGTTTACAAAGCAGTAAAGTAAAGATTTCATGAACCACGTGGAACGTGGGGCACTCATTCACTGCTCTACGCATCATAAACCAGCAATGAACGAGCTCCTGAATAAAATTCAGACCTAAAAATCAAGGCCTACATACGGATCACTTTTAAGCTTAAAACGGTAAAAAATTATACTGCTTGTAATGAAGTCATGTGTTGTCAAACAACATTTCCAGGGTCATTACACAGAGTCTGCAAGGCAACGCGTAATCTTTAGACTAAGGGTCGAAATTATTGTGGTCTAGGGTATACCCGTATCCGTGGATGGATGCTGGTCGGCTCTGGATTTGACGATAACTCATCAAGCGCGCCAAATTATGGATTGATTGCCGTGTTATGCAAAATTTCACCTCAACCAAAATGCTTCAATTAATTCTATGTAACTTGATTGCGTTTATAGCCAATAAGAAGTTATAGATCGCCCAACGATGAATGAGCCATCCTGTCATTTAAGAGCTGACGATATGTTGCTACATGACGAAATTGATTAAGACTGATGCATATTCGATGAAAGTTTTTGATCGTTGATTTCTATTTTGTGATTGGATTGTCTAAGATTGAAAAAGCATGTACAACTCACAAATCTGGAGGACATTCATCTGGTTTGGTAGGCTTCAGGCCTTTGATGATTAGCCTTTTTGCTTCGTTGCTATTTTTATTCGGATACGGAGTTTCTCCTAAATATATTAAAACATGCATACACAGTGAGCCTAAAAATCATAAATACAATAGAGTCAAGTCATCTTAAACATAATTATTCAGCATGTCTTTATTTCGGCGCGCACCAAAGAATTCAAACATCTGTCAACTGTCGTTTACAAACATTAAACAAATTATGCCTTTGGCTAGGTTGTAAGAGAGGCGCTTCATAAGTTCGTAAATAGAATACAGACCTATGTAAAGTAACAAAAGGGAACCTAATCCGGTCAAATCTATTACGTAAGAAATTATAAACTCTCGCACGCCATGTAATGCACGAAAGTCAACAAGAAATACGAATCTGAGCGCGGTTAGTCAGTCATTCGCCAGGTTAAATGCAATTAACCATCCAGATGTTAAATGTTAATGAGAAAACGTAAGTCATTGAAGATTTTCTTAAAGCGGTCAAATTTCTAACCAGAGAAACATTAGCAGTACATGTAGGTTCCATTCCGCGAGACTCCACAACAGTTCCGTTTTATGGCTCTCCATGTAATTACATTCGATCATTTATACATCATTTGAAGCTCAATGTTCTTTAGAGTGACCAGAGTATGAAGAATTTCTTGATTGTATTTACCCAATGAATATATTTCCCAAATGGTAATTGCGAAAGACCATACGTCCGTCTTTTGGTCATAGGTTGGATCGATGCTGTTAATCGTGGCCAGTGTTTCCGGCGATAGCCACTTGACTGGTACGGCAACCTGTTAGAAAATAGATAACGCTGACTTCCGGGCGCGGTCACTTCATCTACTTAATTCATTCATTCATTTAGAAAATTTATATAGCGCCCCTTCAAGAAACCCACTCAGAGGCTGAGGCCAAACAAGAAAGACTTGAGGATACGATAGAAGGCTGGCAGATTGTTCCTAGGGAGCATGCGCCGCGCTAGAGGAAGTCCATTCCAAAAGGAAGGGCCCACAACCGAGAAGGCTCGGTGCTGCTTAATCGAAGATCGAGTTCGTGGGACCAGTAGCTCCCCCTATCCGAGGAACGGAGAACCCTACGGTAGGATATATCCGAAACCGGGCAACAGAGACTACGTACATGTAAACAGGACGGAGCGCTACTAACGAGACACCGCCAGACAAGCGCAGCTATCCTGTAGCTAAGGCGTCATCTATTGCTCTCATTTTAAAGTATGAATCTGAAACTTAAATTTAATGCGATGATATAATCTAAGATGATTTGAAGTCGAATGCTAAAGTAAGTGAGTATCTTCCTTAGTGAGAATTCCTGCGAGCACACAGCACGTACAATGTATATACACAGATTAACAGTGCATTAGGTCTTATTTGAAGTTTAAGTAATGCATCATATCATATATTCTGTTTTAATTCATGCCGATATGTGCGCACAAAGATTACACAAAAATTACACAAAAATTACATTATATAGTTGTTACAGAAGATAACCAGTTTATCGAAAATCGAATTGAACTTCATTAATCTTTTGCCAAAATCACCTTGACCTTCACAATTCTCTATAAATTGTAACCATCGAGTAGCACCAGCAGTCCCTATTTATTGCAAGGCTGGTCGAATTACCTTCTTTCCACCATCTTCGCTGTCTTCTCTGTTTGGTCCGAACCCGATGAGCTTAGCCACCCATCCGCCAAACTGCTGAGTCAGCAGAACATTTCGCACGGCCAGACGACGATGAATTATCTAGCAATAACAAAACAAAAAACCTTAGCTGTGGACTATAAACTCACGAGCCACGAGTAGAGCAATGTGCTTTGAAACAAGTAGTTCTATTTCAACTGTCTAAGGAGCAATAGCATGAACTCACGACAACTCGGTACTAAGCTGAACATTTCCATCCAACTATTCTCAACTAGCGCTTCTAATTCGTCCCTCTTGAAAAGACGCTACATAAGTGTGTAATTACATTTACAATATATCTCGTAATTTCAAAGTTGCAGCATTCGTGAACCGAATAAGCTAGTGCCTTGCGCTTAGCATAAGAGATGCCCTTTAAAAGTTACGAGTCCTTGATTTACGAGCACGAAAGCTAAGATTTGGCTTTCGTGCAGCATGGAAGAGGGTCCAGAACAGAACACTGTGGCGTCACATTTGCGGACATGGCAGCGCTTGGCCATGTTCGTCGCAAAAGAGAGGGGTAGTGAGAAAGAAGGCGATTTAAACTATTAACTATACAGCACAAGAAGGTAGTTACTTCATGCTAATCTGTGACACCATGAGAGGCGCTATATAAATCTATTAATACATTACAAGTCATGCTCCTAACATTCCAGACCTGATGTCTGCATGAATTGTTTCCTACTGATATATCAATTGCTTGAAACCGACTCTTACATCGTTCTCGTGAAGATGTTCAACGCCTCTGGCGATGTTCAAAGTAAAGGTCAGTATATTCTCCAGAACTTCACTTGTCACTCTCTTGTTGCTCTTCAGCCAATCCTTCAGCGACATCGAGCAATGCTCCAGAATCATCACTGGACCTGTAATCATCATTTGTTACTTAGAATTTCATGTCATTGCGCGCATTTCCAAAGCCCTCATTAGTTTGGCTTATAGCAAGAATATAAAAACATATTCTCCAAGTTGATGAAGACCCGGTGGATTTGTATGTTGATTGCATCGATTCATAATATAATCAGCATTACCTGAAGTGTTATTACAGTATTATAATTAATATGTGAAAACCACTGATGCAGGACTTTATACAGTTTTGTTGATGCATGAAAAAGCATCAACTCGTTGCTCACATTGTCAGTGGTTCCAGTTTTCTTGCTAATTCAATAAATGACTTTGAATTGAATAAAAATCTAAATAGCAAAATGTGACTTTAGAATAGCAAAACTGCGCACTATAAATAGATGAGCATTTAGAATTTTTTTTATTATCATCATTTAAACTATATTTAGATTTTCTGATAAGTCTGGTTGAAATGATTCACACAATAATTATGATACAAGGAAGTAGACTAAAAACGAAATCGAAGAATCTGGTCACCTCCGTTGTTCTCCTCCTCTGAAGCCCCCAAGAAGTTGACGATATTAGCATGACGTGGAACTCCCGACAAGAACCGGATCTTTTCTTCCATCAATCTAACATCTGCGGCGGAAAATCCACCTGGAAAGAAAAGCAAGTGGTTGGAATGCAGGTGATTTTCGGACAAAATAAAGGAATACTGTATGGTTCTAGTTTGTAGTTAAAACTCGGCCGCAAATGTAATTAAGTAAGTAAGAAAGTGAGTAGCTTTATTTGCATCCGACAAGAGCACGCACACTAATGTTATACATAAAGAGCATGCTTTTCAAGATACAAATTATAACAGCAACAAATTATAAGCTCATTTGCACAACTAGGCCTAAATGTGACTAGAGATGCATCGATTAGGAAACTATTTGTTAAACGACTTCAGATTAAACCACCGTTTGCTTGATGGAATGCCCTCTCTTGCGAAGAGAGACAAATGAGCACACAAAATTAATGGTTAGAATTGAAAAAAACGAGAAACTGTAATTATAGAGAGGGCAAAGACCTGGTATAGAGAATGATGTCACAAACATGGTTAGACCTGTATAATTATTTGAACTGGCTCCGTAGTAAAAACAGAAACAAATACTTTCCGAAACATCTTTCTTTTGTACTGATTGCTATTGCAGATTTGTATACTTTTGACACGTCTGCTGGTTGTGAAATTCATTGACTTGTGACAATTAAACTAACAGGGAAAGCATTAAACCAGACGCTGACCAATGCTTGAAAACAATCTTAAGCGTGTGCGTGTGTTAAATATCGCACTCTTAATTAATAATTAATGTATTAATTAGTCCAATGACATCTAGACGTGCTTACTTCTAAGAGCTTTAACGGCTACCACTTTTCTTTCGTTTCCGTCCTGAAGGTAAGCCTTCTTAATGACCGCGAAGCGACCCTCGTTTGAAATGGTTTCGTCCATCTGGAGGTTCTTTCTCTGGATGTGCGTCGAGTTGTTGCGAACGGCCTCTGATCCGGTGTAGATATAGTCATCGTCGTCCATGCTCTTGCCTTGAGTACTAGCTCTCTTGAATTTGACGCTGATCTGAAATCCAACCGCAGGCATATCATTAACCAGGTATTTATCAACCGCCTTTGTTTGATGACAAATCAACAGCCTTTGAGGCTGAGAAGTTGTGCGTCAAGTAAATGCTCCACGCATGTCACTACACAATGATGACCTTAAATTAAATACGAGTAAATCAACAAGCTCCGCGTTATACGGCTAGCTAGTCAACTGGCTATCATATTATACACATAGGTCTATATTGTCAGTAAGTATAACAGAAAATTCATACACAGTCTTGTATGAATATACGGAAGCTGAAATAGACGATATTGCGGTTCCTATGAGAATGAACAGCGTGCATGCGAATCTTTAGGGTATGTAAGCTTAGAATGGGTCGCGTCTGGTCCAGGTATTTCAGGAGCAGATGTTGGTGCATTTAAGATAGGCCTACCAGGAAATACGTTGTACTGCTTCGTACAGAATGAGTCCGTTTTGCTATGCCGTCGATTAACTTTTTGACGGTCTGCTGAAACATAGACCCTGCCTATGTCGTAGGTAAACGTGTTCCTAGTTGCGACTATGTCATAAAATCTATAAGCTTCACTTACTAATAAATTCATCTGCATCACCATCCACAGGTAAACGGACGAACATACAACATAATTATTACAACAGCAACATATTAACGTATTTTATTCAATGGTTGGTTGCTTACCTTGTTGACAATTCCTGTAAATGCACCACCGGTTTCGTAGGCAGGATTTTCGTCTTCGTAGCTCTTTGCATTATGTCTTCGTATCGTCTGACGTATGTTGTCAATGCGTCTTGGAACTGGTTTCTTGAAGTAGTAGATTCGAACCAGTAGGATACAAACGATGATGAGGATGATGAGGAGTATAATAAAAAATACGACGCCTAAATGTCAAACAAACAGATCCTACACAGTTTATTAATTGGTTGAGCCCTCGCATTGGGACACGCCTCCGTTGTCGTTGCGGTTGTCCCCGAGGTTCTACTCATACTTTTTTTATACTCGCTTTAAAAGCTTTTCTTTTTAGTTACGCCGAGGTCGGGTGCGCTCCCGATTACTAGCCTTGAAGGGGCGCTATCTAGATTTTTGTAATGAATGAAAGAATGAATAAATAAAACTCAAAAAGCTCAATATTATATAATTTCTACTAATATTCTTGTGAGTATGCTTTGTTATCATGAAGAAATATAGGACTAGATAGAATGAAAGGCACTCTTAATCTCAATTAATGTTTAAACAAATAATGTGTCAACTTTGTAACAATGCCTATATTTGAAAAAACATTTGAGAACATTCAAATAAAGAATACTGTTCAAAGTTTATGTATAATGAAAACTACCTGACTATCAGTTATATAATTTACAGCAATCGTTTAGCATATCTGTCGCTCACGTACATATATATATATATCATACAAGATCATACATATGCCCGGAAATGGTTTTTTCACATTTAGTAGTTTTGATTAGAGTTTCACACGCATGCCAGGATAACAGGAAAAGGTAGGGGAAGGTTGCTTAAGATGATACCGCTCCTAAGATGAGACAGAGCCATACACGTAGGTTCTCAATATTTGTAGTTTAAGCTTCAGTCTCACTTTGGATTGGAACGTCTATCTAGCTTACATCCTGTTTTCGTTTGCAAAAAATCAGAAATAGCACTTTTGTTGCATGTTTTTTACTGAATTAATTTTTACACCGTTGAGTGATAATATGCGCTATTGCCTACACCATGATGTGTCAAGTGTAATGGTAACCTGTTTCCTAAGATGAGACGCCTAATAGTTGCCCAAGATGAGATACGTCTCATCTTAGGCAGCCACTGCAAAAAGATGAGATATAAAGATAATTTCAGTAGCCCAGGCTAGCCCCTCCTGCAAAACAATTGACATAGGCTTATGACTATATTAAGGGTTGTAAATCGCTCTGATCAAACATATAAATGGCCCGTGCGTGTTGCAAAGCAACCTATGCAGTTGGATTATTAAAATTTGTTATCACGTAGACATCATAATTAAAATCAATCAATCAATTAAACTTATTATAGCGCCCCTTTAAGATACCTACTCAGATATACTAGGCGAACAAACTACTGTGACCATATTAACCCTTACCACTCTCGAAGCCACTCACAGTCACAGCGGAAAATTTTAGTGCGTTTTACATAATAATTGGAGGGGTAAGGCTTGAGGGTGGTAAATCGCTCTGATTAAACAGATAAGCTGCGCAAGCGTGACTCAGATCATCATATGCAGTTAGATGATTAGAATTCGTTATCATGCGGAACTGTAATCAATGATAATTTAATATCAATCAATTAATCAATCAATCAAATAAGTCTAATATAGCGTCCCTTCAAGATGTCTACTCAGATATTAGATGATAAAACCACAGTGACCATATTACGGGTTGCAAATCGCTCTGATTAAACAGAAAGCGGCGCATGAAAGCGTTTTTCTGATCATCCTAATTTCATTAAGCATTTTTCCGGCTAAAGCGAAAAAATTCCTTTCCCATTAGCGTAAAGTATTTTGCAATGTCTTGCCTCAGCAAACAGTCGCAACAGCTACCAGAATACTATATTTGCATAGGTTCTATTGTAGACACGATTATGTAATTACCAGTTGCTGTTTATCATTACAGCACGTTTAAATACCATATAAGTGTGCATTAAAACGTTGTCTCATCTTATGCAACGTTATTTCATCTTATGCAACTGTCGCGGGTTTCTCTCTTGCCAACTCCTTCTTCTAGAAGACGAGAGATACCCGCTTGTTCTTTCCTCTATCACCAAGCTCAGCAACACGATACACTTGATGGTTTTAATATGTATATTTAATGATATATATACACACCACTCATCCTACCTACACTTACTGGAGTTACTAGTGTCCTTTTAGAAATGTTTCCCTGGTTTACGTTGGAGACAGGATTCCCAACTACATTGATTACCCTTATCGTCAGAACGACCTAACGTCTCCCCAGGATTCAGGTAGACCTCTTCATCCGTAGTCCTCCTACGCCTCTGATGTCTGTCGATGACTTTTATATAGCGCCATCGTCCAGAGTGTCGCGCGTGACAGCAACGTTGTTTCATCTTATGCAACTCACTGTCTCATCTTAGGCGACATATTGCCCAGGATGAGACATCTTTGGACCTGTACTAGGAACGCTGCTGTGAACCTCATGTTTGAGATGCACAAATTTCAATTGTCAGATATGATATCCAACATACCATACCACAAGCTGAGGCAATTATATCCTGTTAATATGCAGAAATAAGCCCGCCATTTGAATAAGTTTGGAAATCGTTTCATCTTAGACACCCATCCCCTATGTTAAACATTCTAATCTTGGAATAGCGGCGCATGTTGTAGTTCTACAATAAACCACCAAGAAGCAAAATCTATAACATGCAATCAATTAATTAAATTATGTTCAGTAGCATTAGATCCGTTAATTTAAGTGCTGTAAAATGGCCATTATGAAGTAGTCAGACGAGTTGCGGATCTTACCGAAAGCAATTCCAACCTTTGCACCAGTCGTCAAAATAGGCACTAAAATCATAAATAAATACAGTAATTGTTGATCTGTCACAGCTTCACTGTCTATGCAAGCCCTACATTAACTCAAGCTGAAGAACTTGAATAATTTCATGAGGTTTATATGAGCCAAGTTGTACAAATTGAGATTCTCAGTGGACAAATTTAAAGTTGCAGCGCTCTACAGATACCTCTTCCAAAGAAAGACAATGGGTTTATTGTGTAAAATGATTGTAATCGCTTAACATCCAACTGTGAACTATGAAAATTAAATGCATCCATATAGATGCTTTTCAATAGCAAGCCGGGCTTAAACATTTACCGAATCTGTACAATTTATTACCTATACGAATTTACGAACGTTAATGAAGCAGCTCAATTAATGCTAATACAATATGACGCAGTTTTCTTCAGGAGCCATATGTATATGCTCCAAACTTACACATGTATACATCTTCATTCGGCAATGATGTAATCATGTGGTCGAAACAGTGGGATAGAGCAGCTGCTGAGAAAATTGCTGAGTGATGAAAGTTGAGGACTTGAATTTTCAGTCTGGGCACACGAAGGAGGGCATGACACTTCTTCTGTGTACTTGTGTCTTCCAATCATTAAGAAAGCACTCAAGTGACTCACTTTCAGCGGATTTAGACCCATCCAAAATATAAAATTTAAAAAAACTGATTCCAGTTTGGGCATTAGATTAGCTTCAAGCTAGTGAAAACAATATCATCATGGCAAAGTATGCAACAAAGGCAAATGTAGACGTTGACTATTTACCGGTTGATCGACACTGTATGTCACTGGACGAAAGAGCTCCAAGCTGAAAAAGTTAAACAGATGAAAGCAATTAATTATAAAATCCCTAGTTTTATTAAAACACAAACAATAATGCCGCAACCCTAGCAGCTATTGTTTTTATATTTTTCAATGTTTGAATATTGCACAAAAGGAACACACACATTTATTGTTTCTTATCAACTTAAATAAGTGACCACTGTAAACTTACATCGAGACTTTGATCGATTGAGCCTTGACCAGCGAGATTCCACACAGTGTATTGTACTCTGAAGTACTGTCCCACATACCGATCGATTAAACAGTTGTCGATGTCAATAGTTTGAATGTAGTTGAAACAGTCTCCTTGTGGAATACAGTAGCAAGTCGTGTCGTTTGTTGTACACGGAGTGTTCAGTTCCTGTTGGGATAGATATGCAATCAGCTGCACTGAAATGCGTATATGCAAATAATACCTACAAGCATAATTATGAGTACATTCTAGCATACATGCCAGTATACTTGAGCTACATACGTTGGGTTTTATAAATTCCAATATATAATGGTTGTGCATGCGTGCACGCATGGACACTAGAGGTATGCAGGTACACTCGTACCCGCGGGTAACCTGTACCCGACCCACACCTGCGGGTACGGGTAGGGTACGGGTACATATTTGACGGGTTGAGTCGGGTACGGGTAGATTAATCACGAGCACGGGTATACCCAGTTTTACCCGTGTCAACGTCAAGTTTTAGAGTTATAATGTCGCCGTTAAATATACAGGTGAATCTTGCATCATCAAAGTCTAAACTATTATAGACAAACTGGCACATTCGAAATCCAAATACTATTATATACCTGCATGTAATGCTTCTCTTACTCTTTGCATGTATGTTAATCGCTGTTTTTCTCATTCCTCTTCCTCCTCCATTCTCCCACCCTCCTCCCCCTGCTGCTACTCCCCTACCTTTTCTCCTCCTTATGCCCCAAATTTCTGCTCCTGCTACTCCACCTGCTCCTCTTACAGCTCTTTCTCTTCCCCTCACTTTTCCTTTTCTTCCTCCTCCATTTCGCACTGATCTCCATCTTTCTTTTCATCTTTATCATCCATCTTTCCTTCCGCATCTGTCCGTCTGCTGCTTCTCCTCCTCCCTTCTCCTCCTTTTCTGCTACTCCACATTCTTCTCTTCTTCCTCTTCTCTTCAACTTCCGTACTCCTCTTTTTCTTCTCCTTTCTTTTCCCTTTCTCCTACTCCTCCTCCTCTTCCTACTCCTCTTTCCCCATCTCCTACCTCCGATCTCCTCTTCTTTCTCCTGCTTTTTTTCTGCTTCGGCTCCTTCTGTTGACTTTCCTCTCCCTCCTCTCCTCTACTTACTCCTCATTTATCTCCGTCTTCCGCCTCTACTTCCTATCCTTTCTACTCCTCCACATTCTTCTTCTTCTCTTGCTTCCGCCGCCATCGTTATACCACGGCTGCTGTCACTGATGCTGTTGTTGTTGATGCTACTATTACAACAGCATAATGCATAGAAAGTTGTGATCCTATTAGCCTGACAGGCAGCAAGATTATGAGTGGACATGTCAATAACGTCACTGGTACGGTATACCCGCGGGTACGGGTCGGGTAGGAATTTTGAGTACGGGTCGGGTACGGGTACGGATACGGGTAAAGGGTTATGGGTTACGGGTGCGGGTCGGGTAGCAAGAACGCTTTACTGCAGACCTCTAACACAAGCACACACCTTACACACAGTACATAGGCCTACACATGAGACAATGAACAACGATATTGGTCAAGGACAACATCGTATTTAAGCATGTGTGTAGCTGTATATGTTAGATAAACACACATACATACGATGGTATACACACTTTCATACTGGCATGCAGACATTACTGCACAGTTGTATGTATATATGTGTGCATAAACGTATTGTTACCGTATAATTGGGCCTACTTAGTTAATCAGTTACTTTGTTTGATAGGTTGGGATACATACTTATGTATATGCTTTCTCACTTTTCGTTCTAAGCGCAGTCCCTTAAATTTAAAACCGCAACTAATATATCAAAATATAATGATGTCCAAGACTGCTTCAGTTAACTTGTTAAAATAATGAGTTATTCAAGCCTGCTTCTTAATGTCAAGTTAGAAAGGTAGGCCCTATTAATGTAGGCCCTATTAGGGTAGGCCCTATTAGAGGTACAAATTGGTCTCTAAGAGGTATCTCCTATCCCTATTGTACCTATTATCCACCTGTTTCTTTTATCTTACATATTCCTATCATTGTGTTACACTGGTCGAAATAAGCAATAAATAAATTTGGTAGTATTTACGGCCATGGTGGTGCATAGTCGCTTGCTCATTTGCACACTCATCAGCTCACTCAATTATTTAGTCACTCACAACTACATAGAGCAAATTGGAAGAGTCTCTGAGTTTACTGTGCCTAAGGGCTTACACTCAGAGATTGGCCTTACCCTTTTGGCTCGATCGGTAGACGGAGTTCTCTTCTGTGGATATGCCACTGCCAGAGGTAATGACAGCCCAGAAGCAAAGATTCTGTAGGTTATGTTTGCAATGCCGCTCTCTCGATCCACAACGGTGATGAGCACACTGAAAAGTGTTTGCATTCATTTAGGTGTATGGGTGATAATAATTTGCTGACATAAATGAGAATAATACATTTTTTGCTTACTTCTGTAAGTTTATCTACCCGTGTGATACAGCAACCGATTGGTTAGGCCCTGGACTTATATCGCAGACTGCTCAGCGTTGACCATTCGCTAAAGTCTTAAACTTTGTAGCAGATTACATGGATAAGGTCATAAACTGAATTCTCGTGAAAATGCTTAAACTTGATTTCACATGTTGCACCAACTCATAATAGCTGAACAAAGGTGAAAGTAAAATGATTAAATCGAGGTAACAAGTGAAGGCAAACAGTTACAAGTATACTTCTCACCTTGTGTTTGTCTCATCGTGTCCTGTCTTTAATTGGAAGGATTGCAGTGTGACTTCTGGTGGAGATCTGTCGACACCAATGACAAGTTTTTCAACTGCAGTTCCGAATGCGACATCTGTCGCTTGAACCCACACAACAATGGTATTTCCATCGGAAAGACTTTGACTAATTGGAAGACTGTAGATGTCGTTGCTGGAATTTAGAACAACCCAACTTGGAGGTGAAAGTCCTTTACCTCCGCCACTTAGGTCCAGTATGTAAGCCACGGCATAGGAAGAAATGCCACCTTTTAGGTCCTTAATCGCAGCTATGGAGCGACGTCCATATCTGGTTCCATAGTTGTCCTCAATTCCATCGTTCGAACCCCATGGTTTAGCTCCCAAACCCCAGTTACCAGAAAATTGTGCGTTACTTGTAAAGTGATTTGTCCATATCACAGTCAACGGAATATTTGATCCATCTCTGGAATTGACAAAGTTTGTTAACCAGGTGTAGTTTGTCAATGGATTGGCTTCCCTGAGGTAAACTGGATAACTAGGATCAGTCGTCAAGTTAGAATCCTTGTTGTAGATGAATAGTTTCCTGGCCTTGGCTGTATTGCCTGCTCGATCATAAACGGTGAGTTCAATAGAATAGACTCCGGAAACCGTCATAGTAAAGATGTAGTCATTTCCATTTGGGTAAATATTCTGTTCTGAATATGGAAGAGGATATCTAGTCGGCACTAACAGATCATTGGTATCGGGTGACATCATAAATATCTTCACATTGAATCTGTCGATTCCAGATCCATCATCTGTCCAGTTGTAGAACTTTGGGCTAATCTGGGGGTTCTGAAAATAGAGAGCTATCGCACATAATGACAATTACCCGAAGAGAGGATAAATTGTAAGAGGTAACAGAGGATCAATCAGGAGAAAATTAATTTAAAATTAGTTGCAGGGGTGGCTGAGCCGAGATTTATTAGGAAGGAAAAGCATAAACCGACATGCGAAGCATGCAAACCTTCTGAATAAAAATGAGGTAAACAAGTTGGTTTAGGTTTGGTGCGGAATCTGATCAGGTACTGTAGCATCTGTCAGAATTGATTGGAAAGAAGTTTCACAGTCTGCATGTATGCTGGTCGGTGGTGAACGCAGGAGTGAGGACACTCAAAAAGATGACTACTTCCAAGCCAGACGATACAAAGAGAGAAAGCGAAAGAGACAGTGAGAGAGAGAGGGGGAGAGAGATAAATAGAGAGAGACAGACAGAGAGACTGACAGAGAGAGGGAATAGCGTAAGCAGCGGATATCGAGAGCCCTATATAGAGAGACGGCTGGCAAGCAAAATAGTTGTGAGGAATGGGAGGATGAATACTTAAATGATTTTAAGACAAGAGAATCAAGTGAGACTTAATCAGTAAGAAACACAGGAAAGATCCCCGACTAGTTGATAACAGATCGACAGGAACTGAGATCCAACAATGTAGGAGATAACTGAAAAGGCAGCTGAAGAAAACGAGAAGGAGTGGTAACGAGAAAACACTTAAGTTAAGTGACGGTATTGTCATTAAAGTACTATTTGAATATTACTTAGCCCTGCACGCAGCTATGCATGCATGCACGCATCCATCCATTCATCCATGCATGTATCCGTTTGTGCATACATTTATGCATACATATATACAAACATACATACATATGTACATACATATAAACACATACATCATACATCACATCACACGATATATCACAAAGTAGAAATTGAGCTAAATAAATGTAAGATCACAATTATGATGATGTATTGTAGTGTCTAATTAAGTTAGAGTTGAAGTTACATTTGAAGTCGATTATTAATGGGGTTGGCAAGTCCGAAAAGGAGAATAAAGGAATTGGAGGAGGCGTGTAGCAATGCACTCCAGGACTCACCAATCAACCAATCCTATCGTTTTAAATACGATGTAATTGCTTAATATGGATTTCAATGTAATGCCAATTAATGCGGCCCCTTCTGATAGGCCAAGATTAGGTAAGATAATTCTGAGTAGCAGACAGGAAGGTCAGTCAGAGCCAGGGAGTCAAAGTGAGGTGACAATCATAGAAGACAGATAGGGAGAGTCGATCGCCTCTGTAGCAGCCTCAACCCAGAGGTTTGCTGCAGGACATCAGGCGACAGTGCCCAAAATAACCTGTTGGTAAAGCCTAAGGAGCGGCGGGAGAGTTTTACTGCGACAGTTTAGGCCTGTTGCCGTGTTTGTAGTTGAGTAGGTGCTCCAAATCTCTAGATAATTAGTTACGACAAAGTTCTTTTGAGTGTCCAAAACTACGTTGTACTGTCGGTTTCGTACCAATATCTGACCACCCGAGATGCTGTCTAGAAGGTGTTGCTAGAAACTTCGCTTTCCAATCCAGAGTGCTATAATCGTATAGTGTATACTGATTTCCTTCCTCTGATGACATTAGTAATATTAGTAATATCCCAACAGGTATGCCATGCATTTGATAGATTTAATTTTATCTAAACATTGCATTAAGCTCGTCTAATCTTTGCCACATCCAAAAGGATGTGTGACATTGTAAAAATTGCCTGCTTGTCAGGGTTATTTTAATAAACCAAAATTGATTGTAACGTGAAAGTCTACTTCTTTGGTGGAATTCTTGTATTGTGTTTTTGACCAGGTTGTTTTATCATTTGTCGCGCAAGAAACCTCGTTCACTTAGTGCAAGTTTAGGCCGGTCATCGTATTTGCAGTTAAGTAGGGCCTTGGCGCACCAAAATCGTTAGATATATAGTTAATACGAAGCTCTTTTGAGTACTCGAAACTACACTGTTCTATCTGTTTCTTGTCAACACCCGATCAACCGAGATGTTGCCTGTTGTTCGTCACGTCAACGTGAGAGTCGACTGAGCATGGTGTGCGTTCGATCCGTTTGCATCTAACTTTCACTTTGAATATTGAGAATATAATTACATTTACTTCAGCCTCGTTATCCTCATCCTTCAGCAGTAGCACATACCAACATACACGATACAGATGCATGCGTGCATACATACAAAGATGCGTACTACGTTCACACGTACTTAGGTAGGCATACGTGTAGGCTCGCATAATTATATACACGAACACATACATTGATGCTCATACAAACTTGTTATATATTATTCGCTTGCATACACAAATATTATGAGGTTACTAAAATTCGACCGAATCTTCGTAAAATAATAATAATTTACCGTTCTTATATCCTGGTCCAGATATATGGCGAAGTACGGGCAGTCGCTGGGCGCTTTAATAGTGAGACAATGAGCAGGTGGTATTAAGTCAAATTGAAAGACAGCGCTTCGGGTAATCGGAGTTCCAATGAATTGCTGGGGTACCGTGCCAACTAATTTGACCTGCTTTTGACCTCCAAGTTGTGCAGAAACGGTGACTCTGAAACTGCAAAAAAGCAATTCTACACGGAACTGTTTATGAGCTTGTAGAAAACGAATACGTCAGAAATATTCAAGATGTATATGCCTACCTTGAAATTGCCAACAGCTAGCTAAACTTGATGAACTTGAGGCACCATGGTATAAATCGTAGCAAGGTCCATTTTTCTTGCGGCTAAATTGACTAAGTAACAATTTCTAAGTTTCATACGACATATCGATACCGAGATGCCAACTCCCCACGCATAGATTGAAGGTCAAATGTTAATGTCTCACTAAGAAAGTGTGGACCGTTATAGTGGCGTCGGAGGGTCTAACCCAAGTGCCCTGCACGCAAGCCATATCGACAACCAATTTTCAAGCCATCTGTTTGTATATGAATATTCACCTTGTTGCGCCTTTTTGCGCTTAACAAAGTTCTACCTGAGCCAACTCATATGATAGAAAGTGCCATTAAAGGCGAAATAGCACTTCTCAAGGAAAGCAGTGCTGCGATAACAAGAAAAAGCATGAATGCATCCGCCCTGGCAGATACGCGTGCAGGACCCTTGCCTAAGTTTGATCAACCAGCTGGACTCGCCTTTCCAGATACAGTAACTGCGGCTGCAACGCCTCAGTGTGACCTTCAAATAGCTTCATAAGTACCTGTTGTCTATAATAATTTAACCATTGATTTTATTGGCTCGTGTAGGAATCGCTACTAATGAATTTATTCTTGAAAATGGCCCGTTATAAATGTTAGATTACAATTCAAAGCACATGGTGCCAAATCCACGGATTGTGCCATAGATAAAGGTTGTCCAGTTGTCTTTACTGTTCATTTAATAGATCATGTGACGACTAGGCATTATGACTCTGAATGGTGATGTAGAGAGAAAACGTTACCATAATAAAGGCATCGCTACAGACGTTTATGCATACATTCACGAATTCATCCATCACTAATGTTTATTATTATTATTATTATTATTATTATTATTATTATTAATGTCTGTTATCGAAGCTGTCCACATATAAATAAATACGGGCTACAATTTAGATGATAAATCACAGCTACTAAACCTCTGTAATAACGTTTGAGTAATCTTAAGAGACTTGCGACCATCTTCTTGTGAAATCTACATGAGACTTGCTTTGCATACTTACTTTTGATTGTGTACAGGTGCAGGGAACCCAATAGTTTGCCAGTTTAGAGATTTGTCGCAAATAACGGAATTCGGTGGAAGCTGTTGTTCTCTTGCGCCTTCACAATTCATAGATTGATCTAAACAAACACGCTGTTGAAACTAATACTGCTTCAAGCAGCACAAGTTGTTATGTATTGAAGTAGCCTATGGTCTCTGGTGCATAAAGTGTGGCCTGCATTTATTTAAATCTTGCAGTATTATTCAAAGCGAAGAGTACAACGTCTCCTTAGGCTATACAGATTATTTGCATTATTAAAACATTGACATGGCAATTGCAAAGCTGCAATGCAGGATCATAGACGAGCATATTCATTCATTCACTCATGCATTCATTAAATACACAGATATATGGCGCCTCTCAAACATATACACGGACGCGCTACTAGTTTAAGTGTACAGAGTTCAAGTGCTTGCAAAAGGTGCGCACTGCGTTCATGGTATAAATAAAACGCAGATCTGAAGATCTAGTTAAAAATCTCAAGAAACAGCTTTACCAAAGAGACGTTAGTATCTGAACCAAGTCGACATGTGTATTGTTATAAAGAGTGTATAATAATCAAATGTTAAATCTTGAGAATCTTGCAATATTTCTTTTAGGAAATAGGTATATTAGGACAGGATATATGTTCATGTACTTCAAAAAGTTCTCGCTTGACTGCGCTACTTACTGACTCCATTTTGAAGCAGAGTAATGGTAAAGCTGGCTTTGGTGATACCGATTACTATTGGCGTCAGTACCAGATATGTGATGGTTGGGGGATTTCCAGGAAGTAGAGGACCATTGTCGTACCTCGGTTCCCATTGGGCTCTGATGTCTCCGATTACCGCTGCGTTTATCCAGTTCACGGAATTGTTGAATCCGCTGGTAGCACAATACGCCATTCGCGCCAGATTTCCTGAGGAATCACGCACCTCTACTGTGCAAGTCCTTATCTCAGGCGTGGCGATTACTGCAGAGCAAAACCGACTTCATTTTCATCACAAACACTATATTAGCATATAATAGACTTACGCATATATTTCTTCGAAGTCTATTTGGCTTTGTATGTATAAAAATTTTATACATACAAAGCCAAATAGACTTCAAATGAGTAATTTATTGATATTTAATATCAATAAATTACTCATTCAAAACTTAGACGGTGCCGCTTCGCAATCTTCACTCAGGCGCTCAACGACTCAGGCCAATAGGAAAAGGCAGTCCTCAGCATTTGGTGAAGTCGAGAATTATCATCGTTATGGAGGCGCCATAGAGCCGAATGAAGTCCATTCCAGGCTGTCGGACTAACCGCAGAGAAGGAGCAACTCTGAATTGTCGCAATGCAGGTGAATGGGACAGCCAAGTCAAAGAGGAGTGTAACAGTGTACAGCGGCCTGTGCAAGAAGAAGAGGGCGGCTAAGTTCACGCAGATAGGAGGTTGCCCAGCTGGCTAAGCACCGCCGCACCAAGGACGCGATCCGGTATTAGATCCACCGTGGGAGTGGAGGCCATGCAACACCTTCCGCATATACTGGGATATGCTGTCAGTTTTACCCGCTAAACTCGATCCGAAGCCGTGGGAAGCCAGTGAAGATGAAGATGCAAGAGTAATTTCCTTTCTTTCACCTCTTGAACCAGCAATGGGGTGACCGTTCATTCCGTCGAATTCATTTCGTCGTAAATCCTTTCGTCGAATATCGGTTAGGGTCAGGTTAAGCATCGTGAGGGTCGTTTAGGGTCAGGTTATGCGTCGTGAGGGTCGTTTAGAGTCAGAGATAGGGTTAGTGTGGTTTTTAAAATGCGACGAAATGATCTGCGATGAAATGATCTGCGACGAAATGAATGCGACGAAATGATCTGCGACGAAATGAACGGGAACCAACAATGGGCTTGTCACAATGTCCGGGACAAGCCCATCCCATGGTTCGTCATTTGCTTTCCAGTATACACCGATACCAAAATATAGGGCCTACTCACTGTTGACATATGTAGCGCAAATAACAGTCAATCCCGATACTGCACGGTTATCGACTAGGCACGTAACCGATAGAGTATAGACCATCGTACGGCACCCGTTCAAAATGACATCTTTGCACAGAATATTGAATTGGTTTCGCTTACTCTTACTTCTTCATTATTATTTTTCAAATTTATGTGTGTGAACTACTTGTTTCTGTTAACTGTGCCAGTGTGGATGGCATTCAATCAATCAAAGTTTATTTGGGGATCCAATAACAGAACAAGAATGACAATTATACAAATCTTGCAACTATTGCAATTGAATCCCCCAGGAGACCCAATTAGGGATCGGGAGATCCCGTTGGTTGGGGCCACCTGGGGATATTCAAGGTGACAATGACAACCACACGTCTAGAGAGTAGAGTAACTTTAACTTGAGACACTTAATCTCTCATCTCTGTTCATCCAGTTTAGCCATCCTCCATTTAGGCTTAAATTGACGTACATTTGGAATAAGGCGTAATGGAAGCGGTATGGCATTCAACATCCTAGGTCTTGTGCATTTAATAGAGGTGAGCCTAATGTTTGTCCCCGCATAAGGGGTATAGAGAGTATAGGGTGTCCCTCGATAAATGATAATGGATACTCAGGTTGAGAGGAAAATATTCTAAAAATATGCGGGGTAATAAGTTGTGGGAATATTGGTACATAAAGATCCAATCTGTAGCTTCCGAATTTGCTCTATTTTTAGTTTTTTTCTATTTTTTAATTCAAGTCCTGTGGCTTGTTTGCTACAAATCTGATTGTTTTTTCTGCAAGCTATTTAATTTATGAAAATTAGATTTGTGCGCTGAGGTCCAAACTATATTTCTATATGTTGAATAAGGATAAGTAAGAGCATAATAAAGAGTTGATCCGTTCATTGGATCCGTTCCACACGTGTACGTGGGTCCACCGTTGATGCCTCTCTCTGTCTTCTGTGCATTACTGGTAAATGTTCATTCTAAATCAGTGGTTCTTAAAGTGGTGGTCCGCGGACCGGCGCCGGTCCGCGGAGCTCAAGTCACCGGTCCGTGAAACAATCACTAAAAATTAAAAATTTATTCAACTTATTCCAGGAAACATACAAATAATTCTAAATATATTTTAAATTCAAAAACATTTATACCTTGAAATTATTATTTAGCTTAATTTGCAAAAAATCAATCTAGATTGCCAGATAAAATTTTGCATTTCTAATTGGTGGTCCGCCAACAACTTCATAAATATACAGCCGGTCCCTGTTTCTAAAAAGTTTAAGAACCACTGTTCTAAATCACATTCAGCAACACTTAGGCAGGCGCAGAGAGCACCATTGATTAGGTCTACCGGAGTAACGCTGTAAAAGAGCTCCTTCATGATAAATACGACGATCTCACTAGATAGACATTCGCTGTACATGAGATTGATTTAGACTCACTGTTTATACAGTTTTCCCCTGTGAATCCGTATTGCTTCGGACACGTACAGTTGGCTCCAGTATCATCACAAGTCCCCGGATAGCAGTCGTACTTCTTTCCCAAAGTGCATTGCGCTGCAGTCATAAATTGCATAGCTTTAATAGTAGAAAAACTTGTGTGTCTTACAAAAAGAATAACCCGGTATTTAAATATTTATTTCAAAGAATTCAATTGGAAGAAGGCAGTAGTATTGGAATTACAACCGTGCACTCTATATAGTAAGCCTACAGCTGTAGGGTATTTGAAGTGCAATATTCAGTATTTTCACATACGTGCTTAGTAAATAAACACACATATATGTAGGGGTATACATACATGTAAGTGCATACATACTTTCATACATACATGTCATACATGAATACAATCGTTGGGCTTACACTGTTATAAGTAAGTAGGTAATTCTATTCTCTATCGAACCAAATGCTCATCCTATTGTCTATTGTCGACATTCAATATCGCCAGACTAATGCGCTGCTGCAAATGTTATATAATTAATTTATGTAACATTAGGAACAGAAAGTAAATTATTTGCAAGGTAAAGAATGAATAGAGCTTACAAGAAGCTCAAGCATAAAAACGAAAATAATCCGGTAAACTGTCTACAATTTGCAACAAATAGTCTTTAGAAATGCACATTTGCCGTTGTATCAATTAAGGCAGATAAAGTCCTAGTCTGCTATAATTATTTAGTAGAGTAGAGCGTCCTACTAATTATTTGCCAAGGTTGTCATTTATTCCAATGAACTTCAAGTACTTTTACACGTCTGAGAAGAAGGAAATCCGAAAGACTATTAGGCCTATGTTGATTAGTCAAAGAATTTGTGACGTGTCACGTTACTATTTATTGGTACGCATGTCTACTGACAGCAATACGGTTCATAGGCTTCGGTTGAATGTATTTCATATTGCAAAGAATAGCGCAAAAATTACGACAAGAACTTACCGTACGGACAGTTTGTGCTGCCCCCTGTTCCGCTTTTAAGACAGCCGCAGTTGTCAGGCGAAATGCAAACTTGATCTCCCTGGCATCTTGGGTTGCAGATAGCTGAAATTAAATTACAATAATTGTTCACTAAGCCTCATATTGACCACTAGTATGTGGTCTTCTTCACCGTTCTAGTCAAAGTTGGTCTAGGCCGTGATAGTAGTTGTAATCCAAAATAAACAGAACACCACGTTCAAAAGAAACTCCTCAATTTAAGGTGCTCCCGACCGAGTAACAGGAAGTCAAGATACATGTAGAACAGAATTATCTCCTAGCGCTGCGTAAGAGACAGAGAGACGAAGGCTATACTCGTCATTTCGGAGCCGATGTCCAAGTGCTTTGTCTACGTTCCTGGACCATCATGGCAGAAACTGAACCACGCCCACACGGCGTGGGTGTGCAAGTCCCAAGCTGAACAAAGGAAAAGGGAGACGCTAATCCTACCATATGGCAGAGGCAGATATCATTGTCGCATTCCTACTGATCGCCATATTATTGACATGATGCATGTAAGCAGCACTACCTTACAAGCAATTCACAGGTTCTTTCTGATGTATCACCTGCTGACGTTGTCACTGTTCTTATTTAGGGCGTCAGAGGTTATCCATTTAAAATTGGTTTCGCAACTCATGAGGAGTTTACATTTTAAATAACATACTTAATTTGTTATTGATTTTTACAAGAAAGCAAATTTTTTTATTTAAAATTGGTTTTGACGTTATGACTGAATTTTACAGATATCTTTTAAATCTGCATAATATGTATTAGGCTATATATAGAGCGCCTTATAAGAACCTATCGAAGGCGTAAATAACCCTAATAATAACCCTAGACTGTTACTTTCCTTTCCTTAGTCTTTTGAAACTACCTTTAGGACTTGGAAAGGGAAGAACTAATCGTACGCTAGAAATTCAAGGATTTAGACACATTTTCTTTCATCTAATCGAATATGCATTACTCTTCTGACGGTAAACACTGATGCTGAATCACGAAACTGATGTTCCAAGATTCCTCTGGGACCTTTGAAGCAGTTGAATTAAGATTATTATAATCTTTTCTGGAATTCTACAAAAAGCCAGTTTATATATTTGTATTAATAAAGCTTATGCGCTTATCTATGTTCGTTATATTAGACACGCTTTATGCTGGGTTTGCAGGGCTCTCCAGTTATTTCGGACAACATATGAAATCATTCAAGACGGTGTAAATCTATGCACATATAAATATAATAGTTGGCCTAAACATACTTACGTGTATCGCATTTGCAGCCAGAATAACCTGTTGTACAGGTGCGAGCTTCCAAGTTTACCTTTCCACCAAGGCACCTTAATCATAAACGTCAGTGTCTTTACATTTTATATTAACGATTTAAGACACTAATTGCTGCACATGAATTGGAATTTCATGATGTTGCACATAAATTAAACGATTGTCTCGTCTGCGAATTGGTTTCGAGCACTGGTCTGTTATATCGACTCGACAAATATTATAGTGTCGAATGATATGTAAACTAGAAGGCCGTAATCCTGAGGAGCGCCATATAAATGTTCGATTATATACACTATATGCCAGCACATCCTCTAACACATACAACTATGATTCTATAAGGGCTGTGACAAGGTCCTCGAGATGGAAAGAGAGAAGTTACTAAATACAAGCATCGCCTGACATTCCTTGACTTCAGAGTTAACTCGATTCAAGAAAAAACTGTGCTTAACATAATGGAATCTTAGAATATGCGCTATATAAATGTATTAGTTATTTGGAAAATACTTATTCTTATTAATTGATTTACTGTACAGGGTGGGCCACTAATAAGCAAACCATAAGTCTGTATGCCAATATTCGGCCAATAGTAGGAATTAATAAATGAAATTTTACATTTTCAAAGCTAATTCATATTTACATATAACTGCCAAAGTTTACTGAAATATTTCAAACAGAACAATGCAACTAGACCTGATTTTAAATATTTCGGATTAGCCAATACAATACATTTATAACTGAATTAATTCATACTTACGAAGCGCAAGAAGCTGTGTAGGCAGCATAACTATAATGACTGAAAAACAAAAACAAAGCGTCAAAATATACAATTGGCATATATTGGCATATATTCGAACATTTGATCCGATTCGCCGATACGGGTCTATTCAAAGCGATACTGGAGAACCCAGGTCACGTGCTGCACCGGTTCCTTCCTCCTATAAAGGCGACCTTCCACTCCCTACGTCTGCGCCCACATGACCGTGAAATTCCACAGGCAGACAATCAAGAGCGAAAATCCTTTTTAATGAGAATGTTGTATTATTAAAATTAATGTATTGCTATTTAAAAGAAGATCTGCTAATTCACACAACTGCATGTATGTTGCAGACAACCCAGAGTGGAAATTCTTTTCAATTATTAAATTAGAATCTTGTACTTTAAAATGTTTTGTACAATAGAGTGCTGATAAGCAGTTGGTTCATTAAAGAATATACGTACTTACTTACTTACCTACTTATAATGGGTTATGTGTCTATAGGACGGATTTTCGATAGTCCAAAGGTTCGATAGTCCGAAGATTGCATGGTGTCCATGCGATAGGTGATAACATTGCGGTTTTAACGGTAGCTGGATTGACGAAAGAAATTATGTTTGGCTAGAAGCCAAATTGCGCCATTCTTTTCATTCATCCAGCTTCTATTTAGAAATAATTCTTTTCATATCAATCCAGCTCCCAATTTTACGCATTCTTTTCATCAATTAATTCATCTTCCATTTAAATTAATGTCCGAGTATAGAGCTTTCGAAATATCGAACCTTCGGATTATCGAGCGGATACCATTGTGAATAATCTGTTGATGGTTTTTGTGATGTCTGAAATTTTGCCTCATCTAGAAAAAAGGTATTATACTGGTTACACTGTTTTAATTACTATTCTTTCAAGGTAGGAACTAGGCTACACGTGATTTAATGTGATACGATAAAAGAACAATACTTTTAAAGTATTAATCTCCTTAGGATTTGGGCTAAGCTCTACGTGATTCACTGTGACAGCAATCAGAAAATGCACAACAATGCACAACAAATATGCAACAATCGGGTATAAAAACAATTTTAGACCGACCATGCTATGAGAGGTGTGAATAGTCGAATACAACTGCTGAATATGACAGCATCTTGACTTTAAAAGTGCGTATATCCTGCTTAAACTATAGACATAGACACTTTCTGAAAAATATTATAATATGATTCCTTGCAAAGCAAGGAATCATATTATCTGAACTTCTGTTCAGTATTTGCAAGTTAGTTATACTTCTTACAGAATCTAGTCACCATCTCGTAATAGCAATCGAGCAAACAATGTGATATAATAAAATGCAATGTTTTCGGACATTTACGTAGCGCCTTTGCAAAATATCCACTCAGAGACGCTCAAATGTGATGTGGTTATCATTATTTGAATCCATCCATAGAATGCCTCAGTGAATCTGAGAACAGTGAAGCAGCCTAGGCCTTTGTTGGCAAAACAACCATGCAGGCTACAGCTTACAACTATTTTCGACAATCTGACTTCCATTAACCAATACGAACATGCAGGTAAATTTTGAGATGGAGTGACTTCTTTAATTTAAAAGAAATCACAGATGATGACCTCATTTTGTTTGAAAGTTTGGCGAAGGTTTACACAGGCTATGCCAGTAACAGCATTAAAACGACAAGAGACTTAGATGAAAATAATCTTCTACTTAGGCGCAAATCGTTTTTATGAATTGTCTCGATGAATTTACTGTGTAAGTTGAAACCTGTGCTCTTAATGCGAAACCAATAGTTCAAATAGTCGGATCGGATCTTCTACAGCCACACGCTGTGACCCATTACCGTGCAATGTTGGCCTAATTATCCAGCAACTTAGGCCTAGACGACTTGAGAACTGTAGCGCATAGGGCATCAAACGACGTGATCCACATTGGAATGACCAGCAGCAAACAGAACATTATTTGCCGTTCTGTGGAATGGATAAAGATCATGGTGATAGATGACAGCAGCAAAAGTCGGGCGAATAGCCTCTTGACTGTGCTATATTCACCAGGATTTCCCAAATTATAGGCCTATTCATAGAAGCCATCTAGCGAACAAAGTACACAATTCTTCTCCATAAGGTCAGTTGAGCGAGCTTGGTTACGACTGCCAAAGTCGACTGACATGAGGGAGACTGGGCAAAAATTTGAATCTAGCGAAGGGAGGGTCTAGTTCTTCAAACGCAATTCTAGTTTTCTGTTCACACAAGAATGACCATTAGACATACGCAGCTGAATTTCTTTGCATATGTTGTCTCGTTATAAAATGAATAAACCTCATTTTAGCCGCAACTTAATGTTAACTAGGGCAAATGCCATGTGTCATGCAGTCCGCTAGACTAAGAATTCGCAATACCCTCTCAAATACGT
The DNA here is from genome assembly GCA_959347315.1 of Bimastos eiseni. Classification (NCBI taxonomy): domain Eukaryota; kingdom Metazoa; phylum Annelida; class Clitellata; order Crassiclitellata; family Lumbricidae; genus Bimastos; species Bimastos eiseni. Next base: position 14,557,037 of record OY365819.1, read on the forward strand.
AAACTACTCGCAAGGGATAACCGACCAGAAGCATGTCAAGCAACACTTGCCTTTGAGCGTTGATAACTGTGGCAGTGACCAACAACCCAAGGAACATCAGCGAAGACACTCTGGCTATCGAAGCCATTCTCAAATGAGTCTCCTCGCAAGAATTTGTCTTTCAGATCTAAATATGAAAACATCAGTAAATAAAATAAAACTCAACGACCATAATTGAGCATACATACAGCAGATAGGTTTAATTATCTTTACCTGAAACGTGTATAATAGATCATTACACGATTACATGGTTAGCCCAGTAGAAACTTATACACGTATGTACATATCCGTCCTGGCGGTAAGAGTCTACTTTATACTACATCTCGCAATTCTAAAGCTGCATATCATCTAGGTACATGCCTAATATCTTACGTTATCTACTTGTCATAAATGGCAGACGATGTAGCGTTTGTCGAAAGTTACAGATTTTATTTCTGAGCAATACAATTATTTTTATACATTACGCAGATGTGGTAGACAAGTCAATCCTCCTACAAAAGTTAAAGCTGTATGTTGTCTATGGTTCTACTCTGTTCATGGACTATACTTTGAACTGATAGAATATCCAGAGGTTTCACATTGCTGAAAATTCAATGGGTAACGCTTACTCTATAATTCGATAGCAATTCCTGTTGGTAGAAGTTCAACATGAAGAGTTAAGTCCGGAACTCTCCTCGTCCGATTGCTGCCGCGTCTGTGAATATAAATGGTCGACGCGAGCACAAAACCATTCGCTCGTAATCTCAGTACTTCCTTGTCTGTCAGTAGTCGACGTCCCAGCGTCGTAAAGTAGGCTATGTATTACGTATGCAATTTTCGGTAGAGTGATTCACAGGGCAGGCATTTTTTTGGCTTGGTTATTTCAAAGGCAGGCGTGACCGAAGAGCTCAAGCACGACCGTGGCATTTAACACGAACGCGCGTGCACGTGTTAGAGCCAAGCATCAGCCTATGAAGTTATTTCGGAAAATTTTCCTACTCTTGGAAAGTTTCGTGCATTTTGAAGGGATCCATATTTACTGGTTTATTACCATTCCTGGCGCCCCATAAAGGCTTCAACTGAAAAGAAATTCAGGTTCGCTCAGCGATTTGTAATTTCTTTCCCATGTGCAAATTTTGATGACCTCTTGTTTATTTAATAAATCAAATTCAAAATATCCGGTTTTTATTGATCATCAATTAGAACGCTTGCGCATTTGAGAAAGTATAATTCAATAAACGCTTAATTCCGGAATCTCATGACTCGGCCTCAGCAAGATCTACACTCAAACAGCACCATAATCCGGCCGTGGGTGGCACGGTGGTCGATTGGTTAGAGCGGTCGGCCTGTAACGCTGAGTGTGCGCTGAGTGTGCGGGTTCGATACTCGTCCTAGGAGTCACTGAGTAGGGACCTTGTGCATTATAATTGCAATTGAGCAGTCTAGGCGTGTGTGCACTTCTGAGCTGATTGTAAGAAGGGCGATATCAAATTTAAGTTGTATTGTATTGTATTGTATTGCATAGTCTGTTTGGAATATATCATCAGGTCCTCTTCGGCCTCTGGTATTACATCACGTACTGCTAATGATTTCGTTAGTCAATAAACAGAGCCCCTTCGTCCGGATCATTTCATTAGGTCCTCTTTAATCCCTCCAATGCATTGGCAACAGTTAATTTCTGTTCTTGGCCAGGAGGCAAGGGATAGTCATTTTGTCATCTTTCTGCGGGAGGTATGCCAATGTGCCCTGGGCGGTGACAGTATTTGTTGCTATGCATCTCAGGAAGTCGGCTATTGAGTCGATGGTGTGGGTTCATGACAGTAGCCCTGAACAGTCGGGAGGAGTCGGCTGACTCTGTCACCTATTCCAAAGTCAGGGCAGAGGGATGAATAAGACCACAGTGTTTAACCCTTCTTAGGAGCTGCTCGATCATTGTCTTGAATCCAACCAAAGTCGTTGAGGCATGCATTATACATACAATGTACTGTCGCTTCGACAGTCGTCATATTTGCCAGCATTTGGGTGGTTAGAGGTGAAAGGCCGTGGGAGCAAAGTACATTCGTAGTTCTAGTTCTAGCTTTCTTCGTCATAATAAATGCATTAAAATGCTGAGGTGTTAATCAAAATTAACAGCTGTCATTGCCAATACTTGGGTTACTATTGAACCAGTGCATTGGGACTGTGTGTAATTCTTTCAAAACCAATAGTTTACAGACTTAAACGCACTTTTGCAAGAAAAGGGAAACCCCTTACGCTTCCTCTTTCCAGCGATGATGTCAACACCAAAAGACACTATTAAAATAATGTTCGATATTGCAGAGAAAACCCAATCATCCTTGACATTAGTTAATTGCAATAGTTAATTGTAATAGTTAATTGCGATAGTTAATTGCTACTGAGTGCAACATTTAATGAGGTAGACCATTTAGTTTATATAAAGGACATCAACAGCTCTCTCATTAAAAATTGTATCAGGCAGTAATGTGCAATCTGCGTGCTTACTTAGTATTCTCCTGGCAAGAGAAACAGCCACCACTTTGTCACGAACCATAGGCTTAGAACTGGAACAAACTTTACAAATTGGCCGCACACGGGTAATTCGCTGTTCAAAACGGTAACTTTAAAATTAAATCAATTTGAAATTCAGTGGGACGCTACTGGGCAACAACTGATAAGCAACAAGGAAGTAAAGTTTTATGTAGACGCAGATTTACGACGGAGTCAATAAACGCTTCATAGATCCTGAAGCACAGCCGCATACCTGAACCAGGTCTGAACCTGAGATTTACATATCGAGTTCACACATGTACCGTACTTATACAGACACTTGCCTGGGTTTACATATCCATATAAAACAAGCAATATTCATGTATGCTATGTCCAAATGAACAGACAGTTCAATGGTTTAATTTGAGCAAGCACTAACAATTTACAGTTATATATATATAATGTAGATATTTTAATACATATATATATAATATAAAATAACATCGCAAAAGTCATATTATTATAGGAGCCACATAAACCAACAGCTGCAACAAGTCAACGACAAGGGCAAAACTGTAAGTACATGTAAGCATATGTATAATTTTAATTATAGGCACGCACTCATTTCACAATATATTTATATGCTAGAAAGCATGCATGCAGGCACGAATATAATATACATGTATATGTGTATGCCCATATTATGTGCATGCAATGTTGTACATTTTGCGTTCGTAAATCACAATATATATATATACAATCATATATGTATGAGTTTGTACATGGGGGATGTATATGAACGTACGTACTCAATTATGTATGTGGCCAGGTATGCATGCATGCGTATGTATAATATGCATGTATTTATGTATATATGAATGTGTATTATGTGTATTTTAGGTTGGTATCTTGGCGTCGAGGGCGCTCATGCCTTATACCATAGGCCTCTCGTGCTATGCAAAGTACCTTAAAAGACTCCCTGTTTCTTTGAATAAACATAGATTAGCTTGATTGATTCATTGCAGTTTTATTTCTATGTCGTTTAAATTTAGATAAACATGAAACTTCCTGAAGATTTCCAATGCGTCAGGCAACCATGAACGTGCTCCTATATGATAAAGGAATTTTTAAGATCCTGTTTATTGTTGTTAGAGGTCGTTCATTGGTTAACCTACTTGAAAGGCTTTGTTGACGTTGAATAGCTTACCTTAGGCCGCCGACCGAGGACTATTCTTAAAATTTATGGACATCCTCGAGCTCTACGAAACATGGTTGTGAGAGTCACGATCTGTTATCAAATCAGCTCGTTTGAGACACATGAGAAGGTGTATTGAAGTGTTGGCAAAACATGCACAGGTATTCCCTGAGATTTGATGAAGCAACGTTATGCAACTGTAAGCAAAAAAACCACGTTGCTGCCTTATTGAACGCATTTATATGAAGTGAGATCAGTTCATATAACAATGTTGCGTACAGAGGCAGATTGTTAATGTTCTCACTTCTACTGCTCGGGTTCGAATTCGGGTACTTCGTGGGAAATTGTTATCTTCTGTCAGTAGGTGTATTGCACGAAAATCATCCGGTAAACTGTCAATGGTTGGGTGGGTGATCTGTTTAGACTCAATTATCATGTTTGCTCATCGAGTTTTAGGATTACCAACCTCAGAAAAATGTCTCGGAACTCTTATTCGTAGAGATGATTGCCTTAGTTTAGCGCACGTTTTATGTAATTATCTACCTTAGCAAACCGGGATGATACCAGAGCGGCACAGTTACCCAGCTCGTCCATAGGTGACGTGTAGTGGCAGAAGGAAGTTAGCGGTGAAAAAGCCGAGTATATAATGGCCACAATGAAAAAGCCTCTGACTAGGTTTTGAGAAGCATAGAAATATTGTAATGTGTGATGCCATGCGTGACCAACGTTTCTACAATATGGGGAGGAATCTGAATAGAAAAAATGAAAAACCCACATTTACTGAATTCGGAAAGTGGCTAAAGTGAATCATAAAGCAACATCTCTAGATGATAAAGGAAGCGAGTTGCTTGCTTCGAAGCGCATGTAGACCTATAAATTCATTACAGCGCAGAGCTATACCCGTATCGTATCCATTTATTTATATAGCGTCTCCAGGAGAATAACTGTTTAGAGGTGCTCATAGCACGGAACCATCGGGGGTAAATAAAAGCCTTTAAAAAATGAGCGGTCGATAAAGAGAAGCCAGTTATTAGTTAGCCCTTATTGAGGGAGGCAGGTAATTTCAGATAGATGAGGCCACAACGAAAAACGCCCGATGTTGAGCCAAGTCAGTCATAGTCCTTGGAACAAAAAGAGAATCAGCAGATGCATTTAGCAAATGTTTCAAAGTCCAACACAAAACAGTTGACAATACTGTACAATCCAATTCAGTTATAAATTTAGAAAGTAAAAAATTATCTCAAATGATACAAATTAAATCGCCTTTAAAAATCTTATCAATTAAAATTATTTTGAAGTTTCCTTTAGATGTGTTCGAAAATTGCGCAATACTAAATTCAATAGATCTATAGTATTTCGGCTGAGAAATTGGATAAAATCAGCCGTTGAGTAAACTATGAAAGCGGATAACTTGATTTTTCAAATTGGACCTACTATTGATGACAGTTCTTCTGTTTCCCTGCATTACTGAATGCACAATGAGATGCGCATCAATAACTTGAACCGAGTCGAGTGAGATAAACAGAAAATACGAAATAATCTTTTGTCCTGGCTCGGCGTTGCAGCAAAGGTCGTGGTGAATCGATCAGCTTCTAAGCAATGAGGAACAACATTGTCATGGCAAGAGAGGCGACCACCGTAGAATGAAGGAGACTGCAAATGCTACTCGTCGATCGACAAGGTATATCATTGGCTGATAGAAATCCAAGCTGCAATGTATCAAACAGATAAAGGTTATTAACAAAAGCATTCTTATCACGATTCATAGGATGAATAATAAAGCCTGAACCAAATCAGTCCCAATGTCATCAATTAACATTGTAAATTTAAGATACTCGATTGTGCATAATATTTGTGTGGTCTAGGCAGAACTACGGCACGAAGAGCAGAAGATCACAGAGCATGAACATGGGCGTGGGATTAATTTCCGCTGCTGCTCCAAAGTTCGACTCAGCCTTTCTTTTTCTTTTGCTGGGTGACATAGTTAAGATGATCAGTAGAGCAGATGACGCCTTGCATGGCTGCCTTACAGTAACAGTGGAATCCATATAATAGCTTGCATTCATCCGGTCCTGTTACGACCTGTAGGCCTAATGGAACCGCGGTGTATTAGTTTGAATTTATAATTAACACGAATAGACACGAACAAAATATGTTCGTGTTTATTCATTGTTAATTATTATGTAAATTACATAATATGATGTAGACCATATCAGTCTACATAATATCAATTTTTTGTTGTAGACTAAGAATTCCTTGTTGCCTCTTTTAAGAATCCTTAGCCATCTGTGTGACTCTTTATGTTGAGTCTACAGTGTAACGTCTTGTATATCTGAGAAAATCTTCTTTACCAATACTCTTAGTTCAACTGCTACTTTTGGAATAGAGTCTGTTTATTTCTCACTCAATGTGTTTGTGTTGAGCAACTAGAGTACGTTTCATTTCATATTAAGTTGATTGAGTTAACAATGTGAACTTACATCGAGACTTTGTTCAATCGAGCTTTCACCAGCGAGATTCCACACAGTGTATTGTACTCTGAAGTACTGTCCCACATACCGATAGATTGCACAGTTATCGATGTCAAAAGTCTGATTGTAATAGAAACAATTTCCTTGTGGAATACAGTAGCAAGTCGTGTCGTTTGATCCGCACGTAGTCATCAATTCCTGTGGGATAGATATGCAATTAGCACACAAAGACGTATATCCATACATACGGACATATTTACTTTACGTACTTACATATGTGTATGTAAGTATATACATCAGTATAGTTAGTTGCATTTAATTGCTAAGCTATTTGGTAGGCATACAAAAGCTAGGTACGTACATATATAAGTTCCTAGATGGCTCAATCACTCGCTCACGTGATCATCCAATTATTGATTTACTCATAGTAACATACAATCCGAAACGAGGCTAATTACCCTCTTTGTTCGATTGCTTGGGAGAGCTGTATTCGGATTGTAAACTGCTGCCAATGGCATTCCAGTGGCATAGATTCTGTAGGTAACATTTGCGATTCCACTTTCTCGATCCACAGCAGTGATGATCAAACTGAAATGGTGATTGCTTTGATTTACATGTGTGGTGATTATAATTTCTTGGCGTAAATGAGAATAACGAATATTCTCTCTTATGCAAGCTTCTACGGAGAGAGAGACACCTACTCTCTCAATCCACAGCAGTTATGATCAAACTGAAATAGTATTTACATTGGCTTCGAGTATGGAAGTAACTCAATATTTCTTAATTATAGGCTATATCAGAAGATAAATGAATATCGTTCTACAACGTAACGATAGATTCACTGCATCATTCGTTAGACGTGCAACGTCTCACCGTATACAGCGCTTCCCGAACTTTTCAATATTACAAATCGCAACCGGACATTGGCCAAATATGTTATTTTTCTTGATCAATCACTAGAATCCGCGCCAACATCGATCTAAGTGCATGTTTGGACAATTCAACGACTTTAATGGCCATTCAAAATTATAGTCTCTGCAGTGACTTATCCTTTTCTTGATTCACTTTGCAGACGGGCAACTGTGAGCTCGCGGAGCTGCACATTCTGCAAACCACAGTTTGAGCAGCCCTAATCAAGGGGAGTAGGGGACATAAGTAATATTATTGTGAGAGGAGGAAAATGGAGGGAAACAGGAATGGAAGTTGAGAGGAGAGTGGGAAAGGGATGACGAGAGGAGAAAGTGGCGGTGAAGGTTAGAGGGTGTGAAGAGAGGGCACGAGTACCAAACTTCGCCGTTTTAGGACGGGCAAGTGGAAGTGAACTTTGACTGCAGAGCAGCGGAAGGAGGGAAGGAGAAAGGGAGTATAAATAGTGCGCAAAGGCAAAACACTATTAAATTTAGGTCACCAATAAAATAACCAATTGAATGCATATTTCTTACCTTGTGTTTGTGTTATATTGTCCCGTCTTTAATTTAAACGATTGTTGTGTGACCTCAGGTGGAGATCTATCTACACCAATGACAAGTTTCTCCATTGCCGTGCTGAATGCAGCATCTGTCGCTTGGACCCACACAACAATGGTATTTCCATCGGAAAGACTTTGATTAACTGGAAGATGGTAGCTGTTGTTACTCCAGTCTAGAATGACCCAGCTTGTCGGTGAAAGTCCTCTCCCACCACCACTTGCGTCCAGTACGTAAGCCACGGCATAGGAAGTTATGCCATCTTTTGGGGTCTCAATCGCAGCTATGGAGCGACGTCCGTATCTAGTTCCGTAGTTGTCGTCGATTCCAGTGTTCGGATCCCATGGTCTAGCTGCCAAACCACAGTCACTAGAAAATTGTGCGTTACTTGTAAAGTGATTTTTCCAGATCACAGTCAGCGGAATGTTTGCACCATCTCTGGGATTGTCAAAGTTTGTTAACCAGGTGTAGTTTGTCAATGGATTGGCTTCCTTGAGGTAAACTGGATAATTAGGATCAGTCCTCAAGTTAGAATCCTTGTTGTAGATGAATAGTTTCCTGGCCTTTGCTGTATTGCCTGCTCGATCATAAACGGTGAGTTCAATGGAATAGACTCCGGAAACCGTCATAGTGAAGATGTAGTCATTTCCATTTGGGTAAATATTCTGTTCTGAATATGGAAGAGGATCTCCAGTTGTCTCTAATAGAGTATTGACGTTCTCCATCTTATAAATTTTCACATTGAATCTGTCGATTCCAGAGCCATCATCTGTCCAGTTGTAGAACTTCGGTTCAATCCTCGGGTTCTAAAAAATAAGCATGTATAACACACACATAGCAATTTCCAACACAGAAGCTAAATTGAAGAAGGCCATAGATGACCAAATTACAAGATTAAGTGCCCTCGTGAGGTTTCTTGTACGACGCTATATATATGTTCATATACATACATACATACATACTTACATACAAGATGTAATGCACGCGAGGCCCATTGTGTAATAAATTACACACTGGCGAGCAAAGCAGAGGGTGTGAGGTCGATTCCCACTACCTCGCAAGTTGACCGGTTCTTCTTTCACTAGGCGACGCCGTTGGTTAAATCAGACGTGCAACGTGGTGGGCACAATGCATGACTGTCATACAGTTGAATTATACTTCTTAAATAACTTGTCATCATCCGTTGACACAAAAATGGTAATCATACTACGTTTTGTCAGTTTGAAATTTAATAAAGATATTATCATCACGAAATAATAGGGAATGGGTTTCATGTACAGTTGAGTCGAGAGCCTAAGCAGAAGAATGAATACTGAATAGGCCTAATGTACACTGGTCAGCATTGCACGACTAGATCTTTCTTGTATCATGTGAAAAGGTACACACATGCAAACATACATATACATGCATACATACATATACATGCATACTTGCGTACATATATACTCATACATGCACACATGCATTGATGCTCATACATGCATATAATTTTTAATACTCGCATGTAAACCCGCGTTTATGTGGTAGGATCTACACGGATGCGAGGGTGGAAAATATGACCGAGTCATTAATAATCAAAGATGTCGGGCCTACCGTTCTGATATCCTCATCCAGATATATGGCGAAGTATGGACAGTCACTGACCGATTTAGTAGTGAGACAATGAACAGGTGACATTAGGTCAAATTGAAAGGTAGCGCTTCGGGTAATCGGAGTTCCAAAGAATTGCTGGATTGGAGCATCATCTAAATTGACTTGCTTCTGACCTCCTAATTGTGCAGAAACCGTTACCCTAAAACTGCAATTAAGGCATTCTGAGTTAGCACTTCTTCATGCATGGAACTGATAACGAGCTTGTAGAAAACGAACACTTCAGTATAATAATAATACTGTTCATTCGATGGATCCCTTGACGATTAGACATCTGACTCAGACTGTATGGTGACTATGAGTATGAGAGCAAGACTTTCTCATAATAAAGGCATCACTGCAGAAGCTTAAATATGTATGCGAGCGTACATCCATCACTATATCTAAAGTGCACTATATATATCTAAAGTGCACTACATATATAACCAAATGCACGATACATCTAAAGTGCACTATATATCTAAAGTGCACCATATTTAGGGACTATCTAAAGTGCATTATATATATCTAAAGCGCACTGTATATATCTAAAGTGCACTACATATATCCAAATGCACGATATATCTAAAGTACACCATATATGTATATATATCTAAAGTGCACTATATCTAAAGTACACCATATATAGGGCCTATCTAAAGTGCATCATATATATCTAAAGTGCACTATATATATATAAATTTTATGTAAATTGTTTGATTTTGTTTATTTGATAATTTAATAATCACAGCTCTAAAACCTCTATATGTGTCAGAAATGCTATAACCAACGTGGTCATCTTTATGGACTATTTGAAGAAAACCGGAGATGCATAGTTGCATACTTACTTTTGATTGTGCACAGGTGAAGGGAATCCAATAATTTGCCAGTTTCTAGTAATGTTGCAAGTGACGGCAGTCGGTGGATCAATTAGGTCTCTTGCGGCATCACAATTATCCGAATAATCTAAGCAAACATGCTAAAAAGCTACACGGCTTTAAGCAGCTGAAGCTGTAATTGAACCATAATATTCAGTGCATAACGAGTGGCTTAGATTGTTGTTAAACGTTGCTGTGTCACTGAAAGCATAGAAACTATTATGACGTCTCCTTAATTAGCTTACATAGCTGATATACATTATTAAAACGCTGGACTAGCAGTTGCAATACAAGATCCTAGGATGAATTCACTCGGTCATTTATTCATCAATCCATCCATTCAGTCAGTCATTCATTCATTCATTAATAACACACATATTGTAGCGCCTCTCACTCATATACTCAGAGAAGTTCTAGTTTAAGAGAACGTAGTTCAAATGCGTGCAAACGATGCACGCCGCATCTATGGTACAAATACCTCGCCGATCTGAGCTTAATAGCAATATAATTAAAAGAAATCACAAGTAACATACTTCTAAGAAGATCTTGGCATCTGAACCAAGTAGACCTATGTAGGCTATTGTTATAAAAAGTTTTATAATTGCTAAAGCTTACTAAGGTCATTTTCTCATGTTAATAAAATTTTTATAAGCATTAAGATTAGCTTACATTTCCAAAATTACTAGCGTAACTGCGTTACTCACTGTTTTCAGTTTGAAGCAGAGTTATACGAACACTGGCTTTGGTGACACCGATTGCTATTGGCGCCATTTTCAGATATGTTATGGGTGGGTTTCCAGGAAGTTGAGGACTATTTTCGAACCGCGCATCCCACGTTGCTCTGATATCTCCAATTGAAGCTGTATTTATCCACTTCACAGAATTGTTTAATCCGCGGATAGCACAGTATCCCTGTTGCACAAGATTACTGGAGGAGTCACGCACTTCTACTGTGCAGATTTTAATCTTAGGCGTAGAGGTTACTGCAAAGCAAATTCGACTTTATTTTCATCAAGAACTGTAGGCTATATATACATGTATGCATGGAACCTCTCGAGATGACATAAAATTAGTGAGGCAATGGTTTAAGAAATTCTCGCTTTGTAATTTACGCTTCTATGAAGATACTCAGTTACAAATCCGAAGATTAAAAATAAGAAATATAAGCTGAGAGCGGGTGATATATATATAATATATATTTCATACGCATGTATTATATATAAATATTCTATCATAAAAACACCTCTTCAAGGTTACTAATCAGTAGTGTTCCCAACAACAGCATGGCTAAAAGAAGAACAGTCAAACAGCAAAAGTAGAAGGAGGGAATACCTTCGTGTTAGGTCTAATAAAATACCTATAAGTAAGGAAATTTTATTATTTCGCGTATCTAACTTACCCATGTATAATATTATATTTAACACTTTTTAAAAATGATCAGTAATTTTAATCATAATTATCATTTGTCTAGCTTCGCTGTCTTAACCAAAAAGTTACTAAGTCTGAAGAATGCATGAACAATATACGTCCATGACATTGCATATACCAGAGGAAGCCTACAGTTACTCGCTATAAGATCAAATTCAAATATCTGACGGCTGCCCATCACTAATCGTTTTGTTGATTAATTTATATTGAATGTTGACGTTATCTTAACATTCAAGCGGGATTTTAAAATGACACATAGGCCTATAGGTTCCAGAAATCGTGTTTCATATTTGCACAGAATTAGTTTCACATACTTTCACTTGCCTAATATTTGATATCTGAACTTGATGCTAGCTGTCGATTGAGGATTTCAATGTTCACAGGTCTTTCCCTGCATTATAAATTTAGCAACAGTTAGACAATTCCAGACAGCGTACTCGCCTACTGAAGTGACGCTGTAGAAAGTACCTTAATAAATAAAGGAATTAAATAAAATGAAGGACATTCATTGTACATGAGATTGATTATGACTCACTGTTTAGACAGTTTTCCCCTGTGAATCCGTATTGCGTCGGACACGTACAGTTGGCTCCAGTATCATCACAAGTCCCCGGATAGCAGTCGTACTTCTTTCCCAAAGTGCAATGCGCTGCAGTCATAAATTGCATAGCTTTAATAATAGAAAATACTTGCTTGTCTTGCAAAGAGAATAACCCTTTATTCGAGTATTATTTTCAATGGAGAAGACGTGTGGCACAAATAGCACGAAGATATGTAAAACTTTAACCATGTCAGACATCATGTCATTGAAGTGCACATTTTAGATACTTCCAAGCTCAGTGAATTTTAGATCTCGGTAAGGGTATGGCGGTGCAAGTAATGTTATGGGAATCATCTAGCAACCTATGAAAGCCCTGTTAGCGGTAATGTGGTTTATAGGTTTCTGTTGATTAATTTTCATAAAATTATTGCAAAAAAGGCGCAAAACATTTACTACAAGAACTTACGTCCGAGGGTAACTGTGTATTGCCCTTGAGCAAGTTCTTCGCGCACAATTGCTCTGCATTACCATTGCAGTTGCGTAATCGAGGTATGTGCACTTCTGAGCAAAAACTATTGTAAGAAAAGGCAATATCAAATTTCAATTGTATTGCCATGCATTTCATTACCATATGGACAGTATGTGCTGCCCCCTGTGCCGCTTTTCAGACACCCGCAGTTGCCAGGCGAAATGCAAACTTGATCTCCCCGACAATTCGGGATGCAGATGGCTGAAAAAAAACAAACAACTGTTCATTTCGATTCCGATTGATGACGAATGTGTGGTCTTCATAAACTCACCCGAGCATCATCCATTAGTACCACTACTGACCTTCGTTCCTCCGCCCAAGTGTGGCAAGGACGAAGGCTTATTAAGTCTTCATTCTTGCTACACGTGGGCGGAATTTTAGAGGAGGAAGAGGAGGATTATGGACTTTGAATGAGATCCAGGTCGGTGAATAGCAGGAAAAGGGATTGGGATGTTGTGAAGAAACTTAGTAGGATCATAAAAGGGCATTAGTGAATAACGATGTGGCCCATTTACAGTGTGGTAGCCTGCTTATAAAAGTGTAGATACCCATGGCTTAAAGCCTAAAGCCATATTTAAAGCATTAATTTTATTATAGGTTCAGAGACAAAAAGTGAGTCCATATTTTATATATTAAAAAAATTTAATTCGCGAAAAGACCGCAAAATTATCATTCCTACAAACATCAAGTTACAAACCATTGCACAATGTAATTTTATATATGCTAAAAATTAGCCTAGAATAAAACACTGAGTAGGCCTACATCGGTTAATTGGTAGACTACCATTTATATTATTGCTGTGAATAAGTTTTCTCTTTTGGTAGGCTACATAGAGCGGCAGATAAGCAGCGTGATGTTTTTTCATATGATCATCTACACGCGCTTCAGCCGAGGTAATATCCTTAACACGAATTTTATATTTAACAAATATTCTGTTATATATAGACTAAAATTTAATGTTGCAATGTTAATTTTTAAATTATTGCGACAGTCCTGAATTACTTTGCAGTGAATGCATCCCCGCTTGTATTATTGTCTATTCTGTTGTAACAAATCACAATTTGCTTTAGTTTATGCATAAATGCTAATAAGACCTACAATACAGTAGAAAAGAGCCATATGTACGATTTTCGATTCACTTAAATTCGATTAACTGAAATAATTATGATATAATTATGCAACGACCCCTCATTGGGTTCAGTTTCATCGATTAAAAAAATATGCATACTGCATAGTCAACGCATGCGAGTGATGTGACATTGAGCCACATTTCTGACCTTGCTTATAAACAGTGCTGGTGCGGAACGATCTTTCAATCCACTCAAATTCATAAAATAGTGCGTACGATAAACAATGGGGGAGAAGAGTTTGTCAAGCTTTGTCCTGATAGCGATCGAAAGACAATTCGCATAACATGTTGAGTAAGCCAAAGAAGTCTCAGTTAGTAAACAAGATACAAAAGAAGAAATAAGCCTATAGGCCTACTTACGCATATCACAATTGCAACCAGACCACCCAGTTGCACATAAGCTGTCATCCGACCTAAATACAAAAAGCTACTTTATTGCATTTTGTAGCAACAGAATAACAATTTTTATGACAGGGCTTATATTATAGTCTGACATCAGTCGTTCACGACCACAAAAACATCAATTGTTTCTTGATTGTTTCACTGGTGATCACTTCATGAAATAGAAGAGGTAAAGTTCATGTAATTGACGGTTTAATTGTTTGACTTGTTGGTTGATTGCGTTACTTCGTAACCAATTTATTTAACCACTTTATTGCTTCTGGTTATTAGTTTCTTAATTACTGAATTAGATAAACACTGATTCCGCGAATGATCTTTTCTCAGTGTATTTGTCAGACAAGAATAAATCACAACGTTTTACTGTGTCATTATTGTAGTAACTAAATCTTCCGTTTTTTGCAATTAACATGTAAATTACATGTACCTATGTGTTATGATTAGTAAAAATATAGGCAAACTGTAGGCCTACTCACTCGCTGCAAGGAATCGCAGGCGGCGTACTGGCAAAATGACTGAAACGTAAAAAACACAAATCACATGGACTAATGACACAGGTGAGTAAACAATCACTTACTTGGTTCCAATCTAAGTGATCGCACTCTGTAGGCCTAGTGGTCAATAGACTAACTGATTTATGAAAAAAATTTTTTTTAATTTATTTAGCCAATGCACAAGTTATATTAGGTAGCGATGCAAATGGCAATAAACGTAACTTTGACCTGTAGATGTCACAATGAAACGCTGTATGAGGACCAAAATTATAAGTAATCTTGCCTTCAGTAATTCAAACTGACACAAACACAGTTTAATTTCAAGCATAGTATCATCGGAGAGTCACAGGGTTAGTACGAGAGTTTAATTTAACCATATCGTAGCAAGGTATTGAAGCCAATTTGTCCTATGGAGTTAATTTTACATATACGCCATCTAGTGGATGAAAGGCTGGGTCGACCTATGAGTGGGTTGGGGAATCGATTCCACGTCCGTGCTGATTATCTGCTCCTCGTGCTGGAGTGTTTCGTTATCCTAAACCTATACCACCTTTGAATACATGCTAGTGCTAATGATAATTGCGTTGACAATACAAATAATACTAGTATTTTCCTGCACTTTATTTATATTCACTTGGATTCTGGGGTTAATAGTTTTAACGCGCTTGGCTGAAGTTGGCTCCAAAATTATGGGTCCCCATCCACGCTCGTATCACCTCCAATTCTCCCACCTTGTGTTTCATATCCATTCCGGAACCTATTGCATACACTGAGTTGTATATAATAAATGGGCACAGTATATTCGTAGCCGGCATTGCACTTGCCTTTCTGCGTCAGTAAGAGCTACATAAATGGTGGTCAGCATTCCGAAGAACATCAGCAACGAAGCCATTCTGAAATTTGGTTCAAGCAGGACTTTGATTTTCAGATCTAAATATAGACAACATTGCCGAATTAGCAATCACCCTGTATGAATTGCTAGCAACTTCCATTTTGTCTTATAAGAGGGTGGTTGACGAGTTTTCACCCTCGCCGCTTAATCTTCTCACCAACACTGATTTAAGGTCAATGTACTCATTATAACGGAGTTGACCAATATTGCAAATGGAGCTGAAGTCCCGAGCAATATCTTGTCCATCAGTGATTTTAACCCACGAACACTCGGCTGACAGCTCCATTTGTCAGACAATTGGCCCCACATATGCCTACTATGTAGTATGTAGTACTATGTACTACTTGACACCATGCTAAGATGCAATGAATAATCTATGCATATATATATAAGACGACAATTCTGTCTGTATGTCTGCGTGTCCTTGGCAGTAGATTCATTTGCACAGCTTTAGAGCAATTAACTCCAAACCTACACCGAAGGCTCGGGGAACACTTGATACACGCAGTGCAGAGGATCCTGAAGTCCGCTCACGCCGTCTTCCACGTCTCCCGGGGCTAAAACCTATGGCGCACCCTCACACGCCCATAAAAGCAAAGTTTCCTTCGAACATGTAGTCTGCCAGCGTTTAGCTGCCACCACCAGCTGTCTGCCTGCCTGTCTGCCTGCCTGTCTGTCTACCTGTCTGCTTTGTACAGGCGTATAATTATACGTGAACAATAGAGTACCCTAATCTGACACTGTGCACGCAATAGCAGAACTATCTGATTAGAGCTTGACTCAACGGATTCAAACCTGGCACCGGAAAGAAACGATAGGATTGGCTATTGCGGACTTGATTTGGTATAGCGCCGGTGATTAAGCTGGTCTACCTGACGTGGCTTTTGTGGGCGCTGATAAATGTTCATGGATTTACATTACATTACATTGCAAAGACTCTCGAAGAAATGGTCCATCTGAGCAAGCTACGGCGAAGTCAAGTTTGCACAATCGGTCTGTACTATAAACACTATTTATTTATATGAATAGCTAGATTCTGTGTGTGTCTGTCTCTCCGTTTACACTTTTGCAGCTATTCACTCGATTTCTCGGGGAACACCTCGGACACCCAGTACTAGGGGGGGCTGGTGGATTGTTGAGGATGGAGTGGAGGAGGAGAGGAGGAAGTCGTAAGAAAGGATTATGGAGTAGGGGAAAGGACAATGGTGACGATGAGAAGAGGGTGAGAAGTGTGAAAATGAGGATGGGGTGGGAGGAGGAAGCGGTTAGGATAGGGTGAGAATTTGAGGAAGCTGAGAAAGTTGGAAAAAGGTGAGTGAGAACAAAGAGTGAATAGAAATTAGAGAAGACGGAGAAAGAGAAGAAGAGTTAGAGATGAGGAGGAGGGATTAGATTGAGGAAAGCTGAATTCTGCCAGACAGGCAGCCTCCTGCAGGGCTGCAGAGTCCCCTCAGGCCAGTTACGAACGACAGGCTGCAGATGCTGCAAGAACAGGAATGCCTCCCCACAACTTCGTCCTCAATCAAGGTGCCCCGTAATCTTCTTCACCCGGGCGAACGCCGGGTACCCCAGCTAGTTTAAAATAATCTTAATACGAAATAATGTGAGTCGTCAACCACTTGTGAAGTTCACCAAATTCTTAACCACAAAGTGAGACAGGCAATTGTAACATTGCATCCACTCATTTTCGCCGTCCCCACTGCGATCGTTTCGCATATTACTTAGGAATTGAGTAGCCTGTTGGATTGCTATATGTAATAATATCTAATTGAACCGTCTAATCTCTAAACTTGGTTCTAGTCTGTCTATTGTTAGAGTTTTGGATTTTAGCATTTGTCAAATTTTAAATTATTATATATACCTGTAATTCTTAAATCAATAATAGAATCCTATGAGATATATTCGAATCGTTTCATTTTATACAAACATAATAATATCTAAATTGCTGCATGGGTTCCTATTAATGAGAACAGGAAATTGATAAAACCACGGCTGCCATAGGAAGACCACAACAAGTCTGAAAAGATTAAACCGAACGCAAGTAAATGTAATGTAACATACCTGTGATAATTTATGAAGATTTAAAATAGCTTTCTTTACTCTGCGTCAACGCATTCAATACAGAGTCTCAAAGGCCCATCTATACCTATTTCCTTATGCTTTACAACTTACAGATCTATTTGCTAACCGACATCTTCGTGAGCTACTTTAGCTCTACAGATATCCTATGCTGCCAAAGAAATCTCAATTAAAGGTAGACCAGTGGTTACTAAGCAATTTAAAATTGCAAGTATATGATAGAATTGACCTCGTAGGCAACCCACTCACGAGCGAAGATGCGTGCACCTCCACCTGACTGACTCATCAATTCAACCTGACGAACGCTCGCGAGCGGCCGCTAGCTAACTAGGTGAAGATGAAAAACCCAATTTTATCGATCTTTGAAAGAAAAACATTGAATCCATCATGTTTTCAATATCAATAGAGTGTACAGTAGGCATCTTCCTATATGACACTCCAGCCTATCGGATTTGTCAGCTGCTGATATGCATTTTAGACTAATAGTTACAGAAATTCACCAAAATGTGTGCCTGCATTTCATAGTGACTGCATCACCAACGATAGTAAGAAAAATAGCCTACGATGCATAATTATCTGCTGCTCAAACCCCCGTATACTGTAGTGTAGAGTCAAGTATATAAACAGCGGGTCACAGCTGGGTCTAATCAAGTGTTTAATAATATTAAAAATCTGTCTCTCTTCTTGCTACGTCATTTTGCATGTTTTCTCTCTATTGCTGATCAATATTCATAGAAAATTGTTTTCTTCATTTTGGCTAGAGGTCAATGGTTACTTACAAATTGGCTGACAGATTGTAAGATCAAGATAAAACTGAAATACTCAGTCAAATACCCGTCAAAAAAGCGCCGACAAAAGACCACCGACAAAAGACCTCCCGACAAATGATCACCCGGCAGAAGAGCGATGCTGAAAGAACGTCGACAAAGAGACGCCTGACTGAAGAGCGATGCCTTGCCTGATATGGATCTCATCTTTGTTTTTTAGAAATAATCTTTAAACATGTTTTTAAAGTACTGTAAGTGAATAATACAAGGTTGGTAATTAAAGTCAGTAGAGGCTTCATCTCAATATTCACATCTCGTGTGCACTGTCGGCAGAAAACGCACAGCAGTCAGCCGCTCGGTATCTGAGCACCACAGCCAAAGACACCGTCGCGCCACCGAGGTCGTTCCTTCTCAAACAATGTCCCTGGACTAACAGCTGTACACAACCGCCACCTGTTGACTGCAGAGACTTAAAGCAATATTCAGTACAATAATATTATTAGCCTCCTCATAGCGCCACTTTGTTATACACTATACTACAGGCCACTATGTATATTCAAAATGGCGCTAGTAGCCTATTTGCACATGCATTTGCTTACTACACGTAGATAATTTTATTGTTGCTATTTTATTGAAAATGTAGCACGACGGTTTGTAATTAAGAAAATTTCATAAATACTGAAGCACAAGAAACCCGACAAAAGATACATTTAGCCACCGTAAGCTGCTCTGCGGCGGTTTGCCCAAAGATATTCTTGTACAATTAATTTGGGGGATTGATAAATGAATTTAAGGGCTGAACCCTCCCAACGCTCCAACAGTTCAAATTCTGCTCTACCGCGAAACTCGTAACCAATTTATATTAGAGGTCGTTCTTCAAACGCTGACATTCAAGCACGTGACCAAACAGAATTGGATTGATTCCGACCTCTACGTTCTGGATAAACTTAGTGCATCAGAACCACGAAGCCATACTATGGTCCATTCAGGTGTAAACCTTTTAAAATTAAGCCTGCTTATCTCTGTAGGTCTACAGTTCAATGTAGAACGCTGTAATAGCGTCCATGTTGTTACTATGACTTAATAGAATGCATATAATAGATTTTTCCTTGAAAATGACAAAAGAGATTTCAGAGGGCCTACGTGTGCTCTTTATTCAGTATATATAGGCCTATAACTAGGTTGTCTGTGCGTAGGGTACTGTGTTCTTAATTATTATCCGCTTATATGTAATACCTAAGGGCATATGCTGTTGGGGTGGTCCAACTACCTGGAATGATCTTCCTTGATCATTAAGAACTAAACTAATGACTGGATTCTTTCGATCGGCTTCTCGCTCTTTGAAGGCGTTTCTGTTCCCCCGGGGTTTCCGTGCTGAGAGCGCCTCTAAATAGTTACTCTGTGAGAGGCACTACATAAATCTAAAGATACGATACGATACAACGGTCGTTAGCGTTATTATCGTCTACATAATAATAATACCATTATTATTATTATTTTCATTATTACAGTTAATAATAACTAGCAATCTCTAAGTCCCTGAGGGATCCTGTATACCTAATATCCGTCTGCATATTTATGGTATTTCAAAACTACTGGGGCATAGTAAGCGGGGCTTAGGCCTTTTTTGGGTTTTTTTCCTTTGAGCAATTGGTTCTGCATTTTCTTGTATAAATGTTTCAATAAAAACAACTTGACTTGACTTGATATAAAAAAATTAATAATTATAATATAATAACCTTCGTTTTTCTAATAATCCCGCCAGAGAAACAATAAAGCAATACAAAGTTCAATTAGCAAAAGTAGAATGAATGGGACGAATAGGGAAAAACTCGTTTTGCTGGTGGCCTGCCCGCACTGCATGTTTGCTGATGAGCTTGCTGTTAAATGGCTTGGTGCGTTGTGCATAAGCAAAATAAATTAAAATACCCCCAAGGTACCGTAGGCCCCCTGGCAGGGTAATCCTTTCTTATTTTAAGTTTATAGCAGCTGATTATTTATTACACACATTTATGACAGGTCAACCAAGTAGATTATGCTTAACTAGTTAATTAGCGAATCGACAATCAGGTACAATAAGCATAGTAAAATAACACAACGGTCAAAAGCAAAAAAAGACAAAATAGAAACAAACTCAACTGTTATTTCAACAATAAACATTCAGTTAATTAGGTTGTAGTCAAGAGGTACATGTAACAACAAAGTCAACGCTTAAAGAGACCTATCTGTGGCGTAAGGTGCAGGTCATTAGGTAAATCGTTCCAAGTTTTAGGACCGTTAGGCTTACTTTGGTAGAAAAGTTCCATGTGTTTGTTCTCAAGGAGGTCTAAGCAGATCCATTATAGTTATCATAATATCGTAATATCGTAAGCTATAAGAACCACTTTAGAAATAGGTGTAAAAATGCTACTAAATACAGGTTGCAGTTCTTCACTGAATAATTATACACTGAGATGCGCATTTATAACAAAATTGAACGGAATTGAGTGTTAAAAGGAAATAATATTAAACATCTGTTGTTCTGGCTCGGTGTCACAGCAAACGTTGTGTTCAATGGATCAGCTTCTAAGCAATGACAAACAATATCGTCATGGCGAGAGTTGCAACGACCGTAACAGGAAGAACACTGACCGTGTAACCCGTTGATGGAGATGGTGTTTCAGTGGACATAAGAACGCTGTAAATGTAACCCGTTGATGGAGAAGGTCTGTCGGTGGTCAATCGACAAGGTATATCACTGGGCGATAGAAGTCCAAGCTGCAAACGTCAAACAGATAACAGATATTGACAATGGTATACGTTCGATTTCAACTAATGGAACAAAAGCCAGAACTAAAGAATCAGGCTCATGATTAAGCATTTGAAATTTCAGAAAGTCCACCCATAAGCAAATATTTTACTTGGATGAAATTTAGATGAATGGTTATATATATGTATATATATGTATATATATACCCGGCACTAATAACAGAACATCAGCATGGACGTGGAATCGATTGCTGCTATTCACCCAAAGGTCGACTCAGCCTTTCTATCGCTGGTTGTTGTTGCTGTCACGATAATCAGTAGCACGTACAGTTGGACGCCTGGATGTCCGTCGCATGCTTGTTATTCGACTCTTGTAATGGCTTGTAATAAGCCGCTTATACTATGACTTGACTATAACTGCGATGTTTGAATTAATGATAAACACAAATGGACACTAAGAGGCCTACATGTATATGTATATATTTATTAGGTGGGTTTATATTATTTGATGTCAGGTTCCCGAAGTTGTAGTTTGTAGGCCGTAACCGTTGTAGTTGCATATGTTGTTGGATATTTTCGATCACATGTCCATAGGCAATTCCGTGAACTACAGACAGAGAATCCTCTGTTACCTCTTTTAACAAATCTGTTTAACCTGTATGGAAAAATGCTGTGTCTATAGCCAGCGATCTCGTGTCCCTGAGTAAATTTCCTTAACCAATTGTGTTAGAGCAGATGCTGCTTTAGAGTAAAATCTATTATTTTTCATTGTGCGAAAATTGCACAACAGAAGCACATTGTTTGGTTCATACTAACGTGAATGGGTCACCACTATAAACTTACATCGAGAATTTGATCGATTGAGCTTTGACCAGCGAGATTCATCACTGTGTATTGAACTCTGAAGTACTGTCCGGCATATCGATTGATTGCACAGTTGTCGATGTCTATAGTCTGATTGTAATCGAAACAATCTCCTTGTGGAATACAGTAGCAAGTCGTGTCGTTTGATTCGCATGGTGTAATCGGCCCCTGTAGGAAAGACATGCAATCATCATGCTAAGATATTATATATTCATACTGTACATACGAACATATCTTACTTATTTACTTTATCACACAGAAGTCGATAGCAAGGGACAATGGCCAAGGATAACATTGTATTTACATGAGTACATATATATATACGTCTGCCTAAATAACCATTACAATGTGCTTACCAAGACATTAGTTGCAATGAATGGAAAGAAGAACTCTAAATTGTCATTAGTCCTGCTGGCAACGACACACTTTCAACAACAAAAATTTGGACAGCTGGTTAAGTGTTAATGCTACAATCATTTTATAGCATCATTTAAGCATATCTAGTTAGATAAGTTGAACGGTATAGTTAGCGAACAGTAAATGCTTCGTTTTCCATGTAAATGTGGATGTAAGTATGTACGTGTGGTTGCATGTGTTCAGATATGACTACGAACAAAACGCGTCTATAGTACAATAATAATAAAGCACAGGGCATCAATCGACGGCGCCTCAAAACAAATCCGAAATCAGGTCAAATCCAAAAGGTCAGTCCTAAGAGACAGACAGACAGTAAGCAAAATTACACTCCTGTTTCCAGAATTGAATGCAGCAACTACCAACCCAAACGAAACAAGCTTTTTAAAGGTAGATCAAGTTTCCGTAAAGGTAAACGAGATTTGAATATAAATGCAACATCCCTACCTTTCCCGTATACCGGGGTTCATATATCATGGAGAAATCAGTGAGGATAAGGTTTTTAATATAGGCAGAGGTATCGCTAGTTTGCAGCCAAGTTTAAGTGCAAGAATATCCAGTGGATGCTCGAAAAGGAAATTGTGCAGCGATGCACCCTTTCTCCCCAATGAGCAGATATTTAGCAACCTAAATTAAGTTTAAGTAGTGAAGGCAGCCCGAGATTTAGCTCGATATCTCCAGCGAGGAGCAAGAAAAGGATGAAAGGAAAAAGCTGCTGGGATTGAAGCGAACCCTCATTCCCTTGCTAAAAGAAATTGACATTTCCATCATTCCCATTTCTGGAGTGCAAAAGAAAGGGCCTTACAGATAGAGCCGTGCTTGGAACCAAATTAAAGGAGTCTGCCAGCTTTATTCCACCAAGCAGACAACCACCGGACGAAATCGTGAAATCTTCTGGCACGAACGAACGGCGGCCAGACCCAAAACGGCCCGTAACAGAAAAAGGCAGGCAAGTGAAAGAGCCATCGCAAAATGGGTGGATGGAAAACAGAATGGCCAAAGAGGCGAAGAAGTCCGAGTCGGTGCAGCCAGTGTGTAGACAATACTTAGTCAGAAAGGCAGACAGTCTTGCGTTTGTGGGCGACTCACGACGCAGAACTTAAAACCGTGCCAGCCGGGTTAATAATGGACATAAACTAAACACAAACAAATTCTAAGAAGGATGGCAAGAACTTGCTGCGCGAAAACGAATCCTCCTCTCTACCAAATTGAAGACCAATTGGTCAGATACCTAGATGTAGGCTGCCTTAGCGGTAATAAAGCACTAAAGGGCACGCCATTATTATAAGTACAGATAAAAGCTAACAGCAGCGAGAGTAAAAACTGATTAGCTTATCAATTAAAGCAGAATTCCACAACCAATAATTAGAAACGAATTCAGCATGAAAATGTACTGCTAGACATGAAAAGGAAGAAGATTGTAATATAGAAACCACTAAATGTGAAAAAAAGTAGCTGTCATCCAGTATGTAGGCTACGTATGTGTGTATGTTTGTAAGTTGATGAACTCAATTTTTATGATTTTTTTTACATTTGGGTATCATCATCATGGTCTATTGGTCGAACCCCCGTAGTTGTCCACTGCTACGCTAATCCGCGTATCCAGAGTTTTCTGTCTTGTGCTGCTTCTGTCGTCGGTCTCCAAAGATCCAGGCTCCTGCCTGGTCTGTGGGTCGAAGACCCATTTAGCCCAGCAACCCCGATTCCCGTTTTCAAAGTTATCCGCTGTTTCTGTCTTTGCATAGGGCTTATTTAGTCAAGGCCTATTTCTCTGTAAACGGAGTATCAGCACTCACCCGTTCGACCCTCGAACTTCTCCCATGGGAGGGGGGGGGGGCTCGAGGCTTGGGACTGGCTCTGATACTGGACAGTAAAAAAATGCAGGGAAGTATCAGAGGCGGCGATACCTCTCATGTTAGTCAATCCTTTTCAAGGTTCCTGGTGAACATTTTCACCTCTCGTAGCGCCCTAGGTGGTACTTTGGCCAACATCTTTACCACTGATGGCATAACCTCAGATGGCACTCTTTACGGGGTATATTTATTAGTTAAATCTGTGTTTTCATTGTTAATTATGTAACGTCTTTGCATTTGCATTACCTCGTTCCTCAGAATTTTAAAGCGTGTAGATTGTAAGCAGAAAATTTAATTTGTGCGGTTTTTTGTAGCGTGAGTCAGTGTTCATTATTAACGTTTGGAAATTGCGGTCAACATATATTCTTTTTTCTATTGCATTACGGTGTTTTATAATAACACAATTAGGCCTACTTGTAGGTAAGCATGCATGTGTGTTTTCAAATACGTATTTACTCAATTGGTCAGATACCTAGACTTAGGAAAATACAGTAGGCCTACATAAACTGAGGAAAAAATACGATCTCTCGTTCGCTCGCTCACTTGCTCTTTCAATAATCGATTCACTCACAACTCTTTACAAGCCAAAAGAAGACTCCTTCAGATAATTACCATTTTTGCTCCATCGCTGGACGGTGTTCTATTCCGCGGATAAGCCACTGCCAGAGGTAATGCCAGTCCAGAAGCAAAGATTCTGTAGGTTGTGTTTGCGATTCCGCTATCTCGATCTACCACTGTGATGATCAAGCTGAAATAGTATTTAAATTGCTTGCATGCACGGACGTCACTGGTTATATTATATTAATAACATTTTGCCGTTCTATGTCGTGCTTTAAAACGCACTGCGTCATTTGCCAGACGTGTGTCATCTAGCTTATCAAACCTTAAAGTGTGACATAGTGTGACATAGCGATAAGGAGGATGTTTCAATTGCAGCCGCATCGACACCAAAAATTTAAAAATATTTGTTATCTTCCTATCACTTGTCTGGAACTTATACAAATGATAATTTTATAATTTTGAAATGTGCTGAACACTCATAAACTTTATTTCACATGTTACACCAATTCACAACAGCCGATAAGCGTCAGTTAAATTATGTTGCACACAAAGCAGAAAAATAAAACTATGGTCACAAGATTGTGTTACGGTTGTGACAGCTTGGTATTCTCGCTAAAAGAATAATGACTTGATTTGAATGCAAAAAAAGATAACCAATTGAACGTTAAGCTATTACCTAGTGTTTGTGGTATAAGATCCTGTTCTTAATTTAAAGGATTGCTGCCTGACTTCTGGTTGAGTCCTGTCGACACCAATGACAAGTTTTTCGATTGCACTTCCGAAGGCGATATCTGTTGCTTGAACCCACACAACAATAGTATATCCATCGGAAACATTTTGACTAACTGGAAGACTGTAGATGTCGTTCCTGGAATCTAGAACAACCCAACTTGGCGGTGAAAGTCCTTTACCTCCGCCACTTAGGTCCAGTATGTAAGCCACGGCATAGGAAGAAATGTCATCTTTTAGGTTCTCAATCGCAGCTATGGAGCGACGTCCGTATCTGGTTCCGTATTTGTCCTCAATTCCATCGTTCGGACCCCATGGTCTAGCTCCCAAACCCCAGTTACCAGAAAATTGTGCGTTACTTGTAAAGTGATTTGTCCATATCACAGTCAACGGAATATTTGATCCATCTCGGGGATTATCAAAGTTTGTTAACCAGGTGTAGTTTGTCAATGGATTGGCTTCCTTGAGGTAAACTGGATAATCAGGATCAGTTCGCAACTTAGAATCGTTGTTGTAGATGAATAACTTCCTGGCCCTGGCCGTATTGTTTGCTCGATCATAAACGGTGAGTTCAATAGAATAGACTCCGGGAACCGTCATAGTGAAGATGTAGTCATTTCCATTTGGGTAAATATTCTGTTCTGAATTTGGAAGGGGATCTCTAGTCGGTACTAACAGATTATTGGTATCGGGTGTCATCATAAATATCTTCACATTGAATCTGTCGATTCCAGATCCATCATCTGTCCAGTTGTAGAACTTTGGGCTAATATGGGGGTTCTTTAAATAGAACACATATTACGCAGAGATATACATTTTTATAAATAGAAGTGAAATTACGAGAGTTAAATGAACGCAATGACTATGAATCGCTGATCCATAATGTGCGCCTGAGGTTAGGGGAGACAATGGACAACGCAGGCTTACATATACCTTCTGGAAAGCGTAAACAACACATATCGGTTGAGGCTTGAAGCAGGATTCTATCAGGGACAGTAGCATCAGTAAACATTGGCCTGAGTGAATACAATACATTAGGACCTACAGCCGTAATATGATATTGTCCTTCTTACAACTATTTTGCTCTACAACTATTTTGCTCAGAAGTGCGCTGTCTACCTGTATGCAAATCGGTATTGAACGGAATAGCTATTACAATGTATAAGATGGCTGCTGTAGATCCAGGGAACATAAATACAGAATAAAGTATTTATTAGGCATCGGATTTCCAAAGTCTCACCTGTAGTGGACTGGTCATCAAAATAGAACTGGAATAGTGAGGATTTGAGAAACAATACAAGAAGCCATATGAGTGATTATATTATAGTAAAGTACTTACTTTGTGCCTTTTCACAAGTATGCCTTTATTGCATACTCTCTAGCCGACCTTTTTAACCAGTCACGACTCTATTCATTCACAAACAAACACATACACACAAATATATACATGTACGTCCAATCATCCATTCGTCCATTAATCCATATTATAACACATGATAACATACACACATGATAACATACACACATGATAACATACACACATGATAACATACACACATGATAACATACACACATGATAACATACACACATGATAACATACACACATGATAACATACACACATGATAACATACACACATGATAACATACACACATGATAACATACACACATGATAACATACACACATGATAACATACACACATGATAACATACACATACAAACATACATACATACATGACATACATACATATATATACATGCGTACTTCCATACATTCGCTGTAATAATGTTCATTAACGATCTTGATCTTAGGATGGGTTCGGTGTCATACATACCTGTATATGCTGGTATGAATATATTATTATGTATTATGTGATAGGTTCTGCAGGTTTGATAACGAGGTGTTAGCAAGTTGCCTGAGTATTGATAAAAGCTACTAGTTTACCGTTCTGATATCCTGGTCCAGATAAATGGCGAAGTAAGGACAGTCATTGGGCGCGTTAGTTGTGAGACAATGAAGAGGTGGCATTAGGTCAAATTGAAAGATAGCGCTTCGGGTAATCGGAGTTCCAATGAATTGCTGGATTTGTGTGCCATCTAAATTGACCTGCTTCTGACCTCCCAATTGGGCAGAAACGGTAATCCTGAAACTGCAATTAAATCATTCTGAGTTGATACTTTAACACACGAAACTGCGTTCGCGCTTGCAGAAATAGAGAGTGTGTTAGTAAAATTTAAAAGGTTTGTTTAGTTAGATAGATATTCGTGTATTTAAAAATAACACAATCTGACAATAACGCAGAATTTCTTACATTAGTGACAGTAATCAATAATAATAGCAGCCAGAATTAATAACAAACTAGTAAATGTTTTGCATAATGATCTGGGAATCGATTGAAAGTTGTCTTTGGGTGATAAAAGATGGCTGCGCGCCCTAGGTCTTAATTGGTGATTGGAGTGGGGACGGAGTGGAGGTAGGAGTTGATGAAGAATATGCTTGGGGATGTGTGAAATGGAGATAAGGAGTTTGGCACCTGCTATGTTTGCAAGTTCAGAGACTGTTGGGAAGGATTGTTCTAAGTGACCTAGGCGTTTAGCTACTTATTGGAGTTTTTTCAGGCGCTCTTATCAGAGGCTAGGGTTGGAATTCCAACAGGATGGGAAGGCATATAACAAATTAGGAATGGTAGTAGCTTTGGTAATCTTATGAATGAAAGAGGAAGAAACTCCATGGGTTTTGAGTTTTCTGATGACATAAAAAGAGAAGCAGTCAAATGTTTTGAGATGGTCAACGTGAGCATGAGTGTTAAGTTACCTTGGAGGAAGATTCCCAGTATTATACAAGCTTTAACTCTGGTTACACCAGGTATTTGAGAGGGAGGGGATGATTGGTGTCGATGGCGGAAAATAGTAATTTCCATATATTTTGAGTTATTTTGGGTAAGGTAAACTTGATATACATTCGATCATTGATTTGAGAATCTATGTAGCGCTCGTTTAGGAAATACTCCTAGATGTGATTTCGACTACAACGTGCCCATAAAGAACAGTTTCAAGTTTAGTGCGAAAAGTTGCGGAAAGGCTTAGTTAGCGTTTAAGAGTGCAGAGGTATAATTATGGTCAACATACAACGTGACTTGATTTTGTGTTTATACGAAGCGAAGATACACAGTGCAGACTGTACGCCTATATTGATCGTTGCAAGAATATATTTACTTGTGTCCTGACTTGATGACAATTAGTCAGTTTTATTCGACTTATCAATATCGAGATCTCGACTTCGTTCGCATAGACTGATGTCCAAATGTTGATGCAAAATTGTAAAAGTGTCGACTATCAGAGCTGTGCCAAACGCCAGTGCTTCGCATGCACAGCAAAACTTTTGTAATAATCTCAACTTTTACTTACTGCAGCGCCTTCTACACGTAATTGCCTCATAAAGCGCTGCCTCAGCCTGGTGATATGGTGTCAAAAAAATGTCAGGGTAGGAGTAGACGATAATGTCAATATCAAGCAAAACATTGCATAGATAATTATAGCAGTCATCCATGCATCTTACCAAGCGTCCACCCGTTTGCCGACCTCACATCCTTTATGCTGGACCAATCAGCTTGAATTGCCTTATCTTATGAGCTGCGACTGGATCTCCTCAGTTTGTTCCTTCGACATTTTTTCGTATCTGTATCATTTGTACAGTGATTTTCTCGTTCATGTGGGGAGCGCTCGAAATGAGTTTGTTCTTGAAATAACTCTTTATAAAATGACGGATTACAACTACAAACACGTGGATTATGCCACAGAAAAGGGTTATCCAGGTGTCTTCGCCCCTCATTTTGTTAAATTGTTTAACCACTAGACATCTGACTCTATATATGGTATTGTATTGTATTTGAGCATTTATAGAGCGCCGTAGTATGGTGAACCGCCCAGAAGCGCTGCCAGCGTGCACGTCCGCGCAAGAAGTAGGTTTGGAGAAAGTGAAAGAGGATGAGAGACTGCCCGATAGACTTTAGAGCATAGATAGAAAGCAAGGGTTCCCACAAAAACACAACAGCTCCTGCATCAATTTAGGGCAGGAACTTAAACAAAATAAATAACAAGATATATCAACGTTATGATACCCTCTGTATATGTTTCAAAATTGTTAAAACCGATGTGGCCATCTTCATGTAAAATTTGAAGCAAACTGGCGAGGCATACTTACTTTTGATTGTGTACAGGTGTAGGGAATCCAATCGTAACCCAGTTGCTAGTAATGTCGCAAGTTACATGAGTCGGAGGATCGATTCGTTCTCTTGCGCCACCGCAATTCGACGAATATCCTAAGCAAACACACTATTGAAACCAATACGGTTTAAAGCAGGTTAAGCTGCTTAATTAAAGTAGGCTTCTCAGTGTCTAACGAGTGAGTACATGTTTTGCTCAATGCACATCTATTACTAAAAGCATCATTATGTTAAAGCTTTGGCAATAGCTGTTTTGCACGTTAGCTAAGCAGTTTCAGTGCAGGATCCTAGAACGAATTAATAGTTAAGTCATTACACATAGGCCTACATAGCGACTCTATGACAAACATTTTATTTGAGGTATTCATAGTTAAATGTGTGCAAAAGGTGCACACAGCGTCCGTGGTGAAATTAACACGCAAGTGGAAAGCAACTATTATATAATTACTTCATTGACAAGTAACAGACTTCGTAAAGGCACCTTGATATCTGGACCAAGTTGATCTATAGATGTCATAAAGAATATATTATAATGAAATGCTAAATCTTAACAATCCTGCAATTCCTTAAAATTTGCTATAAATAAGGAGAGAACTCTGTCTTTCTGTGTGTCTCTCTCTGTCCGGCGCTGAATTGGCACCATTTTAGAGCTATTCACTCGAAACCTTCACCGTTGGCTCAGAGAACACCTGGGACACGCAGTTGAGGGATTCGTGAAACCCGCGGACGCCGTCTTCCAGGTTTTCAGGCCTGTCTTGTCTACTCCCCAAAAGTTTCCTTCTCATTCACCAGGAACGCCACACCTTTTGTTCTTTTACACCGTCATGTAATGAATGGACGGTTTGAGAGATATACGTTTGCACAGTCGTTCAGATGGGTATGTACTTAGTACGCATTTGCACACATTTAGAGCTATTCACTCGAAACCTTCGCCATTCGCTCGGAGAACACCTCGGACATCCAGTACAATGGTTGGTGAACCCCGCGGTCGCCGTCTTCCTCCTCTCCAGGGCCAAAAACCATGTCTCAACCCGGGCGAACAGCTAGTATAGAATAGGACACACATAAACTTCTGAAATCACTCACATGACTTGATTACTCATTGTTTCCATATTGAAGTAGAGTCGTAGTAACACTGGCCTTGGTGACACCGATCGTTATTGGCACCTGTTTCAGATATGCAATGGTTGGGGGGTTTCCAGGAAGTAGAGGACCATTTACGTACCACGCATCCCATTGGGCTCTAATGTCTCCTATTGATGGTGTTTTTATCCAGTTCACAGTATTGTTGTATCCGCTAGCACAGTATCCTTGTAGCACTAGATTTTGTGAGTAATCACGCACTTCTACTGTGCACATTCTAATCTGAGGCGTAGCGGTTACTACAAAACAAAGTCACTTTCTTATTATCACTTGCACATTGTATTCTATTCTATTCTATTTACGGATTTATAAAACGCCTCTCACAGTACAACCTATTCAGAGGCGCTGTATTATAGACTTAAACTAAACATACTTGACTTGGTATTTATTAAAAAAATAGATCAAGTAATCAAAATTTTTATATCCCCTATAACAGACACCTGCTCAGGGGCGCTTTTGGCTCAGCCTAAGCGGAAAGGCAGTCTTCAGGAAGTGGTAAAATTAGGAACAGTCACCGTTCGTGAGATGCCGTGAAGCTGAAGGAAGCAGGCAAATGTGGTCGCTAAGTCACCGTGGACAGAAAACCTCTGTGCTAGGGAGGCCTGTGAAAGAAGGAAGATGGGAGCAAATCTCACACATGGAGGAGGGTG
This sequence comes from Bimastos eiseni, assembly GCA_959347315.1. Taxonomy (NCBI): domain Eukaryota; kingdom Metazoa; phylum Annelida; class Clitellata; order Crassiclitellata; family Lumbricidae; genus Bimastos; species Bimastos eiseni. Next base: position 14,588,628 of record OY365819.1, read on the forward strand.
CCTGACCGGATGATTTTACCGCCACAGTAGGAAGCGATCCTGCGTGAGGTACGCCTTGGAAATGGATGCCGGCGCAATTGAGATAAGTGGTCGGTCTTGCCCGGTGAACCGGCGGGAGGCCAGAGATGATGGAGGTGCAATTGTCAAGGCCTTATACAAACGTGTGAACGAATGATTCCTGTGCTTTGAAAGTCAAGATGAAAGCAATGACCCTGCTGTGCCACAATTGGTACCATGTGTTGTGGCATATCTGATCAATATGATACATGATAAGGTACATAGTTGAGCTATGATTTCGGAATCACCTTCAGGTCAGGCACAACCAAAGAAGTAGGCAAAGTGGCAATTTCAGGTGAAAGAGTATTCAGGTATAGCTTGGTCAGCTGTTGCGAAGGAGCCCGTTTGAGGACTCCCAATCTGTGATGGCCCCCAATTCCCGCTGCATGTTGCGAGCCGCTTAAATCGTGGCAAGGGAAGACCAGCAGACAGGTCGATATGCCTGCGTGCCGTCAGCTGGTGTAACACACCATACGAGAGTAAGAGCGTACCTATGTATGAAATCAGGGTAGGTATAGTTAGCCTTAGTAAGGGATCCAATAGAGAGCCTTGCGGGAGACAGAACGGAGCCAGTTCCAAGGGGGCCTTGCTTGATCCCAAACCACACATCTGGATTGCCCTGCAGCCTAAAGATGATGTGCTCATGTTCAGAAGCCCACTAGTTCAAAAAGTTTGGAGAGGCGTTTGATAAGAATTTCATTTAACATGTATACAAAAAGAGGACCATCTGTGATATTAAAATAGTAATATTATAGTGCATACATGCATACTCGGCTACAGCTTCTGGCTTTAAGATCAATAAACTTTATAATATTGTATCGCAAGACATTGCAGCATCGTGAAGCATGGCATCTAAAATTGTTGGTCAGTAAGGTTCCATTAGTACGCCTGCTTGGGGAGGCATTCATCATGATAATAACAGTAGGCCCTACCGTAACACAATGAGAAAAACGATGAACAACAAAAATATCACCAACTAAGCGTGTAAATAACATAGCTTACTGAAGCAAAAATTGCGAAATTATTTAATTGTCATCAATTTCAGTTTTAGTAATCATTGTCGCTATGTGCTTCACCAACTGCATTAATCAGTACGCATGCAATAGTGCATACATGTATGCATGTATACTCGGCAACGGCTTGTGGCTTTAAGATAAACCTACATTTGCTGAGGATCACCTATCAATCGTTTTGTTCATTAGTTCTTCTCTGCCTTTCTAGGCAGGTGCATACGTCCAATTACCACGTTTTTGGCTCTGTTCCTCCAAATTGCTGTAATCCCTCACATCATCCAGTCCAATGATATCATTCTCGGTCTTCCTGTTGTGCTATCCCTTTCACTTCTTTGGTTGGGTAAAGTTCTTAGGAGGATCTCCCCTCATTACGTGGTCTAATTATTTTCTCTGTCGGCTTCTAATTATTCCTATCAGGGATATTTTTACCCTTAGTGGTATCTCTTCATTTGCAAAGCGATTCATTCAGCTGACTCGTTCCGTTCTTTATATCCTTATGGTCGTTGTCTTTATTAAGTTTATTTTCATATCGTTTCCGTTGATATATCATGTCATTTTCTGTAGCACCTTTTGGCCATACCTGCCAGCATTGTCTGGTCATCTGTGAATCTCAATATTCTGTCGTTCATCATCTAGCCTTTGTACCCTCCGTCGCCCCCTCCAACGTCTCAACTATTTATGCTTCAATGTAGATTTTCAAAAGCATATTCTCTTTCATTTTTCACTTTCTATCTCATGCAGAGAAACAGAAAGTTTTAATTTATAAATTGTCTATTGATTAAGGAATTCAACCTGCAATCAGGTGTGCGTTGTCGACGCTAATCACCCCGTACTGTTGAACCGCGTGGCGCCTGATTGGAAATATCCACCTACGTCGAACAGTGCTATCAACGACCATAACGACTTTTCACATACGATCGGACTGCTGTCGCACGGGCTTCTTACCAGAAACCGATACCCGACATGTTATCGGAAACATTTGATAGCTCAACCATCAACGACTATTATTATCCATTGTTGAACCCATTTCCTATTTTGGAAGCCTTGTAACTTGTTGCGGTGTGTTAACATTACTTTCAATGGTTTACGCCAATAAAGTCGTGCACAAAAGATCGCGCCTCAAAAGGTCGCGCATAAAAGGTCACAACACAAAAGGTCGCAGACTAATAAGATCGCGGACTGGTAAGATCGAGCCTCAAAATGGTGTCTTCATGTGGAATAATTTAGCATGTTAATTATGCGATTGGTATCGACGGTCGCAAATAATTTCTTTAATTAAGGCAAAGTTTGAAAATGATATGAATTTGTAGAAAAGCAGTATGTTATAATTGTTTTCTTTATGATAACAATAGCAACGCCTTTGTGTTTTTTCCTAGAAAGAAACTGAACTGAGCGGAGTTTCCAACCTTGTTTTTGTTGTAGGATCCAACCCCTAAATTTAAAATATATTTGCGTACACCCCAACAGAAAAAAACTTGTCTTAGGTTTTAGCATAGGCCTAATTAATTATTTCCACGTTCATCCTCTTAGGTTTTAGCATATTCAATTAGGTTTATTTCCTCTTAGAATGAAACAACTTTTAAAATGCGAAAAAATTGTTGATGAGAAGAATGCCGTTCAAATGGAAGCTGGACTTACGAGAATAATTGCATTTGACTCGAACCGGGATTGATGATGAGATTCCTGCTTAAATGGAACGTATTACAATATTTGTGTTCAATGAGAAAACTGTTCATTATTAGCGTTTATAATTAATTAAGCAAAACCTAAGAAGGCGATATGGAATAATTAATACCTAAGATTACCCAAAACTATTGGTTTTATATCACGAACATCAAATGAAGCACCGCACTTACGACTCATTGGTTTGACGATCAACTGTGCTGTGATCTTATTAGTCTGCGATCTTTTCTGTTGGGATCCTTTTGTGCGCGACCTTGTGAGGTGCGATCTTTTGTGCGCGACCTTATTGATGGATACCGTTTTGAATAAGCTAATAAGCAGTTTATCTAATTACCGAAGCTGGACATTCTGATAAAACATAGGTTCAAGAAATTGCGTTATATCTTTATACAAAATGCTGGGTTATTTTCACTTACTTTGACTTGCTTATTATTTATTAGAGTCTCTGAGCTGAATGCCAACTGTCCACTGTATAATGGTAATTCATACGCTGGCTCTATATGCGTGTGCGTTGGTCCACCGCTGTTGGTCTCTGATTATGTGCACTATTTTAGCTGATAAAGTCATGTTCTTAATCCCATTCAACAACATTTAGGCTTGCGAAGAGAGCGTCAGTGATTTCTGGAGTAACGCTGTTGATAAACAAAGACTTAAATACCATGGGCTCAGAAGAAAGACATCAATTGTACTTGATGTTGATAACAACTCACTGTTTATACAGTTTTCCCCTGTAAATCCGTATTGCGTCGGACACGTACAGTTGGCTCCAGTATCATCACAAGTCCCCGGATAGCAGTCGTACTTCTTTCCCAAAGTGCATTGCGCTGTAGTCATAAATTGCATAGAATTAATAATAGAAGATACTTTTGTGTCTTACAAGCAGAATAACCCGGTATTTGAATGGTTATTTTACAGAAGCCAATTGGCGAACATAGCGGGGCAACTGTATTTCGAATTGTTAACACTCTATGACCCATCTGTGAGGTATTGAATGGCACGATAGTTACTGTCTGCTATATGCAGCAAGCATGCTTACTGTTATTGGATAACTTTCATTTTTCATCTGTTCTTTATAAGAATGTCAATTGCTGCGGATTGTCAGCTTGTTATATAAACGAAGATACAATACAATAATACTAGGAATAATAATAGAGAGATAAATTATACATAAATACATGTATATACAGATCTTACAATCATACATGCGTAGATGCATACGTCCATACCTATCTCAGCATTCAATAAATTATTACCACAGATGTTTCGTTTTGATGAGGAATCGGGTCGGAATCGGTCGGTTCATGCATTTCATGGGTCGGGTCGGGTAAAATATTTCGCTTTATAAGTCGGGTCTGGTCCATTTTGGATAGGTCGGGTCATGAAAATTGGACCCATGGGCAACTCTGCGGCGTACTAATAGTATCTCAAAATTTGACCAGTCTCATATACTATGCCTGTTGGGTCCTCGGATGTTCGCTCATAGGACTTTCGCTCATAGGACTTTCGCTCATAGGACTTTCGCTCATAGGACTTTCGCTCATAGGACTTTCGCTCATAGGACTTTCGCTCATAGGACTTTCGCTCATAGGACTTTCGCTCATAGGGCTTTCGCTCATAGGACTTTCGCTCATACGGACGATCGCTCATACGGACGATCGCTCATAAGCTTTCTAGGAGCGAACGTCCTACAACCGCCTGTTGTGCTGCATTGGCTGATTCTCAGCTTACTGAATGTAGAATTTCTGCCTGGGACTGACGATGCCAGTTCGGAAATGCCCGAGTTTATTAATTTTGTGGAAGCTTTTTTGCCCCACGTCAGGTTTGTGTGACCACGGAAATATCGTTCTGCATCTGGTAGTGAAATTGCACTCACTTCATAGACGTAGCGTCGTGCATTTCCTTTGTGTTAAATTAGGCAGTGCAGGCATAATTAAGCAGAATAAAATACCCTACTAATAATTCATCAGGGATTTCATTCAATCTAACGAACTTAACGTACTTTTAAATTATGTTTCAAAAATAGATCAGTTTGTTGATTTTAGCTAATGATTCATGAAGTTGCAATTTTATTAAAAAAAAATGCTTCGTGCATGTATGTCTTCCTGTCAATGGCAATGTGGTTTACAGGTTTCAGATGATTATTTTCATATTGCAAAGAAGAGCGAAAGACATTTATGACAAAAACTCACCGTACTGACAATTTGTGCTGGAAGCTGTGCTGCTTTTCAGACAACCGCAGTTCCCGGGCGACAGGCAAACTTGATCTCCCCGACAGCTTGGGTTGCAGATGGCTGAAATTAAATTACAATATTATTGTTCATTTGGTCTCCTATTGACAATTAGGGTGTGGTCTTGATTAACTCACCCGAGCATCATATAGGCCTACTACCAACCTTCAACGAGAACTGCTTCTCAAGGAGCCCGTTGGCCTGCAAAACGTCATTTGAAGGTTTAGCTGCTTTATAAGTTGCTGAACTGAACTTATAAGTAGGCCGGGTCAAAACTAGTTTTAGTCCTATATGTGGAGAGCAAAAATAAAAATTGCGGTAGACTTTCAGTTTTTTTCACGCTGGTCGATTAATAAACTTGATGCATAATTGCTAAAAAAATATTATTAATAATTCATGAGTAAAGTAGTTACATATTTTACATATAATTATGTGATTGATGTATAAATTGCTAAGTAGCCCTTTCATACACATCGTTATTTCTTTTATCAAACAAAAAACTTTATTGTGTCAAAATCTATAAGAATAGACTCCCATTATTAATTATTTACTGGAATCTCAAATTCCAAACAAATTCTCAATCAGTTTCTTCATCTAGTCTAAATTCTGCATTTAGAGAGGATAATTATGTTTTCAAATTTAAACAGTCTAAAAGTTACAATACTACTACAAGCCTCAGTAAAATCTTATTCCTCTACCAACTTTTATTGGTCTTAGCCTGTCTTAAAGTACGCCCCTAATGGGACTTTAAAGGCCCACAACATTAGACCTCTATCAAACTGTATTAATAAAACTCTGCCTATCATATTATGTGCATTGAAACGATAATAATATTATTTTAATAGTTTGGATTTACAAGTGCTTAGTAACAGAGTAAAGGGCATAATGGCTAACGAAACGACCTTATTCTTTTTATATAAGCGTATAGTTTCTATATTTATGCCCGTTGAGTAAACAAAAGAAATCTCAGTTAATGAAAAAGATTTATTACATATCCAAACTCGGTCTATTGCCTACTTACGCATATTACAATTGCAACCAGACCACCCAGTTGAGCATAAGCTGTCATCTGACCTAAATAAAAAAACACTTTCGTTGCATTTTGTACAAACAGAATCACATTTTACATAATGGTGTAACGATGAAACGTGCGACAGGTTGAAGAACGATGATGATGAACCGTCGATTTCGTTGGAACTGGTTGAGACGGAACAATTGTGATCATTATATTAATTACTCACTGTATTATCAATTACTTAATACTATTTATACTGACGTGTAGTTACATTAAACTAAGAAAACTGACATAATCACGGGAGTAGGATAACACGATTGTCAATCTTGAACACCACGAGCATCAACTTGATCTCTTGACTATTTTGCTACTGACTACTTAATAAAATAATAAGTAAACTAATTGATAGTTTAATATTATAGCATGATTTGTCAGTTGACTGCGCTACTTAGTTACTACTTTAATTAATCAATTAACTGACTTTAATTATTTCTGTACAAATGAATGAATTGGACAAAAGACTGATCCAGCGAATCGATCTATTCATGCAAATGTTCTTTGCATATAATAATACCAAATAAAAAGAAACGACAAAAGCACTACTTAGCATATTTGTAGCAACTACAGTTTCCTTTTCTTATTGTGCAGAAATATCCAAACTGTGCTTACTCGCTGCAAGGAAATGCCGGTGGCGTTCCGGAAAAATGGCTGAAATGTAAAAAATTGCAGACGTTGCTATGCTGACCAAAGCGAATAAACGATTGTTTTTCCTGGTCAAAGTTAAGTGATCATTCAGTGTAGTAATAGTCATAAGGTCAGCAAATTAATGAATAATACTAGCTAGAGAAGCATATGGTCATATGGTACACTTGCATAGATATAGCGTCTACCAGAATATTTATGGAAGGAACGTTAAATGAGTAATAATATCCTTCCCTTACTAATTCGAACTAACATTAACGCAGTGTTAATTACAAGGCATACAGTATCAACATTTGAGCACAGTTTATTACAGGGGTAGAATTTAACAATTATGGCAGCCATTCAAGGCGCCAAACTGCCCCACTTAATATTTTGCAAGCGCTCTCAGGCGAATGAATGGCTGAGTCGACATTTCGGAGGGTAGCGGGAATCGATCCCGCATCGTGTTGATTTCTGCTCTTCAATCCAGGGTTGTTATCACTAACCTTAACCTCTCTGCATGTACCATCGAATAAAATAAACTGCATACTGTCGGCCTGCAATACGTGTTAGCGACGTTCTAAATGGCTTTAATTAAGCAAACAGTAGTATGTTCTTCCACACATTATTCATATTTACCTATATTCTGGGATTGATTAAGCATGTTAGAAAACGTTTTAATCTCTGAAATTTACAATTAATTGGTTAAATACAAGATAATACATATTCGTATAGGTTTCCCTACCGCCTTCAAAATCTCCTTTCTCGTCTATCCACTATGGACCCTCTCACGGCATCCATCGTTACGCCACCATCCCTTTCCAACTATAGAACTTATCTACGCGACGGGAGTTTTATCCTACTTTGCAAAAACCATAAGTTTGAAAATCGTGCCTTGTCGGTCTCAGTATGCACAGAATAGAACAATCTCTTAACCTCGGTTACTTACTTTACACCTGTGGCTCTTTCTTAAACACAACTTAGACTTATCTGGATACGAGGATCCAGATTGGATCCTCGATTGTGACGAAACGTGCTTTCGTGCAAGACTTGTTTTGTTAGGGAATGCTATACATTTTCAATTGTATTGTATAATATTTTATAGGCAAAGAAGTCGTATTCTGCTTTACACTTGCCTTGCTGTATCAATGAGACCTATCGTGCCCATAATTCCGAAGAACAGCAACAACGAAACCATCCTGAAATTTAGTACAAATGTGGCTTTAATGTCAAATCCACATATAAACAACACTACATAATAGTAAATTATTTGTAGTTAGTCTTAAATTGCCGATATACTACGTGCTGCCCAGCAGCTAGTCTAAACTATGACAATCTTAGTCAAATAGTAAGATATATGATACATACTACATGATGAGGGTGAGATCAGTTGAAATCTCTATTGTAAAGAAGGCCACAGCAAACACCCTTTACGGGGCCGATACCGTTAGAGTGACCAATTGCTTTGCATAGTAATGATGATCATGATAATATTTTTTCAGTCCAACGACAGGTCCATTGACATCATGCCACCCAGGAATGAGATGAGTGAGATCGTTCTCCTAGCCTTCCTCGCAGATAATTATTATGGGTGTGCAGCTTGCCTAAAGTCGCGACGCGGTGTCTTGAAGTAAATTCGACTCGTACGTAGCCCATCGGCTGAAAGGCACGTAACATTGCTCTGTACCACTACGTAGCATTAGTATAGTATTAATACTAAAAATAATTTCCATTTTATTTAAAACTGACAAACAGCCCTACGAATATCAGAGGAAGACCGCAACAGTTTGTCATTAAGTTGTAACAAATCAAACAGAATAGCAAATAGGCCTATTAAATGTAACATAAGCTACCTGTAAAATGAAGAATCATACAGAACTAGCTAGCTCTCTTCACCCGATATCAACGCAATCAACAAGAAACCTATTAGATAGTCTATTACATCTAGTTTCCTGTGCCACATTACTTCCTGAACCAGTCGCCAATAACCGTCATTGTAAGTCACTAAAACCGTTAGACTGTGAAAGATGTGGCGGCCATGATTGACCATGGTGTGTGCAGTTGACCTCATCCACGCTGGCACACAAAGGTGAGTAGTCATGGCCTCACCCACGCTGTCTCACCTGAGTGGGCGATGGGCGCAGGTGAAGCAGAAGTCGATATACATATAGTAGTTTTTTGCAACAGAAACGCGATTCCCTCCGAATGACTTTCCTGTTGGTTGGTGGTGAGTTCTTTGTGTCAACAAGTTCGGAATATGGTGTCCACTAATTCTTGACATGTTCGATGCATTTTGACGAGAACATGCACGTGGCGACTGAGCTGTCACCACAGGACGAATAAGCCTGATATCATTCAACGAACGAACGAATGAACGAAAATGTTTTATTGTGACCAAAATCATCAAAGTATACATATAGTATTTAGTTGCTCAGTTAGGTTACAAAGGGAGGTCCAACAGGATTACCTCCCGCTAACAGGGCCACCCACTAACGTATATTGCTACATAAGTCGTCGTGAGCACTGACTATTACTTCAACTGACATATTACATTCAAGAGACTGTGCGTGACTTGCGTCGTGAGCATAAACTTCCTGGTCGGTCAAGACAGGACGTCACGAACCTACGCTACATCAAGTAAAATGAGTCCCGTTTTCCAATGAGTGAGTTGCTTAACCTATGAACTCTTCACAGTGTAGGCCAACAAAGGCCTGAACATTTCGAAGGTAGGCGTAACAATGAGCGCATGCATAACTCTTGCAATATTTTTGCATGGATGCATGTATATACATTTACTATAGCCAAACTTTAGATGCATTATTATTCAAAGTGCATCAACTAATAGCGAATTGGGATTATCTCCCATTATATACTGTTTCATGAAAACCAAGAGGCAGACTTAAATGTACATGCAAGTTTGCTCACGCGTAGACCTGTATACACACACACTGGACTAATATTAAGAACTTGCGTAAAACATGATTAAATATATGTGAACCCATTCATGCGTACCGGTACTTAAGGTGGGTGTAGGACAAAACCCCCCTGACAAACCCCCTCTGGCAAAATCCCTCTGACATAATCCTAATTAAGCAGGTCGGGTGTGTTTGCGCCGGCTATTTATGCGCCCGCTAACCGCATCAAAAGCATCTCACTGGTTGACAATTGTAACTGTCAAAACCCACTAGTGGCGCTCTTGACCAGTAATGGTCAAGTTTAACGCAAAATCATCGCTTTGCAAATTTGATATCGCTGCCTATGCAATTGATGACCTCATAAAACATGAATACCTTCGCTTTCAACGACCTTCGAAAACACGCTTTCGACGCATATTATAATATATATTTTTATGATATATGTGCGCAACTGTACATACATTTACATATATATATACATATATATATATATATACATATATATATGTATATATCTGTATGTATATAATATTGCTAAATGATTCAGGTAGGATCAGTCTACTTGAACACTAAGACAACATGATGACCAACGGCCCTTATGAGAACCTTTGTGTAGCGGGTATGTCGCTGAGCGCGTATGGGAGCAGGCATCTGCGATGTCTGCACTTTACAATGCTTGAAATTATTTACTATTCAATTCAAAAGAACAACGGAACCGTGTCATTATATTTTATTATTAATCAACCGACAAAAGTCCGGGGGACCCTACAGGCAGCTGCCTACCCTTTACATTATTGCGAAATTAATTAGGCCTATTATTCAATTCGAAAGAACAACGGAATTCATTTATTATAATTCCAAAGCCTACCCCTCCTCAATTATCCAGAATATAGACTGGCACTGCGACCACAAAATCACAACGAAACCATGCTGAATTATCCACAAGATTTCCGAATCTTCCGAATCAAATATACAAGGTAAATATACCTTGTACAAATTGCTATTATAGAAAATCAACAGAGGAATGCTTAAAAATCAATACATTGACCTCGTATATCACCAATTTCTACTGGCACAAAATAATTGCGAGCATTGGTGAATAGAATCCCATCAAAACTAATCGAAAGGCATGCATGTGACCATATCGTGAAATAACAACACTCTACTGGCCCCACTCAAATTAAGAAGCTCGCTTCAAACCGCTATGTGGCGCGTTCTAACTTATCAAGGTATAGCGCTTCAACGTCAAGACATAGGCCTACGGTTTCCAGAACCTGGCTCTTCAGAAGCTATAAATTTGAATGACTAAGTGTCCGTCCAAGACATAGGTCAAAACAAGAGGCAACCATATCTATATAATATACATATATGATATACATACATTTCAGGAATTTTGTCATGCACCCTGACAGAACAGAAGACGAGTACATATACATACGTACACATACAAAGAGCCGACGCACTAGGGCAAAGAGATGGATAAGAGAACGCGTATACAGACACGCTCAAACAACCATATGCACACTAACAAACACAAGGTATATCATTGACAAAGATTCTCGACGCATCGGCCTACACGGATCACTGAACAACCAATTGTGGGCCTCAATGTATTCACAAGCGATGCATTTCCAAATAAGCAAGTAAATAAGCAAAATACGGAAGAATAAATCAACCTTATATGCGAGAAAGAATTGTGAATTACTGGTGAATGAAATTTTGAGAAATTTAGCAAGTAGGCAAATGAGAGACAGAAGAAGATTTGGATTTGATATTTGAGAGAGAACTGTGAAATATTATTAATGGAAGTGTAAGAAATTTTCAACCTTAGTGACAAAACAAGTAAGCAGATAAGTAAGTAAGGAAATTAGTATGTGCGAAAATAATTAACTGGACTTTAAAAACTTAGAAGCTTGATGCGCTGTCTAAGAAATTTATGATATTGAAGCAGTTAGTAAATAATTCAAATCAACAGCAATGAAAAACATTTGCAAAGATATAGAATGCAGGAGTTTGATGCATTAAAATTGAAGTGTATTGGAGTTTGGTGTTTGAGTTTAAGAAATTGTTAGATTGAAGAGGACGTAAAAAGTGTAGGAAACAGAACTTTGATGCATTGAAACTGCTGGAACTGAATGGTTGGTTGACTGGCTGATTAACTGACTGACTGACTTACTTACGTGTACTTGCTTACTGACGGAGTGCCTGGGTGACTAACTGGTTGATTTATGAGTTAGTAAGCGAGTAAATGAGTGAGTATTTGTTAAATTGATGTATTTATATACAATATAAATGATGGAAGATGTGAACAAAAACTGTATTGACACGATTTTCTGTTTCTTTTCATGGTGTATCGTGTTTTTAAAACAATATTTAGACTTAAATATGCATATATGCCCACATGCTTGTAGTGTAAGAGACAAAGAAGGACGACAGTCTTATAGTCGAATCCAGTGGGTATGAATTATTAGACACTACTTCAATTTCCTTAAACATGACATACAAAGATGAGTGCTCAATTTCCTTAATCATGGCATACAAAGGCGAGTGTGACTTTCCTTAATCATGACATACAAAGGTGAGTGGTCAATTTCCTTAATCATGGCATACCTAGGTGTGTGGTCATGGCCTCATCCACGCTGTCTCACCTGCTCAACGGTAGGTAAGTGGGCGATGGGCGCAGGTGAAGCTGAAGTCGATATACAAGTATCTGTCCTGATGTGGTTTTGAAACGCCAGCCAGTTTATAGTCCAGCATGAGAATATTCAGAATCTCAGACAATCCCGATTATACACGGTGAGTTATCAAACAACGTGTCCGACATACACTACTTTAATTTCATCAAATAATATATGATGATGTGAAAGAAAGATATGATATGATAGTTATTGCAGAGCGCTGAGCATTGAGTTACTGTTGAACTGCTTGGGCGTTCACGCATGCGTGAAGACGCCTACACACTGCTTGACTGACTCATCGAATGCGAACCTTGGGTATTTCCGAGCAATACGCAGTTTGGACTTGATAACCAGGACAGGAGCTTTTAACTTAAAGCAAACTGAAAGAGGAAGCCAGTTTAATAATTTTGGCAGACTTCAAAACACGAGAGTTAGAAGACACAGTGCGGACTTTGATAAAGTAGTTTTCTGCAACAGAAACGCGATTCCCTCCGAATGACTTTCCTGTTGGTTGGTGGTGAGTTCTTGGTGTGAACAAGTTCAGAATATGGTGTCCACTAATTCTGGACATATTCGATGCATTTTGACGAGAACATGCACGTGGCGACTGAGCTGTCACCACAGGACGAATAAGCCTAATATCATTCAACGAACGAACGAATGAACGAAAATGTTTTATTGTCATCAGTTTAGTTGGTGGCAGCAAATCCAGGAAGTGCTGTCAACCAAGTGACCACTCATATCGTCTCAGATCACTTCATCGCATTCATTCTGTCGCATTCATTTCGTCACATTCATTTCGTCAGATTAAGCATGCTGAGGGTCGGTTAGGGTCAGGTTATACGTCTTGAGGGTTGGTTAGGGTCAGGGTTGGGGTTAGTGTCGCTTTAAAAATACGACTAAATGAACTGCAGCGACGATGAGTCTATGTAATACATAGAATAGTATCATAACATCATGGATATTTAAATAGATGTGTGATCACACAACAAGCAATACATGTTCTGAATATGACAGCCTCGTTCAACAACTGAAGTAATCGCAACCCACATGTTTTAAGTGATAAGTGCTGTCTATTTTAAAGCATAATCACTACATAAGTATAGAAAGAAATACAATTCTCTTAGGATAAACTAGCCATACAGATGTCATATAAATTCTCAGAAAAATGAACGATAGATACAAATTATTGCGGTTAAGCTAGTCATAGCAGTGTCGAGAGAACAAGATCGTCCACATTAGGCCTATATACTTAAAGCCTGTTCATATTTGCAATGTCGCAAATTTAAGAAGTGGTATCGCTTGACAGAGGATTAGAGAAAGATGTTGATTCCACGAAGGAGTCGGTAGCATCGTTGTTGAAACTCGGTTGGTAGTTGCGATGCAAAGTAAACTCTTTCGCCGCTGACGTATGACCGCGTTCGCGTTCGAATAAATTTGTGTTGTCATCCAGATGATAGTCGTTGCTTTGCATTTGTTCATCTGAAAATTAATGCAACTAATTCAAACAGCGAAACTGCACCAACTTTATGCAGTTTACGCACCTCATTATCTCATTAAACCTTTCAAATCCGCGACTGTTCCCAGTGCAAGTGCCAAGTCTGGATGAAGGAGAAAGGCTACACAAATAATCTTTGTCAATGCACATGTAGTGTAGTTAAACTGAAATAACTATTGAATCGTTCAAAAACTATTACACAGTTCAACTCCTCTAACGTCTATAATGCGACAATTATTGCAAAAAATTTCGTTTAATCTTGATAGCATGATACTTTGATGATTGCGAGTTGTGTGTTCGATTTATTTTATTACCAGTTCTCGTCGTAATATGTGTAAGCACATGGCGTTTCTTTTTCTTTAGGACAATCCATATAATGATGACGATGAAAGCCACACTCGTCAAAAATCCAATTGAAACAATGGCAATAGGATTCCTAGCCATGTTCAGGGCAAGCGGAACTTCAAATTTTATTTCTGAAACAAGCAAGCAGGATAATGAACTGTACAACTTCACGAATTCAGAGCAATTGTTTTGTGAATGGCTATACATTTTCATTTCTGGGTCCCTACTGACGAGTTGGAAAAGCAACCGAGGCAGTTACATTTGCATTACATTAATAAACAGGATTGTAAATTGTCAAATCCATTTGAAACAGAGCAAATGCTGATCTTGCCAACAAGCGTACTATAACATTAATTTTAAATTTCACCACTTCATGCACATTCTCATTCATTCTAATAATATAAGGTCTACATCTACAGCGATTAGCTTAGAAAATTCTCACCTATTAACACGTTTCTGAGGTCATATCACAGTCTGCGAATGTTAGTAAATCGCCTGCTTTATTACATCAAATAACTTTATGCAAGCGACAGATGTCCGCAGACAGTTTTTACCTTCACATTTCAGTGGGCTTATCAGTTCAAACCCAGAAGGACATAAGCAGCTGTAATTGCCGAGGCTGTTAACGCACTCATGAGTACAGTTGTGAAGATCCAAACTACACTCGTCAATATCTATCATAAGAATAGAAACAGCAGACTGAGAAGGATAAAATAGCAATTAACTCGATTTCAACAATTCATCTACGGTCAAGTGACCGCGTAGGATAAAAACTAAATTTTTAAATAAAAACACATCTTTGACTTTACGTTCACGTTTAATATGCTGCGTTTATTCATTCAATCAACGTCAATGAAATAATAATTCGTTCAAGATCATGACGTCATAAAATATGCTGCAGACATTGTAAAGCATTAAAAAGAAATTTCATAGGTTTGACGACGTTACATTAGTTGCCAATACTGTACACTACTTAGTTTTATATCTACACGTAGGCTCTATATGTATTATTCCCATATTGCTTTTGAATGACTATGCCGACTTAAGGGAACAACTACGTTTAGTTTTCTAAAAAAAATGCTTTATAAGATGTAAGCAGATCAAGAATGTTAAAATATGCCAGTGATTCCTTAATATCGCAAGACCTTTGCGTATGAGAGAACGACTTTACCTTGACAATCATGTTCACCAACAAGACTGAATCCCAACGGACAAGAGCATGCGTACGTTCCGTTAGCGTTTTCACAAGAATGACTACATTTGTGCTGATCGGTAACGCACTCGTCAATATCTACGCAACGTTTAGTAAATGAAATCAATTGATTAATCACAGCCACTATAAGAAGTATAGAATAAAAGATATGAAAATTGTTTATCGTAATCGTAATCCCAGCAAAAGCCTAGTCGCGGGAACCAGCTTATTCACTTATTATCGCAGATTAACGAATGACATGGACGCTCCGTTAAGAGATCTCGGTTTCCAATATTATTGCCGAAAACACCGGCCAGAAAAATTGACTTAGATATATTTATTTATTTAATTTAGTTGTACGTTTCGAACTTAGAAAGTAACACTTCAAAGCCCGCACAGAGCCCTAGATTATTCACTAGTGCTGCGTCACGTCAAGTAAGAGCGGTTGTCCAAGGGACAATCACCGGATTTAGTTATGTTCACTATTTCTCACCTGCGCAGTCGTACCCATTCCTAAGAATGAAACCTGACTGACAGGAACACGTGTAGCTGCCATCAGAGTTCACACAGATTTGACTGCAGTTATTTTCACCACTTTCGCATTCGTTAACATCTGATGAACAAATGTAATAAATGAAACTGTAGCTTACATTGTCATGTTAAAACTTGCACAGCTTAGTTATTCATCAAGCTGTCGCTACCTTCACAGTCCGATTCATTCTTCAAAAGAAATCCTGTTCGACATAAACATGTGTAGCTGCCGTCAGAGTTATCGCACATCTGACTACAGTAGTTCTGATCTGTCTCACATTCGTTAACATCTATAAAAATCAGTTATACTGTTATTATAAGATAAATAGGGTCTTGATTAAATAAACTCTATTTCAACACGCATACATCAACTAGATGTTCAAAAACAAAATCTACCACTCAAAATGCTCCAAATACGACTGTGTATAATTGCATATCAGTTTAGTAAGTTTCTCTCTATGGCGTTGCTTCCCTTCACATCAAGACTCATTCACTATAAATCGAATCCAGGATGGCACAAATAAGTGTAGGCTAATTGCCGATGTTTTTCACATATACATATTTAACTGCATTAGTGAAATTCGTTTTGCCAGTCAGCAACCATCTGTTACAGCATTTACGATAATATTAATCACAAATTAGACTCTATACCTCCCCAGATAATAAAAATATATTTACACTAGTTTTTGTCACTTTGACCTGTATAGCAACTAGAAGCTACTGTTAGCATGAGTGTCATCGCATGTTTTACAACAGTACACACCTTCACACTGAAATTCGTTCAATCGTTCAAATCCTGTTCGACATGAGCATGTATAGTTTCCGATGTTATTTCCACACACTTGACTGCATTGGTGTATTTTTCTGTCACATTCATCAATATCTAGATGTTCGAACACACGAATATCGTTAGAAAAACGAATACGTCGGCCTCAATGAGATGCTTAAAACATCGAATCATAATTTGTTTATCTAACCAGCTGCCTTATAGTACAACATACTAACTTTGTATTTCAATGCTAATAGACGGAAGCATGTGAATGCAACTAATTCACTTTACAACTTGTGTTTACGTTGAAACCATTTATAACATGAGCTAATTGACTGAAGTTGTTTTATAAACATGATACAATAACTCGAACCTTCACACTGGAAATCATCGTTCACTAGCTCAAATCCAGAATGGCATGAACATGAATAATTTCCTATGTCGTTTATGCAGACTTGACCGCATTTTGCAATTTTTCTTTCACATTCATTGATATCTAAAAGAAAAGTTAAGGAAATCAATCATGCATTAAACCATCTAGGGTTCACAGCTAAAATGCCCAAAATGGACATTCATAATAAAAAGCATTTCTTCTACAATTTAAATAGTCATTCACGTGGTTCGCTGTATGCGTTCTTATGAACAAATGCACGAATTCTTCACATCAGGCGATACATGTGGCACCAACTTCGACTAAGCTTACACCACATAAGAGGTTCACTGCAGGTGAACTCTAGAAACTGGTTTCAAGAATGCCGAGTTCATCGACAGAGGAGTGTGGGCGTGCCTTGTTCCAGCGTTATTGGTCGCCCCGCTTCCCTGCTCATTCCAACAGTAAAACAACGCCATTGAAAAAGTGATGACTTTGACATTCAAATGTCGTTGCGCAATACTTAGCAGTAATACGAACCTTGACACTGAGCATCGTCCATTATTTCAAAGCCTGGACGACAAGAACACGAGTAATTGCCGACATTATTTTCGCATATTTGATTGCATCGGTGAATTTCTCTATTACATTCATCTATATCTGTAAGACAACATGAATGAAGGCCGTCAACTAAACGTAATAAAGACTTGAACCTTATGTCACGCAATGCTCTGAAGTCTTGTCATTCTGGTTTGAATTTGATAGAACAAACTTGTATTATGTACTCTGCCTTTTAATTTCAAAAGCACAATCTATCTATTCAGAGTGCTTAGGTAACAATTATTGCTCTATACAATATTAATATTGTGACGGTAATGTTGACGAAACAGAAGGCTCATCGCCGCAATGAAATGATTTGGGCGACTACACTATGAATGCCAAGAAGGCGTAGGCTATAATTTCCAACTACATTTTCACATATTCGGTCACAGTTGTGCAATTACTATAAATTTGTCTTATCGACAAACACGTAACTTTAATATATTATCATTGCTTGCTGATTATATGTTTGGTGATACTGTTGTTAACGGATGACAGCGATTTGCAATATCCCATCGTATAGATCTAGTTCACTTTAATTCAATTAAATAACAGCACATGACAGTCAAGCAGCAATTTCATGATTTTTAAGAATTAATACTCGCCTTCACATTGAAACTCGTTTATTAGTTCAAATCCAGGATGACACGAGCATGAGTAATTGCCTCTTCTGTTTTCACATATTTGACTGCACCTGTGCATTTCCATTTCGCATTCATCTATATCTGTTACAGAGATCAACAAGATAGTATCTTTCTGAGAGAAATAAATGTGAATAGGCCTACATTAAAAGCATATAGTGCAAAGCAAAGGTATCAGTACTGAAGCTGAATCTTATGCCAGTGGTGCATGATGACTAAACTTTACATTAATACTTACTTACAAACTGAAATCCAGAACTATAATTTCCCTTATGTGTCACACCTGCAACCTCTAGGACTACTTTGCAGGGTCCCCGATGGAAACGAGTTAGGCCTTATGTTACATCTGTACGGCCATATACATATATATGTACGTGTGTGCGCGTGCGTGCGTGTGTGTGTGTGTGTGTTTGTGTGACATGATGAACCCATTGGCTTCAATAGAATGAATTGAACTGAATAAATCGGTTACTTTGCAGACGTAAAGGCCTACGTTTGAAACCACTGGAAATTACATCGCTTAAATACAAAACATGCCAGATTTTCTGGCTATTCATTTCACGCATGCGACAAATCTCACCTTCACATTGAAACTTGTTAACCAGCTGGAATCCTAGACGACACGAACATGTGTAATTTCCGATGTTGTTTTCGCATATCTGATTGCATTGGTGCATTTCACTTTGACATTCGTCTATATCTATCATAAAGATGTACAACATACGATGCTGTGGTTTAACCCTTTAACATTGAGCTGCATAGGTTTTCCCATGCATTTTAGTACACGCTCGTCGTCAGGTAATAATTTAGGTGCTCAAAATTTAATCTGCAACCAGATGACTTTGCGGGAATGTGAACGCACTTTGGTGCTTGTGTTGAAATTCTATGCATTTAGTAGGAAGTACTGATAATTATAATCACACCCAATAATGAATGTTTATAACAAGAAATGCTGATTCTAAGCAAATGTACATGTTTCTGACCTCGCATGCATTGGTAATATTTACCGAGCCAAACAAAGTACACAATAACACCAGCAGATGTAAATCTTTAATTTCAAATAAATTAAACTTGATATCAGGGGTGTAACAAGCGGGGGCTGGAGGGGCACCGGCCCTCCAGCTTCAAAACTGAGGGGGCAAAGCCCTCCCAGTTTTAGTGCTCAATGCCTCCACGTGCTACCCCCCCCCCCCAATCGGTTCTTTTTTTATGTTTCTCCAATGGCCTTTTTAAGATGACTTTTGTTAAGATAATTTGTGCCCCACCCAATTTTTCAAATTTCTGGGAGGCAAAATTTAAAAAGTAGGGGGGCAAAAAAGTTTTTTGCGCTTCGCGCAATATTTTTTAAATTGTGCCCCCCACTTTTCAAAAACCTTGTTACACCTCTGCTTGATATAGCTCCTCTTCTAGAAATCTACTCAGAGGCGCTCTCTGCGCTAGCTGCAAGATGTTAAATCTCATTTCAATGAGTGCAGTACACAAGCTAAAAGAGTCACCAGTGTCTGGCCCACGCACAAGCATGGAACCGACCAACAGATCTCCGTCAACAGCTGACAGATGGCACGGACGTTCAGAGTCTCAGAGTAAATGACGAAATATAGTTTTCACATACTTGATTCAGTTTGTCTGTCTAACTTTGGTACTCGTTTAAATATAATTAATTCAGAATTTATTTTAGAAATAAAATATTTTAAATAAAGGATTAGTCATTTTTGGCGCGTATTCGACTCTCGTACATGTAGGAGTGTAGAATTCAAGCTAGAAAAGTTCACCTTCACACTGATATTCGTCCCGTAATTTAAATCCAGGACGACAAGAACAGTTGTATTTTCCAGCTTGGTTTTCACATATTTGACTGCATTGGTGGAAATCGCTTTGGCATTCGTTGATATCTGTTTAACGATCCATTCCGTGCAAATTTGTGCAATTTTAAATAAACAACTAATGTTTAAACACGGTTTCAGTGATTGTCCAAGATAACGGTTGCCTGGGTCAATATTTACTAGTTAACTTATTCGCTGCCACCAACGAGTGCTAAATAATCGTCGTCATCGACATTGAATCACACTAAAACTTGTTAGGGAGTTGTTACTATAGATTAACCCTGTCATTACCAAGGTTAAAAGTACATATGGATGAATACCTTTATGAAATTAATGGACGATTGTCTTCCACCAATATCAACATTAAACTGGAATGGGTAGGCCTACATTCCTTTATGAGTAAATTTTGTTTTCACATAAAATAAAAATTGATCTAATATTCTAATAATTGGCCTAAACATTGATCGCATTCATCTATGCCAAGTATAACATTCCGATTGCAATTGTAATTATAAAAATACTACAATAAAACCAATTAAATGACAAATATTGAGGAAACAGCTTGCCACCACAAAACTCATTAGACTGATGACCAAAGTACCAAATAGCATGTACACATGTGGCTGTGGCGCTCTCTATCAAAGAGGACGAAGATATCGAGAAAGGTTTTAGTAAAAAGCGCACCTTCACAATGAAATTCATTTACTAATTGAAATCCTTGTGGACACAAACACGTATAGGAACCGTTGTGATTCTTGCATATGTCGCTGCATTCGTGCAATTCACTTTCGCATTCATCAATATCTGTTTAGAGAAGGAATCAATAAATAAATTTTAAGTTCTGCAGGACAATATATTAACATGGGTGCAGTGTATTATTCAAATGGTCCGACAAATATGCAATGTATTTAAAATCTAAATTCACTGCCTAGCATGAATGGACGATTAGTCAGTAATTGCATTTGTGTAATTGTATTTAAGAATTTATTGAGCGCCTCAAGTGGGGTGAACCATTCAGAAACGCTGCCAGTGCGAAAGTTCCCGCCAGAAGAAGTAGGTTTTGAGAAAAGCGAAAGAGGATAATAAACTGCCAGAGTCAATTTTAGAGCGAAAAAATGGAGAAATTGCATTCCACGGAGAAGGACCAATTGAAGCAAAGGATAGAGACTGAGCCATACCTGTTCTAGGTCGAGGAATCAAGAGGTCAACTCTATTGAACGAGCGTAGTGGACGGAGTGAGGAAGGCGAAACAGACCGAAGTATTACGTCAACCAGGTATCTCAGTAATGTTTAGTAATAACATATCTAGGCCTATGCAATCTATTATTCGTTGATTAGTTAATAACATGAACTGAGTGGGTATGTGTATCAGTCGAACTTGTCTTCAGACATTTAACTACAACTGTGTACATTAGTGCAATTTCCTACGTTCAACGTCAAAAATAAAGTACAATTTGTCCAATGACTCTAAAGACTCACGATTCTAAAGTGATAACGATTCAGCGCACAATTAAAGGATAGGCTTATATCCATTTATTCAATTCCTTTTTAAGGTTTAACATGATTTGAGTTGCTTACCTTTGCTAAGTTTAATAGCTCACCTTTACAATGTAAATGATTCATAAGCTCATATGTCCTCAGTGACATGAACATGAAAAATTGCCTATAATTGTTCTCGCATAAGTGGCTGCAATTGAGGATCTCGCTTCGACATTCATCGATATTTATCACATCGATCAATACAATGTCAACAGCAAGATTTAAGCAATTTCAAAAAGGACAAGCACATAAATTATTATTAGATTGAACATAATTTTTCAGATTTAAAATGACCGAAAATGCAATTTATTAAACATAGGCCTATAATGCTGTAATATGGCAATATTATTGATGCCCGATGTTAATATAAAACATAACTCTTGTTCCGATAAAAAAAATGGTAGGCCTATGTTTAATCATTTGGTCAATTTAACTTTTTATGCTGATCTTCAAACTTTGCGCCACTAAAAGTATTTCAAAAATGAATTTCTTGGGATATAATTATGTTCGTTGGAATAAATTGACGCGTCGCCAAACTCCCTACCTTCGCAGTAATCTTCCTCACTGAGTTTAAATCCGGAGTTGCACTGACAAATATAGCTGCCGTAAGAGTTAACGCACAATTGACTGCAGTTATGGTCACCGATTTCACATTCATTGATATCTGAAAATACGGAGAGCAGTTTAGAAGTGGGCACATCGTCTATGTGAGTCAAACAAACGTGTTTTGTCAATATAATATTTTATAATATTTTCAAGATCTTTGGTGGGCCAAAAGAAACATACCTACAAAAACACAGTAGCCATAAGTCCAAGTTGCTCGTAGGTAATTGAAAAATTGTAATGACATCATACTGACCGTTGCACGATCGTCTGTCTTTGTCCAATGTATATCCGGGTGGACATTCACAAGTATAACTTCCATTTGTATTTACGCACACATGTCCGCATTGAAACTTCTCAGATGCACATTCATTGATGTCTAGAAAATTAGAAATTATTGAGTTAATTATTTATGAGACGATATTAAAACATTTGACACGCTTTGCATCATACAAAGTGTTATTTTAAATATTTATATTTCTACCAATTTACACAAACAGTATTCACTTTAAAATGAATCAGTGAAGGATATTATTGGTAATATTAGAGACGGACTAACCATTGCAGGACTTTCCATTTGAAGACAACGTGTAACCATGGTAACATCCACAAGTGTGGTTACCGTCATGATTATAACAAAGTTGCTCACACCCGGATATTTCGGACGCACATTCGTTGACATCTTATAACAAAAGAAACGTTAGCTCAATTAGTACACCTTTTAAACTAAATAAAGTTTAACGTGTGAGTGTCTGCGTTTTAATATCGTTTAATATATGCATACTAACTCACCATAGCAAGATCTTCCATCTTCTGCCAAGGAGAACCCGGATTGACATTCGCAGGTGTAATTTCCAATGCCATTCACACACAGTTGTTCACATTCAGAAACACCGACTGCACATTCGTTGACATCTAGAATATGCCAGTAGAGACTATAAATTTGTAATGCAATGTAATGGAGCACTTATATGGCGCCACTCCAATCAGAGGCGATCACAACCCAACATAAAGCTAGACATAAAAAAAAGAAAGTCTTCAAGCGCTTCCTGAAGGCAACAATGGAGAGAGAGAGAGAGAGAGAGAGAGAGAGAGAGAGAGAGAGAGAGAGAGAGAGAGAGAGAGAGAGAGAAAGAGAGAGAGAAAGAGAAAGAGAAAAAAGAAAGAAAGAGAGAGAGAGAAGCTTCTTCTGAAGAGGAAGGGGGCTGTTGCAGTTGGTGGGAAGCATTTAATCCTTTCACTTAGAGAAAGTTCTTGTTTATTGCTAATTGCTAGATAGAGTTTTATTTTAACCAATTTGTTCATGATAATATCATGAAAGAGATTTTAATACCAAGGTTTATTATGTTATACTAAGCCTTGGTATTAAAATGTTTTTAATGTTCAGCTGCACAGGAAAGGTCTTTTGCAAAGGGAAACCTTCCTAGCTTCGAATTTATAGATTAATTAAGATATACTGACCTTAAAAGACATAAAACCAATACTCAGTTTACACGCCATGAAATCAATTAGGTAATAGTTATTCACTCATTGTGTACCTAACTTACCGTTGCATGATTTTCCGTTTTGTGCCAAACTGTAGCCTGCATAGCAACGACATGTAAAACTTCCGATGTTGTTATTACAAAGCTGAGCGCATCCGGATGTTCCTGTTGCGCACTCGTTAACATCTGAACATAAATGAAATAACATGGCTGAAATCTGTAGCTTATAATAACAATGAAACTTAACACTATTGGGAGTTCCCCATCGCATGTGTTCGAATGCTAAGACATCTATAACATCTACTCGCAATTGGCCATATTTGAATCATTAAAGTAATATTGGTTCCCTCAATTTGAACAAAACTTACCATGGCATGATTTTCCATTTTGTGACAAACTGTAACCGGGATTGCAGCCACAAGTGAAACTTCCAAGATTGTTGTTACACATCTGCGCGCAGCCAGATGTCATTGTAGCACACTCGTTAACATCTTAACATACAATTAATAATTAGTATTAATAGGCACACTACAGAAGGATCGCTATGCAAATGAACAGCAAAGGAAGAATTTCATCACGTGTATTCGCAAGCACACATCATGACACCGCCAATGCCCATGCATCAGCCCTAATAGTTTCATCCAATGGTTCTAATTCTATAACACTTTTAAAACCGATGCTGCATGGGTCTTTGTTTAATGACTGATGGCATTGCTATAAGAATAGGCGCAAATGGATGTCCCAATACAGCATACTAGGATGATAAAATAAATTACATGTCTGATCAATTTACGGGTTCTAAACATTTGAAAGAATCAAATACGTATGACGACATAAGAACTAGATAAGCTATTGCGTATGGCAGAAAAGGTACTATGTAACGCTCTGCGTCTCACGGCGTCGGCCTAGATTAAAATAGTCTTGTTTGTGACCCAAATCCTAATAGGCTTCCGGATGATTGCTCGTGTGATAAGTAAAACGCGAAGCTTTGAGTGTAATTCAATCTAACTTTTGCAGTGTTCTAGGGTCCTGAAAGATTTACATTCAGACCTTTAAAATACGGCATGAAAACCAGTTGCATTTGTACAACTAATAGTTAACGACTCCTTTCAATTTACAGGATTATAATTATGGCTTACCGTTGCATGATTTTCCGTTTTGTGCCAAAGTATAACCCGCATTGCAGCCACAAGTGTAACTACCGATGTTATTGTTACAAAGCTGCGCACATCCGGATTTTCCACTTGCGCACTCGTTGACGTCTGAACATAAATTCCATAACATGACTAAGTTTTTACGGGCTCGAAGCACAGGCCATATGCAAATATTAAGCACTGGAACCTGTCCGTTATTTACTTTTCTACTGATTCAACCAGATATCTTAAACACTACCCTGTAATCAGCGAGATGTCTATCAAGCGACCAATAATAATAATAATAATTTGAATTGTAGACCCTACATAACTTACCGTTGCATGATTTTCCATTTTGTGCCAAGCTGTATCCTGGATTGCAGCCACAAATGAAACTTCCATTGCTGTTGTTACATAGCTGAGAGCATCCGGAAGTTCTGGTAACGCACTCGTTAACATCTAAAAAATAAACTACATGACTGAAATCTGAATAAGCTTAGTGCATTAAGACTTATGTGCAACCTTATATGTGTTATGATGCACGTATAACGACATCTTATCATCACCGTTATCTTCTTATATATAGGTCCCGATGTCAATCGGACGAGGGCGAGAAAATCACCACCTTTCTAGAGTCGTTCCCAGTGACGCCTCAATGTCCATATTTAAATGCTAACTAACGAATATCTTCACAATAATAAATCAGCTGTTATTCTATAAACTGACCGTTACAAGTTCTTTCGTTTTGCGCCAGAACGTAACCAGAATTGCAAGCACAAGTAAAGTTGCCTGCGTTGTTGCTACAACGCTGAGCACATCCGGATGTTCTTGCAATGCATTCATCAACGTCTGCACAAATTAAGAACATCAAAAACGGTATTCTTCACCTATATAAGACGAAGAAGCAGACTAGGAGGAAGAGAAATAATAGGAAATAAGATCGACGGCAACATCAGTTATATCGACGATGCCTGGTTGAACTAAGTGAACAAAAATGACAAGACTACTAAACAAGAAGAACATTGCATTAAAATAAACCCCATTTAGGTTATAGTGTTCGCGTCGTCAATAGTCAGGGTCGACTTATGACTGCCGCTTGATCTATAAGGTCATACCGAAAGTTAAGATCCGTGATCGCATTATGTGACGACAATATGTGATAGAAGAATCAGAGATCTCGAAGGAATTATCTCCTCTATCATTTGGTGAACAAGTTTACCAAATGGCAAAAGTTAACAGCATACTGTTGAGCCATGCACATCAAATCCCTGCGGTACCTCGGGCATATCGTGAGACAATTAAAGGACACCATTGGGAACAGCCTGATATTGGGTAAAGTGGAAGAAAGCCTAGTAGCCGAAGCGGTGGAAGACCCAGAATCTGCTGGTTTGACAATGTCATGATGTGGACTGGATTAAAAGGCACAGGCTTACTGAACATCGTGAGAGACAGAAAGCGTTGGACAGTACTATGCCATTCACATAATCAACCGTTGCGAAGCGACGATGACGATATAACTTGACTTATGCTATCATAGTTCAAAACATGAAGCTACCTAACATATGCATAACTGTCTTCTGTTGTATAAATATAAACCAAGTTTATACCGATCAGCATTAATAGGTTTAATTAAAACCTTTTTAATACTAATCACGATAACATTTGCCTATTGTCGAATGACTTTAAAACATCCTACCGCTACACGATCGTCCGTTTTGATCCAAAGTGTAACCCGGATTACACCTGCATGTGTAACTTCCGATTGTGTTGGAACAGACTTGTGCACAACCAGATCTTCTGGATCCGCATTCATCAATATCTGAAATTAAGGAGAAACTTAAATATAACAATGAATGTAGGTATATAGTCATCCGCATTATGCTCTCTATGATTACATCAAGCGCCGAAAAATTTGAAAGTTAAATCATTTCCTAGGTAATGCATTTGCCTGAATTTTAATATGATAAGATTTCTGTTTCTGCATTTGTATCTTATCTGGAGACATGAGAATGGTGCAAACATTTTCATCAGCTCACATTATTTAAAAAAGAGACTGACCATTACAGGTTTTTCCGTTTGGCGCCAGAACATAACCAGGATTGCAACCACATGTAAAGTTGCCTACGTTATTATTACAGAGCTGAGCACATCCGGATGTCCTTGCAGCACATTCATCAACGTCTAAACCAGATGAAAACCGCTTTAGCATTAATATTCTCATATAGAGGCAAAAGAAGAACAACGGCAATAACAACAAAGACAAGATTTGACCGCCGATATAGTGCAAGGTAAGTGATCTAATTATTACTGTTGCTAAATGACATAAAAGTATCAGAACTCTAGATACAAGTCCCTCCTCTCACAACGATTTTGATCCGTGTTGACAATGAGAATTATTTTGCTGTTATTCACGTGTTAAAGCTCTGACGGTAGGATTCAATATATAAGTCCGCTTTTAACTCAATTATTTTTTAAGTGTGAACTAACGGTTACTAACCAATACAGAATCGTCCGTTTGGAGCCAAAGCGTATCCAGGATTGCATCCACATGTGAAGCTGCCTATACTATTAGTACAGCGTTGAGCACAACCGGATGTTCTTGCCGTGCATTCATCGATGTCTGTATTTTAATTAAATCAAAAAATGAGCTATAGAATTTGTAATTTCATTCCATCTACAATTAAGCACATACAATAATAAGCACAATCCAAAAGGATCGACATGCAAATTACACAATTGTAGGCCTAATTACACAAATTACACAATAAAATATGATTGCACTTACGAGCTCCTTATCTTTTCTACGTCTCTGACCTTAGGTCAAGTTAAATAACTATAAATGTGTATCAATGAATGTTTTTGAATGTACGGATGACATGTTATAAGAATCTGCAAAATCAAACTTGTTTCGAATTACTTATGCTTATTATACTATAGCTCCAACCACCATTCCGCCGAACCTACAAAGGCAGAAGTCATGGATCAGCGAAATGAAACTTGATGCCTTTAATTTCTCGCTTGGCACGTGCACCTTGGCTAGTACAAATCATGTATTTCCCCAACTCAAATAATATGAAGGAAGTGGGTTAAGGTTTTTTCAAAACGGCAATCATAAATTATATTTGCGATTATTATTTTTATCAATTAGCCCCATTTGGCAATGTGTTCACAAAGCTTTATGCTTGGCCGGTTGAACGAGACTCGTAATTATTTATCGCGTAATGCTAACACAGAATTCGACACATTTTAACACCTTATTTAATTCTAATCAGGATAACAAATATCGAGTGATTTTGAAACATCCTACCGCTGCACGATCGTCCGTTCTGCTGCAAAGTGTAACCCGGATTACACCTGCATGTGTAACTTCCGATTGTGTTGGCACACACTTGTTCACAACCAGATCTTCTGGATCCGCATTCATCAATATCTGAAATTAACGAGTAACTTAAATATATGTATGCATGCATTTTATGTAGGTATCCACACTTTGCCTATTGTGGGTATTTCAAACGGCGCAACACTTGAAAGTAAATTTTTGTATCCATTTTAGAGGCATTTACATAAACGCTTAGACAATTAGGTCTCTGCCTCTGCACAGCACTTGTATTTTATCTGGAGACATGACAATTATGTAAAAATCTTCGTCACCTTACATGATTAAAGAAGAGACTGACCGTTGCAGGTTTTTCCGTTTGGCGCCAGAACATAACCAGGATTGCAACCACATGTAAAGTTGCCTACGTTGTTATTACAGCGCTGAGCACATCCGGATGTTCTTGCGGCACATTCATCAATATCTGCATCAGGTGAAAATCGCAAAATCATTATTATTCTCACCTAAAGCAGTAACATCAGAAACAGGAAGAAGATAAAGAAGAAGAAATAGCGGAGGGCGGAAAACAACTACGGTCACAATGATAAGACAAGGAAAAACAATATTAAGAGGAGCAACAGGGTAATGATTTTCATCGTCGACCCTCGGTTGACATTCAAACTCGCTGACCACTAAACCATCGCCTGCTTTCACTTATTTTGTGCCATAGCGTATCCGAGATTGCATCCACATGCAAAGCTGCCTATGCTATTAATAACGCGTTCAGCACAACCGTATGTTCTTGACGTGCATTCACCGACGTCCGTTTTTTAAGCAATTCAAAATATGAGCCATAGAATTTGTAATTTCCTTCAAAATTCAGTTCAACAAAGTAAACTATAATCGCGCGAACCAACTGTCTACGTTTTCTACGGTCCTAGGTTAAGTGAAAATACTATCCGATATATATCAATGTATGTTTTGGAATGTACCCACGACATGTAATAAGAATCTGTTGAATGAACTTTACTGTTCTATGACTTAAGCTATTATAGCTCCAATCAATACTCTGCTTAAGTTGCAACTGCAACAATCATAGCTCAGCGAGCATTCCGTCTATAAAATGAGACTTTGCCAGCAATTTTTCGTTTGTGCGTAAACCTCATTTCCTAAACTCAAATGATGTAAAGGAAGTTGATTTATGCTTTAAAGTATTTTATTACGACAATTACCAAATATAACATAGCTCATTGCGATATCCTTGTCTTTACATTGTCCCATTCGATAATGTGTTGTCAAAGCTTCTTGCACAACCCGTTGAACAAGACTCGTAATTTTAAAAGAGTAATGCTAACACGGAATTTGAAAAATATTCAAGGCTTGTTTTAATTCCAATCATGGCACGAACGTCAAGTGACTTTGAAATACCCTACCTCTACACGATCGTCCGTTCTGCTGCAAAGTGTGACCCGGATTACACCTGCATGTGTAACTTCCGATTGTGTTGGCACACACTTGTTCACAACCAGATGTTCGGGTTGCGCATTCATCAATATCTGAAATTAACGAGTAACTTAAATATATGCATGCATGCATTTTATGTAGGTATCCACACTTTGCCTATTGTGGGTATTTCAAACGGCGCAACACTTGAAAGTAAATTTTTGTATCCATTTTAGAGGCATTTACATAAACGCTTAGACAATTAGGTGTCTGCCTCTGCACAGCACTTGTATTTTATCTGGAGACATGAAAATTATGTAAAAATCTTCGTCACCTTACATGATTAAAGAAGAGACTGACCGTTGCAGGTTTTTCCGTTTGGCGCCAGAACATAACCAGGATTGCAATCACATGTAAAGTTGCCTACGTTGTTATTACAGCGCTGAGCACATCCGGATGTTCTTGCGGCACATTCATCAATATCTGCATCAAGTGAAAATCGCAAAATCATTATTATTCTCATCTAAAACAGTAACATAAAAAACAGGAAGAAAAGGAAGAAGGAGAAATAGTGGAGGGCGGAAAACAACTACGGTCACAATGATAAGACTGAAAAATACAAGATTAAGAGGAGCAACAGGGTAATGATTTTCATCGTTGACCCTCGGTTGACATTCAAACTCGCTGACCACTAGACCTTCGGCGGCATTCACGTTTTTAGATTTAATATGGATTTCAATATGCCCTTTACGTTGCTGTCATTCAAGTGTTGAAGCTCTGTTGGCCGGATTCCGGAGCCATTGTCGATTATTAGCATATTCATTTGTTAAATTTGAACTAACCAATGCAGGATCGTCCGTTTGGTGCCAAAGCGTATCCAGGATTGCATCCACATGTAAAGCTTCCTATGCTGTTGATACAGCGATGAGCACAACTGGATAGTCTTGCCGTGCATTCATCGACGTCTGTATATTTAGAAAATTAAAATATGAGCTATAGAATTGGTAATTTCTTTAAAAATTCAATTCAGCAGAGTAAACTATAATTGCAGTTACCAATGGTTTACCTTTTCTACGTCGCTGATCCCATGTTAAGTGAAAATACTTTAAAATATAATATTAAAGCAGTGTATGTTTTTCGAATGTACACACGAAATGTAATAAGAATCTGTTAAATGAACTTTGCTGCTCAATAACCTAAGCTACCATAGCTCTAATCATCACTAAATTTAAGCTCTAACTGTAACAATCATAGCTGCAGCTCAACGAGCGTTTCGTCTAAAGAAGGAGACTAGTACTCTCAATTTTTCGCATGGCGCGGGAAGTTCGATTTGAATAGACTAGTGCCCGCATTTCCGAAACTCAAATTATGTAAAGGAAGCAGATTGACGCTTTAATTTATTTTATTACGACAATTACGAAATATAATTTAGCTCATTGCGAAATCTTAATCTTCATATTGCCCCAATCGGAAATGTGCTAGCAACGTTTTTGCACAAGCAGCCGAACGAGAATCGTAATTTTAAACAAGTAATGTTAGCACGGAATTTGAAAAATCTTCAAGATCTGTTTTAATTCTAATCATGACACGAACGTCGAATGAGTTCGAAACATCCTACCGCTACACGATCGTCCGTTTTGTTGCAAATTGTAACCCGGATTACACCTGTATGTGTAACTTCCGATTGTGTTGGACCATACTTGTGCACAACCAGATGTTCGGGAGGTGCACTCATCAATATCTGAGATTAACGAGAGCCTCTAACATACGTGTGCATATATAGCCCATATGTAAGTATCGCACCTCTATAGCATCTCAAAAGCCGCATAATTTGCAAGTAAATTCATTTCATTAGAGAAGCATTTGCCTAAGCTTTTCAATAATGAGGTTTCTGGTTCTGCATTTGCATTTTTCCTGGGGAAATGAAAATTTTATGATTATCCTCATGAGCTGACATGATTAAGGAAGAGACCCACCGTTACAAGTTTTTCCGTTTTGAGCCAGAAAGTAACCAGAATTGCAACCACAAGTAAAGTTGCCTGCGTTATTAATACAGCGCTGAGCACATCCGGATGTTCTTGCAGTACATTCATCAACGACTGCATAAATTAAGAACATCAAAAACGGTATTCTTCACCTACATAAGACGAAGAAGCAGACTAGAAGCAAGAGGAGTTAGAAGATCAACTACAACCACAATATTAATATCGATGAGGCTTAGTTAAACAAGAATAACAAGAGTTACAAGACCGTGAAGAAGAGGAGTGCATCAACTTAAACCCCAATAGGCGCAACCACGGGTATACAGTGTTTGTGTCTTTTAATGATTAGTGTAGACTTATTATTGCAGTCTAATCTTTCCACCGACAGTTTGGGTCACTGATCGCATTCTGTGACGACATGTGATAGGAGAATTAAAAATCTCGTAACAATTCTCTCTTCTGTCAAGGATTTTAGTTAATTGACCTCTCGGTTGACAATCGAACACAACAACCACTGAACCCTCATCCAGATTAGCAGCAGATTTGTCTAATAAATTTTAACTAACCAAAACAGAATCGTTCGTTTGGTGCCAAAACGTATCCAGGATTGCAGCAACACATGTGAAGCTGCCTATGCAATTAGTAGGCTACAATGCTGAGCACACCCGGATGTTCTTACCGTGCATTCATCGATGTCTGTATGTTTTTCAAATCAAAATATAAGCCATAAAAATAGTAATTTAATTCCCAATACAATTTTGAAAAAATATAATTACGCCAACGAACTTTTTAGCTTTTCTACGTCGCTGGTGTTAGGGATAGTTCGGCAACTATCAATGTGTATCAATGCATGTTTTTCAATGTACAAACGACACGTTATAAGAATCGGTGAAATGAGTTAACTTTCAAATAACTTTAGCTATTGAAGCTCCAGTAATCGCTCGACGAAACCTGTAACTACATCAATTATCGATCAGCTGGCGTTCCGTATAAGAAATTAGACTTATGGTCATCAATTATTCGCTTGTCGCGTGAACCTCGGCTAGATCAGAGTGAGCATTTCAGCAACTCAAATAATGTGATGTTTTCTATAGTAATAATTGCCAAATATACATGTATGTTAACACATAATGTCAAGTTTGTCTTATGCTGCACAAATAGATGCCAACTGCACATCGATTAGCATCAATTGGTAATATGGAAAGTTGATGCACAGCCGATTGAGCGAGACACCTATTTACTAATCGCGTAGGCTTAACTTTCACACAGAATGTTTAAAAAACTTTTAAAGGCCTGTTTTAATTCTAATCAGGATAACAAGTATCGAATGATTTTGAAACATCCTACCGCTGCACGATCGTCCGTTCTGCTGCAAAGTGTGACCCGGATTACACCTGCATGTGTAACTTCCGATTGTGTTGGCACACACTTGTTCACAACCAGATGTTCGGGATGCGCATTCATCAATATCTGAAATTAACGAGTAACTTAAATATATGCATGCATGCATTTTATGTAGGCATCCATACTTTGCCTATTGTGGGTATTTCAAACGGCGCAACACTTGAAAGAAATTTTTTTTATCCATTTTAAAGGCATTTACATAAACGCTTAGACAATTAGGTCTCTGCCTCTGCACAGCACTTGTATTTTATCCGGAGACATGACAATTATGTAAAAATCTTCGTCACCTTACATGATTAAAGAAGAGACTGACCGTTGCAGGTTTTTCCGTTTGGCGCCAGAACATAACCAGGATTGCAATCACATGTAAAGTTGCCTACGTTGTTATTACAGCGCTGAGCACATCCGGATGTTCTTGCGGCACATTCATCAATATCTGCATCAAGTGAAAATCGCAAAATCATTATTATTCTCACCTAAAGCAGTAACATCAGAAACAGGAAGAAGATAAAGAAGAAGAAATAGCGGAGGGCGGAAAACAACTACGGTCACAATGATAAGACAAGGAAAAACAATATTAAGAGGAGCAACAGGGTAATGATTTTCATCGTCGACCCTCGGTTGACATTCAAACTCGCTGACCACTAAACCATCGCCTGCTTTCACTTATTTTGTGCCATAGCGTATCCGAGATTGCATCCACATGCAAAGCTGCCTATGCTATTAATAACGCGTTCAGCACAACCGTATGTTCTTGCCGTGCATTCACCGACGTTCGTATTTTAAGCAATTCAAAATATGAGCCATAGAATTTGTAATTTCCTTCAAAATTCAGTTCAACAAAGTAAACTATAATCGCGCGAACCAACTGTCTACGTTTTCTACGGTCCTAGGTTAAGTGAAAATACTACCGATATATATCAATGTATGTTTTGGAATGTACCCACGACATGTAATAAGAATCTGTTGAATGAACTTTACTGTTCTATGACTTAAGCTATTATAGCTCCAATCAATACTCTGCTTAACCTGCAAGTGCAACAATCATAGCTCAGCGAGCATTCCGTCTATAAAATGAGACTTTGCCAGCAATTTTTCGTTTGTGCGTAAACCTCATTTCCTAAACTCAAATGATGTAAAGGAAGTTGATTTATGCTTTAATGTATTTTATTACGACAATTACCAAATATAATATAGCTCATTGCGATATCCTTGTCTTTACATTGTCCCATTCGATAATGTGTTGTCAAAGCTTCTTGCACAACCCGTTGAACAAGACTCGTAATTTTAAAAGAGTAATGCTAACACGGAATTTGAAAAATATTCAAGGCTTGTTTTAATTCCAATCATGGCACGAACGTCAAGTGACTTTGAAATACCCTACCTCTACACGATCGTCCGTTCTGCTGCAAAGTGTGACCCGGATTACACCTGCATGTGTAACTTCCGATTGTGTTGGCACACACTTGTTCACAACCAGATGTTCGGGTTGCGCATTCATCAATATCTGAAATTAACGAGTAACTTAAATATATGCATGCATGCATTTTATGTAGGTATCCACACTTTGCCTATTGTGGGTATTTCAAACGGCGCAACACTTGAAAGTAAATTTTTGTATCCATTTTAGAGGCATTTACATAAACGCTTAGACAATTAGGTGTCTGCCTCTGCACAGCACTTGTATTTTATCTGGAGACATGAAAATTATGTAAAAATCTTCGTCACCTTACATGATTAAAGAAGAGACTGACCGTTGCAGGTTTTTCCGTTTGGCGCCAGAACATAACCAGGATTGCAACCACATGTAAAGTTGCCTACTTTATTTATACAGCGCTGAGCACATCCGGATGTTCTTGCGGCACATTCATCAATGTCTGCATCAGGTGAAAATCGCAAATGAATTAATATTATCATATTGTAACAACAAATCAATAACAACACAGGAAGAAGGGAGAGAAGAAGAACGACGAAACATCAACATGACCAAGAATAGCTCACCGATAATTGGCGGTCAATGATCTTATTATGTCATAAAAGAATCCTTGATATATACAAATTTCTGCTCTCGCTATGATTTTAATCCTTGACCTCTCGGATGACAATCAAGCTCGCTGACCACTTGACCACCGCTTGCCTTCACTTGTCTGCATTAACTAGAAATTTCCTTACATCATTGATTTTGCTGCTATGCAAGTGGTTTTTATCTGACGATAGGATTCAATTCCATGGTCCACTATTTACACATTCATTTTTATAAATTTCAACTAACCAATACAGGATCGTCCGTTCTGCGCCAAAGCGTACCCAGGGTTGCATCCACATGTAAAGCTGCCTATGCTGTTAGCACAGCGCTGAGCGCAACCGGATGTTCTTGCCGTGCATTCATCGATGTCTGTATTTTAATTAAATCAAAACATGAGCTACAGAATTTGCTGTTTCTTCGGAAATACATATGAACAATGCAAAACAATAAAGTATTTTTGCTTTTACGAACTGTTTAGCTTTTCTACATCTCTGATCATACGTTAAGTTCAAAAACTATCAAATGTGTATCAATGTATGTTTTTAAATGTTCACACGGCATGCTATAAGAATCGGTGAATTAGTACATATCAGAATTTGAGCTACTATACATGTATCTCTAAACACTTCTTTGCTTGGTCTTTAACTGCAACAATCATAGATCAGCGGTCTAGGCAAATGACATTTGCTGCCAGCACTTTTTTCTAAGCACGTGAACCTCGGTTGGAACGGAGAATGCATTTCCACTTTTCAACTAATGTGAAGGAAGTACGTTTATGTTTTACATAATGGTAATTACCAAATATATTTTAACTCATTATGTCAATTTTTGTTTTCAATTATATTAATAATAAATAATGATAATAAGACAATTTATATATCGCCGTAGCACAGCCGATGCCGAAAGAGAGGGCGCTGTGCACGAGAGCAAATGTCAGTGACAATCGTATGCAAAGAGACACCAACTTTAATACTTTATATCAAATAGCATCAATTGGTAATGTGCAAAGCGCTATACATAGCAAGTCGAACTAGACTCGCAATTATTACTGGCGTAATGTTAGCACGGAAAATGGCTGAAACTATCATTAGTTCAAATCACAATAACAAATGTCGAATAAGATAAAACATCCTAACGCTACAAGATCGTCCGTTTGGGTTGCGCATTCATGAATGTCTTAATTAATAGAGACACTTGAATATAATCATGCACTCCTGTATGTATGGATGCACATTGCCCCTTATGAGTTTCTTAAACGCTGCAAAGTTTTAAAGTGGTAAACACGATTTCAGCTAAGAATTTTTTTCTAATCCTTTCGATCATCAGATTTCTAATTCTGTCTTTGTATTCTATTTGGAGACATGAGTATTGTGCAAAACGCTTCATCACATCACAGGATTTAAGAAAGAGACTCACCGTTACACGCTTTTCCGTTTGACGCCAGAACGTAACCAGGGTTGCAACCACAAGTAAAGTTGCCTACGTTATTTATACAGCGTTGAGCACATCCGGATGTTCTTAAGGCACATTCATCAATGTCTATACCAAGTGGAGACCGAGAAAAACATCATTATTCACAAAAAGAGGCAGAACAGCCAGAACAACAACAAGAGAAGCAGAAAGAAGATAGAGAGAAAGTGGAAGAGGCGAAATTTAAAAAAGTTAAAACAGCAGAAACCTCGATACAGTTTTCTCCTCTGACAATGATTTTATTCCTTGATCTCTCGGTTGACAATCATGCCGCTGACCACTGTGGTAAACCATGGCTTACTTTCACTTTCTTCATTAACTAAAGATTTCAACATGCCATTTGTATTGCTTTTGTGCCAGGTTTAAAGCTCAAACGGTACGCTCAAATAAAAATGTCCACTACAAAAGCATTAATTTTAGAAATGTGAAGCGACCATTGCATGATCGTCCGTTGAGCGCCAAAGTGTATCCAGGACTGCATCCACATGTGAAGCTGCCGATTTTTTTTGTACAGCGCTGATCACACTCTAATGTTCTTGTCGCGCATTCATCGACGTCTGTGTTATTATCAAATGAAAACGTAGATGTATGATCTAAGGTCACGTGCAAATTGAAATTGCAAATGAGCATTATCAAAACGCCGCTCAAAATCAGCGGCGCTCCCAGTCCAGGTTGGCGGTTAGGTGACAAATAGGAAGGTCTTCAAGCGCCTCCGAAACTGAGCAGAGGAAAGAACCTGCAGCTTCACCCAAAGGCGGGAGAGGGAAACTGTTCCAATTGATGGGACCCACATATGCAAATCTCCTGTTTTGGGCCGTATTAGTGCGCATGCGATGCTCCATGGGCAGATGAAGAACCCGTTGGGTTATGGAGGACACTCTGGTACAGAGAGCCAAAGGGTAGGCCGCGGCAGAGCCATCTAGACGGTTTCACAACAGCCTGAGAACTTAAAATTGTAAGCGTGCTATGCACCAACGTTTGCTTAACATACGCCTATTTTATATACACACGACTTCTTCTAAGAGTCTCCTGAATTAGTTCCCAATATTCGCTTAGCATTTGTAACTAGATTACAGAATCAGTGTCACCACTTGATAAATTCCTTGTAACTTAGATCATAGGAATCTTCTGACCTTGACACGTGCGTCCATTGACGTTCAACGCATATCCAGCATTGCATCGACAAGTGTAACTACCGTCACTGTTAACGCACGTATGTGAGCATCCAGATATCCTTAGTGTACACTCGTCAATATCTGAATGCAGTGCACAATGTCTGATGAATGCAGTGCAAAACATGTTAACGTAGTGCAAATCAAGCATGTAACTAAAGCAATGTCTGCATTGACTGGAATAAATTACCAGATAAGACATTGCAATCAATGATTAGGTCTATATATATATATATATATATAGACCTTATAATATGGACCAAGTCTACACGAGCCGAATGAGAACTGAAGGTAGTTTATTTTAACACCCATTTGGGTTGAAGATTATATAACCTTTTAAGTAGTTAAAGAGGATCATTAGGGATCATGTTGTTCTCACTGACTGAGTCGTGTGATATGCTGTATGTTATTTTGTGTATTGGGTAATTTGTGTTTTTTCTATGCTTGGCTAACTTGGCTGTCAGTAAGCAGGAAGCATGAAATGAAGGGAAGTTAAATTCGCAGTTTCTGCTCAAAAATCTACAAGAGAATTGTGTCATTTAAATCGATGTTATTATTATGATTGATTGATGAGATTATACCTGTGCAGGTGCTGGGAGCGGTGCATCTTGTTCCAGCGACGCAATTGGAACAAATGGCTGAAAGATCATCACAAAGCATTTCAAAAATTTCGCAAACGCAAAAAAACTCAAAATATTACTTCATTATTGTTACTACACATTTTTGTAACACAGTTATTCAACTACTTAAGGATGTTCTAATTATTCCGTTCAAAGTTATTTTTACAATGCATTTACTATATATTTTTACGAAACTGCTTTAATTTATCTTATTATTGTTTAACACCAAGAAATTTTTCGATTCCACATTATCGCGTAAAACAAGCACATTCTGGCCTAACGAGAATGTAATGTAATGTAAATACGACAATTGCTAGAGCACCGTCAGTTGAAAGCTACTTCTAGGGTGCATTACATAACAGTTCAATGCCAGACCAAATGTAAAAAAACTAATGCTTGGGTCGGAGAACAAAGGGCGTTTATTATATCTGTGTCATTCAGTTTATCTCATAACAGTAAACCCGTAATAGTAAATTTATCCGATGAGAATTAGCTTGTATACAACATCAGTTGACTTTCAGCAGAACATCGCCTTCTATTTAGCCACATGGAAAGAATAAGGCAACTGTTTAAAATAATTTTTCTCATGATAGCTTGGTGATTGAAAGGGTTTGCTTTTCTATGTTGTAGTAAATAGGACGCTATCTGAGCTTGCAATCTAAATCATCACGAACAGACCACGAGACAGCAATAATTGTCCATGCATTTGGTTACGAACTTGACACTCTGTAGCATTGTTTAAGTTACAAGTAGCTTTGATTTCAATATTGGAAAATGAAATACAAAACCAATAATATAACTATTACGCGGCATCTGCGTCGTGTCAAAATTCATCAAGCAAATTCTACTGCGTCAGTATGAAAGAATTTAATTGCTTAGTTGCCATCAGGATGTATGTGCTGATTCGCGTCTCTTTGACCGTACTGTGAACTATACAGACGTGAAAATTCTAGTGCATTACACACATGTCCTCAAATAAATACATAACCAGGCTGACTGAGCAATTTAAATGTCTTTCTTACATACATTTATTCAAGTTCACTCACGAATGTTGCACCTCGTACCGGACCATCCAGTCTGGCATCTTCTTCCCTGACGTGCTTCCTGCACATAAGAGACTGCTCCGCAACTCAGATTGCTACAGCACAACACAAGATACTAGCGGAGAAACCAATTACTGGCACAGGGCCCTCTCATCACGTAGGTAATTTGATTAAAAAATCAGTTCTCAGAGTTTATAAGAAAATTCTGTCACAGTCGTTAAAGCGTCGTTGTCATAATTTTCATAAGCTATAAATTTGCCTTCAACCGCATCGTTAACATTCTTTCCAAGGCGTTATTATCTAGACCAAAATTGATGCGTAAGATTATATTTCAGCTATTATAACGAAAGCATAATGCTTTTAGCCACAGTTCACTTATGATGAATAGCGTTAGATTCAATTAGTTAAAATATAACCAATTAGGAGCAAGCAAGTTATATATATGTAAGTAAAATAGAGGTTTTAGTAATACTTATATTATGGATATCCTACATTAGTAGTAGTGACTCGCTCGTAGTGCTAGCTAATTCACGAACTGACCAACTAATTCACAATTTCATTTACTAATCTGCTAATTCACTAAACATTGAGATAGGTTAAACTTTTATGATCAATTAACGTGTTCAAAAGAAACAAAATTACTCCAAAGCTTTTACTCACTATACGTCTTTACATTTTCTCTTATACCATCTGCCAGAGCAATGCCTTCGGGACACGGGTTGACAGTCTTGCTTCGAAGCGGCAGTGTAATAGGTATAATTCTCGAAGTGACTGCAACATTCCCCGATGATTTGGTAAGAAGAGAAAAAAGGTTTGTAAAATGCATAGACCACGTTGTGCCACAACGATGCTTGATTTATCGATAATAAACGATTAATTTGTATAATATGTTCACTTAATTATTTACCATGTCGTTTAGACGCTGTTCAAGCTAGGGTGTATTGTGACGCAGACAAAATTAATGTGCAATAATGGATTGCCTGAATGATTACAGAACGGAATAAGTGGACACCTATTACTCTCTCCTCTTTACATGAATTCCAAGTCGCATGATATTAATAGTTATAAATGGCCAACCGTACATTCATATCAGTACACCTTAGGCTGAAACAGTTCAATTATAAGTATCGAGTGAAGAAGTCTCATAGTTTATGATGCAAAATCATGCCTCTGAAGCTCTGACACAATGTTATCTCAATCAAACGGCTGAACATCTCTAGCAGTAGAATGCATACTTGTGTTTAGATTCAACCAAGTTTGAAGTATACTACAGCTGACTGACTGTTTTCTTTTGCTAAATTTGACTAACTGTTCATATTGCCTTTAACTCCACCGTAGCCGGTCTCAAGCCCGGTTGAAAACGGAAGATGGTTGGGGCGCGAGGCTAGCAACCTCACCGTCGTAAAAACAAAAGTGACCGCTACAGAAACATTAAGAGGACGCCATTCCGGTACACTAAGGCAGAAAAGAGACGATTACGACAAGACTTGAAGGGGATGGGAATCGACTGGAAGGACGCGGAAGAGACTGTTAAGGATTGTACGGTATAGACAGCTCCTATTGGCCACTGTTCCAAGAGGAGCGGGAGGAACTAAGTCTAAGTAAATAAGTAAGTTCATATTGGCGTGAATAGCCCGTTTCTCAGCTTTATTGTTACAAAGACAACTGAAAAGACAATGCATAATGAATTGGATGTTGTTACAGACACAATGAAAAATAAACTATAGATAATTATATACAAATACATAGCAATATCTAGAGACATGCACTACTAAATAAATAGTTATATAGTGAGCAAAGCCTAAATCATAATAATCTTATCGAGAGCGCGAAGTCATTTCTAAGCAATCTACCTTTCAACGCAATCCTGAATCGCCAGGATCAACAGCGTCAGTTTCAACAATAGAAATCGCATAATTGCCGTTTCCCGCTTTCATAAACTTCTCATCATCCGTGAATCCAAATGTAATTGCAATCCAAGTTTCAGCGAGGATCTCACAATATCTAGTCTTTTGTAAGTACGTCAAATGAACAAGATATTTAATTTCGGATTGACGTGCATGGAAGAATTCGTTCATATAGGGACCTATTCGTTATTGCGTCTGCATGCATGTGCCAATCAAATTGAAAACTAGGAAGTTTCTAGGTCAGAGTCACTTAATCACTTATCCAAAATATGAAACTTGATGCATCACGGATACAGTTTATCGCAAGCCAGCACGCAATACTGTGCACTGAAGATCTACCATGGCATGTGACGGTTTTGCAGTAACTGAATTTTACGTCCCTATTGATGTAAATAGGTTATCTCGTTGAGCGGTATTCAGTACGCTATTGGTTCGTTGTATATAACAATGCGCAGAATTAGGCCTACCCGCATAGTGCACATACGTACATTAATAATATGTGCCCACGTGCTTTTCAGTGAATCCTATGGCAAACCATGACCCAGGATGTAAAGCACTTGACAATTTCAGAATTGTCCAGCATGAAGGCGTTAGCAACAAGGAAAGGAACACTCATCGAGGCCAATAATTATTGAATAAACATTGTACGAGGACATAATGAGCGCTTCTTAATAGTGGTCTTGAAGGGGCGCTATATAAAATTAATAGATAGATAAATAGATAGACAGATAGATAGATAGATAGATAGATAGATAGATAGATAGATA
This sequence comes from Bimastos eiseni, assembly GCA_959347315.1. Lineage (NCBI taxonomy): Eukaryota > Metazoa > Annelida > Clitellata > Crassiclitellata > Lumbricidae > Bimastos > Bimastos eiseni. The sequence continues at coordinate 14,630,576 of OY365819.1, forward strand.
GATAGATAGATAGATAGATAGATAGATAGATAGATAGATAGATAGATAGATAGATAGATAGATAGATAGATAGATAGATAGATAGATAGATAGATAGATAGATAGATAGATAGATAGATAGATAGATAGATAGATAGATAGATAGATAGATAGATAGATAGATAGATAGATAGATAGATAGATAGATAGATAGATAGATAGATAGATAGATAGATAGATAGATAGATAGATAGATAGATAGATAGATAGATAGACAGATAGATATAATTTGCGAAGTCATAGTGAGTGAGTAATGCATGTTGGCACCAAGAAGTTTGTATTTTTTTACGGGATTTGATTACTGTATAGTCAACGGATAAATGCATAGATTAGACGGTGCAAGATGATGAAACGTTAAGGAATTGCTTCTGACTTGTACGGGTCTATTCCAGGATTATTGAAGCAGAATAAAAATTAGCAGAGGATAAGAGTCTGAGGTTAAACCTAGCCAGAGTATAATATGGTTCCAGACAGCTCTAATAAGTGGAAACCCAGAGTCACTTCGTGGATTTAGAGGTTAATCACGTCCACCAGAAATATATCATGTCAATTAGATGATTGTGGGATAGAAACTACATCACAGTTAGTGAGTTGTGTGTGTAATGGCCTAAACTAACTAATCTAAGTAACTGGCCCATATTTAAAAAGTCGCATTTTATTAATAATTATAAATAGCCAAAAGTAAGCTACATACACGTCAGTAGGCTACACTTTAAGCTAGAACAGTTTAAATATGACGATAACAAAATTATCATATCGAACTATATATCCACTTACAGTTAGCGAGTGGATTTCTCTGGAACTCCGAATGACGGTCATTAAAAACCGCTCGTATGTTCTCGATCTGTGACTGTCTGTGTCTAAGTTTGTTTCGTGTCTCTGCACTTTCATGCCTACCAGTAACAATCTGCTCTCTCTCTCTCTCTCTCTCTCTCTCTCGTAAGTTCGTAAGCGTAGTTATATTTTTTGAATTGTATTTGGAAAGAAGTTACTCTCTGTCTCTCTCACTCTCTGTCTCTGTCTCTGTCTCTGTCTCTCTCTCCCTCTCTCAGTGCACGGTTGTAACTGCATGCAAACAAATTGAAATAGGCATTATGGTATTATTAGGCATTAGGCATTATTGCATACAGCGTAGCATGTAAATAGTATTACATCCAGTATAATTGCACTCATTAGTTATGTTAAGGTTATAAAAATTTTGTCTGTTTGCAGTTTAATAACGCATATGATTATTTTTATTTGCTGTATCACTGGATTCTTGACTCTCTGGTTCATTACAAATGGTCACTACTCATCTCAAGTTCTCCAACCGAGCTAAATGCAATACTGCATCACGTCTTTCGAGCGATCTACACGTACCTACTGCATTCCGCACTTCTGCTGTTCTTCTTCCATAATTGCCAAATACCCACCATCATCGGCCTCTGAGTTATTTATCCATCACCCCTTGGGTTTTGCACTCGAAACTAAACTCTCACCTCTTCAAGAACTCTTACCCCGATTATCCTGGTCTTTGATCTTCCATTTCTCGACCTAAACTCCGCCTCATTGACCTCTTGAAATAGGACTCGCACCTCCTTCTGATCAACCTTCAGACAACCTCGATGACTTGGCTCTCGAGTTGCTTTTTTGATGCTTAGAGATTACGATTACGATGACAGTTTCAACAGTCGCATAATAGATAAAACTCGGTTGATTGTGGAGATACAAGGTGCATTATTCCAGTGCCCACTGGTCATCACCTTCTTCTGTACATTTCAGCAATTGTATGTTGGTGTCAACAGTCGCCCGTTCGGTAGTCGATGCATGTCATGTGTTTTCCTTCAGCTGAAATGATTCTAAACTACTCATAAGAAGTCTTGTACTGTTTATGCATTTCAATGAGTCACTGAACGGACTTCAAACCCGTGCATTATAACTGAACTCCCCGGACTTCCCCTCAGAGACAGTGACACACCTTTACAAGCAGACATGTCTATACATGAACACGCAATCTCAAGATGTGAGCTCACACATGAAACGATGAAACTAAGCTCCTGCGACTCGATAATTGTCTTTTATTTGCAGGCCTTTGTGTAGTAACGTGCATTCAAAATTTCCAAATACACCGACCTGCCGATTTAGACTCCAAACCGTTCTAAAATCCAGCAACTTACACGACTACAGCTCGACATCTCTGAGTGATGTTAACTTAGCTGGTTGAGCAGTTTTTGAACCAGCAACCAACGAGTCTTGCCGTCCAATGATGAAATCAGACGAATGGTTGACGTGGTCGTTTTGACACAGACACTGAAACTTTTAGTCGCTCTTGTCGACAGCGCGATAGTTTCCGAGGAAGATGAGATGCCTGCATCTTGCCCTTTGCATGCCCTCTTTTCACTTGTGCTCCGACGCCATTTTATCTCTGACATAGTGATAATAGTAATTTTTTAATCTCAATTTGCACAAAAGCCTTTGGAAAAGAAAAGCCTAAGAGGTTTTCTCTTCCTAAAACAACAAGCGCCGTTTGCTTGGTCTAGGACAAAAATGAACATTAATATACCTTGCGTCAAACTCTGAATTTGAAGTTTTATTCATTCTAGAAGCGCTACAGATATTTGAAACCCTAAGATAATACAGCTGTATTGTGCATTTATAAAATACCATTGATTGTCAATATAGCGAATCAACAAGGTGACATTTTGCGACTCAATCGCAGTAATTTTAATAAATATAATGCTTAAATATAAGAGCCGAATGATTGCTCTATTTTGCTGTAATTTAGATAATGCAGACCTACTTACAGCCTCACTTCATTTGAATCGTTGAAAATAAATTGAATCGCATTAGAATGTCAGATGATTTTAATAGAGCAATCATTCGGCTCTTATATTTAAGCATTATATTTATTAAAATTAAAATTAATACCTGGTTACGATTAAAACGGATACGATTATTCTGTACCAAGAATCAATTTGGGGATGTCATTACACATGATTTCTTACGTGTTACAATGGTAAATTAATTACTAATTAACTCTGTTTAGCACCTTATAATAATATGGCTCACAAGCGAGTAATAAAAAAAACTGTAAATTGATAATGTAATCTTGTAATCATTACGCCTCATCGTAATCATAATCTCTAAGTTTGTATGAGGCCCACAAAAGCAAAGTCCCTGGAACCATATAATTAATATAAACTACTAATCCAAGCATTGAATTAACTTGTCGTAAACTATTTGGAGATTGTAGACTACATAGTTCAGATTTGGTATATTATTTCATGCAGAAGTTTCGCTTGATCCCTGGTCATCCGGTCTGCTGCCGACAAAAGTTTCTGTTGTCTGTGTATCAGAGAAAGGAGTTGACATCGTGGAGTCAGAAACCTCGCAAGCGATGGCGATTGGTTGGTCTATGTGTTCCATCTGCAGCTCATTCTTATTATCCGCGGCAGTGTTCTCATCGCTGCTGCAGCCTGTGTTCGAACAAAAAAGAACAGTGATGAGGTGTCGATGAAATGCATCAGAGGGTACCCCAGGAAGGGAGTGAATGAATATTGGACTAGCAATGGCGAATGCCCTGCATTGAGCCACGGTTGTGCGAGCAAAAGGTACGAAGAGATTATTTAATTTATTTTATTTATTCTGAAATTTGATATCGCCCTTCTTCCAGCATCTTTTGGTCAGCAGTGCGCATGCCTCGACGGCGCAATTGCAGTTGTACAGCAGAGCAATGGTGCGCGAAGGACTTGCTCAATGTCCCTACACAGTGATTCCCCGGACGAAGGTCGAACCCGCTCACTGAGCGCACACTGAATGTTACGGGCTGACCTCTCTAACCGATCGGCCACCGTGTCTCACGCTGTTGATAGGCTGAGCATAAAGATCGGCGACCCGGATATGATGTCACAGGAACAATGAGAGATTGCAAGTAGACTGGAGACCAACCTAATATAATAGCTCGCTATACCAATGAACACAATCTGAAGTGAATGCGCTGGTAGACAGGGAGCCAATGCAACGTGTCTCGCATGTAATCAGAGAGCGGGGCCAATTTAGGAAGGCGATCAATACGTCGCGCCGCCGCTCGTAGAACGCGCTCAAGGCAGAGAAGGTGAGACTGAGGAAGACCGATAAGACTGGAAGAGCAGTAGTCAAGACGGTTTAGGATGAAAGCATGGACAAGAGTGGAGGCAGCAGCAGTGACAAGAGAGCGGGTGACAACACATAGCTGGCGAAACTGGTAGTAGCATGCACGGGTGATCCCAGTAATATGTTTAGTAAAATAGGGTTTTTGATCTAAGACCACTCCCAAATCTCGAACAGAGGTGCTGAAAGTGAAAGAAGGAAACCTAATTGAGAGTGCATTTCGGTCGATTTTGGCCAACTGTTGACGGGTGTCCAGCCAGACTTAGGTAGTCTTGGTAGCGTTAAGACGGACGGAGCCAATTTGACGACATCCAAGAAGTGAGAGCAACAAGAGCATTTATTCATTATAGGGTATGCGTGCTCATTGCCAATAACCTATAATCCTTATATGTACAAATATAAAAATTTTTTTTGAACTACGGCATTTAAGATAGTGCACTAACAGGCGTTTCCTCTTTGATAATGAGGCCATTAAACTGTAGCACACATTGTTGACCTTGCGAAATTAAAAGCCACTGCTCCTTAATTGAACATGATTGCATGAACAAAAGAATATTTTGGTCTACGAATGAAATTAATATTGAATCTCTCGTAACAAAAATAATTGGAATAATAGTAATGAGTTACCGTACGTTTCGAAACCTCGAAACAAATTTTATCGCTTAACTGAGTTAGCGTCTTTATTTAGATGTAAAAATGCGGTATACAAATGGACATGCAAATAATACATGGCCAACAATTAATTGCTTATAACTATTATAGTCTTATTTTTGAACAATTTATTACCAGCGTTTAGTCTGTAGCTACCGTGTTTCTGTCGTCGTAATGCCACGCACACGATAACTGCTAGAACTGTCGCCGCCATAAGTCCAACGAGACCAATCAGAATCAGATTCTTTATGGTTAGAGCTTTTACTGACCACCCGATGTCTATTTCTGGGGAAAAAACAAGCCAGACAGATGCTCATTTTAGACTAACCAAGGGCTAACTGCAGGTTAACTGAATATATCATGACATCAGTTTACTAACAGTCGCGTCGATATGGGTCAGAAGCAAATCCTTAAAACCCCAGAGATTTTTACTGGCCCGGACATCGCCCGCAACTAACTGAAGATGATATTGTATACGATTTTGCTGAAAATTTACTCTTTAGAAGATAGTTTAGAGACCCGTGACTGCTCTACCCGAGGTCCTTGGAATTCTGTCGTCGCCGCCTCTGTTAACGAGGTACAGACGACCCATTAAATTAAAACCTGAACTCATCCAATAATTGTGGTCATTTTCTTGCCAACTAAATTCGTTATTTGTCGTTATTTATTCATTAAACTGCAGAGGGCAATGATTCATCACAACAATGCCTGGAGTCTCCACTTAAATGGCACTCGATCAATAGCATAAAACCGACTTTTACAGTGTATGCCAAAAAAGAAAATGAAACTTTCATCATCGATTTGTAAAACCTTGAACACTTGTCTCTGAATCCTCGAATAATGAACAAAATCAGTATGGAAATAATATTTTGACATTTCGCTGAAATCGAATGCAATAATAAGTTATAAAACACAAGTCATATCAGCCACTTTAATCATTTAATGAACTAATAAAGCCTAAGTATAATACCTGCACAATTTAATTCGTCCAACAGCTCAAATCCAGTGTGACAACGGCAGCTGTAATTGCCAACGCTGTTTTCACACACGTGAGTACAATAATCAAGATTCAAACTGCATTCGTCAACATCTAAGAGAACAAAAAACAGAAAATACTTCGCATAGAAATATGTGTTTCTCAAAATTCATAACAAATTCTCTTTGTAATCTATCGTTCAATGACAAATTGTACAGACATATATAATAAGTTGGACATATATAAAAATTAAGTAATAACATTATCTAGAAGCTATTATATTACTCGAGCATATTAGGCAGCGAAGTTTTCGTTCAGACCCGAATAAATCAATTCGTGTTAAATTGCCAACATAATTATGCAAACATCATGTTGTCTCTGGCATCTACTTCAATGTGAACCTGTCTACTCCCTATGCTAAAATACATGTAGGCATCATAGACACATTTCTCACCTTCGCAGTCGTACTCGTTCTTGAGAATGAACCCGGACTGACAGGAACACGTGTAGCCGCCATCGGAGTTAATACAGATTTGATTACAGTTGTTTTCACCACTTTCGCATTCGTTAACATCTGATGAACAAATGTAATAAATGAAACTGCAGATCACGATGGCATTTTCGTTTCTTTTACAGTGTGGTTGTTCATTGAGTTACATTGCTTTAGAAAAACTATGTGCACAATGCATCGCTAACAACTGATGAACTGAAGAGTTCTAATAAGATGTCCTGATGAACTGAAGAGTTCTAATACGATGTCCTGATGAACTGAAGAGCTCTAATAAGATGTCCTGATGAACCGAAGAGTTCTAATAAAATGTCCTTACCTTCACAGTCAGATTCATTCCTCAACAGAAATCCTGTTCGACAGAAACATTCGTAGCTTCCGTCAGAGTTGACGCATATCTGACTACAGTTGCTCAGACCAGCTTCACACTCGTCAACATCTTCAAAAATATTAATAATTCATGTTAATTATAAATAAATGAATGATATATTCAACACTTGTGGACTTTTTAAGAGCTGCATAAATTATCTTGTGTCTTGGTGCCTGACTAGACATTTTTCACTCGTCAAGATCAATCATATGAGAAAAAAAATTGCAGACTGAGATGAAAGCAGTAATCTAATAATTGTCATCAAGGTAGGAGCCTAACTGCTAACAAGTCATTTGCAATGAAGTGAACGCGTATATTTTCCAAATGAAAATAAATCTGTGAAGCTATGTTTACGTCTATTATGTTACTTTTATTCGATTAACGATTATTCAAGAGTCATTCGTTCAAGGTAATTAAATTGAATAATATGTTGTTGACATTGGCGGTGTGGCACAGCGGCTGATCGGTTAGAGCGGTCAACCGTTACCGGTTGTATAGTGTGTGCTGAGCCCGCGGGTTCGAGCCTCGTCCGGGGCGTCATTCACTGTGTAGGGACCTTAAGCAAGTTCTTTGCGCACCATTGCTCTGCAGTACAACTTCAATTGCGCCGTCGAGGCGTGTGTATGCACTTCTGAGCAAAAGATGTTGGAAGAAGGGCGGTATCAAATTTCGGTAATAATAATAATAATTGTGAAGCATCAATGAAATTCTTTTCATCTCTTTGGCGACGCACCATGATGCTCATGCACCACATTGCGTAATTTGATCGATAGCGCCCACATTATTCCTGCAAAGTCAAGGCCTACTAAAATGAACATCCGCATTCAGATGCCCATATACGCCAGTGATTTCTTAATATTGCAAGACAGTTGAGCAACAGAAAACAACTTTACCTTGACAATCATGTTCACCAAAAAGACTGAATCCCAACGGACAAGAACATGCGTACGTTCCGTTAGCGTTTTCACAAGAATGACTACATTTGTGCTGATCGGTAATGCACTCGTCAATATCTACGCAACGTTTAGTAAAAGAAATCAATTGACTAATAACAACCACTGTGAAAAGTAAATAATATAAGAAAAAAATGCTAATAACAACAGATGAATGACAAAAAAATATCTCGGATTCTAATCGATGAAGGCGCCAGCACAAGAAAATCTATTAAAATCTTTCTTTTATCAAGTTGTAAACTGCAAAGTTCAAATGCAAGCGCAGAGCACCAGATTATTCACGAGCGCTGGGTCAATTTGGAGTTAAAGAAATAGAAATATTAATGACAAAAGATGAATGACATAGGCGAACGATTAATAGGATCCAGGAATCAAAAATTATTACTGAAGGCACCAGTGCCAGAAAAAAACCTCATAGATTTATTTGTTTATTTAAGTTAAGTTATAAATTTCAAACGTCGATCGTGTCACTTGATAGCGAGCGCAGGGCTCCATATTATTCACGAGCACTGTGTCGAGTAGGCCTAAGTGAGATTACCAAAAAGATAGTCACATAAGATTTATTCATCTTACACTCTTACTCACCTTCGCAGTCGCACTCATTCTTAAGAAGGAACCCTGACCGACAGGAACACTTGTAGCCGCCATCGGAGTTAACACAGATTTGACTGCAGTTGTTTTCATCACTATCGCATTCGTTAACATCTGTTGAACACACGCAAAGAATCAAATTGCAGATGACAATGGCATAATTGTCACTAATTTTTTTAAAACGTCATTCAGTTCAAAGATGATTATAACATGTGCTTCATTTGTAACTCATAATAATTATAGTGGAAACATGCCGAAACGATGTACTTACCCTCGCAGTCAGATTCATTCTTCAACAGAAATCCACTTTGACAGAAACATTTGTAGCTGCCGTAAGAGTTCTCACACATCTGACTACAGTTGTTCTGGCTAGTTTCACATTCATTGACATCTGTAATCATAAGCATAGATTATATTTTATTATTACTTAAATTTGAATTGGAGAACGAATTTCACTATATACTTAAATTGATTTGAAAATCAGAACAGTATTTCGTCCAGATTATGGCACCACCCCTAAATGTAGTTACCACTACATAATACATTAATTGCAAAGCAATGCGTTAGGCCTGTAGCATAAATTATGGTAAAGGTTATAGCAATGCATATTCAGTTTGAATTGTCTCCTCGAGTGAGTGCTCTTAACAAAATCTTCTCCACATTATATAATTATTCTAACTTACTTACTTTGTACATAAGACATTATTCGTAGGAAATATTGTAACTTTCTTAGACATGAAGCAAGATTACTGATTCATTAGTTAAGACTCCGAATCAAAAGTCGGATCTACTGTGTGGCACTTTTATGGGATGATGTTCACTGCATAGGCCTATCTGGTAGAACTAGCATATTACGCGTAAAATGTGTTAAAGATATTAAATAGCGCCTGGTGACAATGTCAGTTTTAATATTATGCAAATTACTCACAGATATAACAGGCGGAGTTTGTCGGTATTGTCTACAGGAATAAATATGAGCGACCATAGCACGTACCTTCGCAGTTATATTCGTTCTTCAACTCAAATCCAAGACGACACGAACATGTATAACTGCTTATGTGATTTTCACATATTTGATTACATCTGTGTAACTCCTTTTCACATTCATCGATATCTAAATGTTTGACCAACGCAAGATTGCAACTTTAATTGCAACTGAATAAAATGCGCAGCAATTAATGTTTCCTCTAAGCTGTGCGCACGCGTCCAGTTGAGCCAACGTACACAAGAATTTAGTGTGCGCACAAAACAATTTTTCGGCAAAACAAATATTGTATTTGAATCAACTTGTGCAAGAATAAAGGGTCACGATTTCTTTTATGAAACCACGTGAATCGAGTCTCCTTGCCGGCTGCGGCCTATCTTACACCAGAAACTGGCTCCTTGGGTGATGCGTCACCTCCTTCATTTTTAAGCAAGATGCTTTTCTTGGGTTATTACAACTCATCACCATAGACTTTTAGATACGGTCTTAATTTAACTACGATCGCATTCAGGTCGAACCTGCGCACAAAGGTGTGGACCATTTTAAGAATGTTGCACACACAAAATTTCTTACGCATGCTATCTAAAAAAACTTAGAAGGAACATTAGCTGCACTAATGAAGATCTATCATTAAGCCCACAGTTTAAAAGCAAAATCCTATAAAATGCGCATTCACACCAAAATCAACTGGTTGCAAACTAAATTTAATTCCAGTGTTAACGTCTCGAAATGGGTCATATTTGTCTCTATGAAGAAAGCGACATGAATCTCAGATGCAGCTCTTGTGAACAAAGTATCTAACAGCGACGACAAAATATCTCATAAAAAATCTTGTACCTTCACAGTGGAAATCGTTCAGAAGTTCATATCCTGAGTGACACGAACATATGTAACTTCCGATGTTGTTTGCACATAAGTGATTGCATTGGTGAATTTCTCTTTCGCATTCATCAATATCTGTAACATCAAACCGGTGTCATCACTCGAGTGTCATTTGATGGAAGAATGACGAATAATTGAAACACATTCGGAATTAATTATTACGTTTATCAAAATCATCATTATTACATTTATGACAAGCGCACGAATATGTAAGACGCGAAGTAAAATATTTTGAGTGTAGAGTAATCGTTTGAGTGGTTTCTCGAATACGCTATGTCCGGTCAAGCAGGTCGCACCAATCGACTCCTCTGTCCTTGCCTCACTAAGCAGTTTACCAATTGACCAGAGGGAAGCTACATACTGATAAATTATATGTCACTAAATGACCAAGAAAAGTAGCCTACACACCTTCACAATGATACTTGTTCATTAATTCAAATCCTGGATGACAAGAACATGTGTAGTTTCCGATGTGATTTCTGCAGATTTGACTGCATTGGTGCTGTTCACTTTCACATTCATCGATATCTATGGAGGAACCAGAAAGATTATTATTCTTAAGCGATGCTTTCATATACCTAAAAGTGTCAAAACTATTGAATCTGTTTGCATGTATGCTCTCTGAGTGTAAGGAAACACAATTTCAGCACTAGTACCATTCAATTAATGCACGTGAACTATCATTAATGATAATTAGTATAGGTAGTTTGTACCTTCGCACTGAAATTCGTCCATTGGCTTATATCCTGAACGACACAAGCACTTGTATTTGCCGATATTGTTTTCACATTCTTGACTGCAGTGGTGTAACTCTCTTTGGCATTCGTCTATATCTAATATATAAATTTCATGCGATTACACTAAGAGATTGAACTACGTGAAAGACTTGGGTGTGTTGTGTTTATAATGACTCATTAGAAATATTACGAAACACAGGTTAGTTGCAGTTTAATGATACTGTGTGACAACGTAGATCATTAGCGTCGCCCACCCCTTTATAGGCTAGCACAGTCAGAGTGCGAACAGTGGCGGAGATTCGAAACACAGAGACATATATGAATGTGGCGTATCAGTTGCATACCAAACTACTCCGCTGTTGTTTTCAGAAAAGCCTTAAGCCTTGATGAGGCAACTTAAGAAGGCGATGCTAATAATCGTTGTTGCGACATACATCGTTATATTCATCTATAGTAACAAATCCGCAATTGTGAGTGTGAGTCCCTTGAATGAGCTTGATGTAATGACCACAAACAAGTTGTTTTCAGACACACAGTCACACTTGTCCCTGTGACCAAGCAGAATAAGCTGGAAAGCAGGCGCCAAGTCGTAGGACTTAATTACCCCGTGACCCTCCGATTCGTCCATTGACGGTTCAAGGTTTGGCAAAGCAGACAATCGAGGCTCAGGAGATTACTGTCACCGTCATATTCTGCTATGGGCCTGAAAGCATTGCTCTATATGAGTTTATTTGACTAAATAACAATGCGCACCTTCACAGTGAAATTCGTCCATGAGTTCAAATCCTGGATAACAAGAGCATTTATAATTTCCAATGTTGTTCTCACAAACTTGATCACACTGTTGCATATCTCTCTGGCATTCGTCAATGTCTACAATAAGAGCAAACGGCATATATTGCAAAAAGGACACTTAAAATACATCAGAACTTTAAGGCACTTAAAATACACATTTAAAATCGATTCCTCTATTTCAAGTACTACTATATCGCAACATGTGAATTTTCAATTTCGGAAACAACCGCAATCCAAGGTCGAAATCCGTGAGATCTGCCATTTCCAAGGCTAAGAATTCTATCGCACGTTTGCTCGCTCGCTCGCTTACTCACTCAAAGTCCTCATTCACTCACTCGCAAATTTACACAACCACTCACTGTCTAGCTATATAGCAGTAGCAGACGGCCGAAAATTAGCAATCGACGAAACTATTCAGCAATGGCAACATAATTGTTGAAACCAGTAAGTTGCAAGAAGCATTTAGAACTTACGAGTGCAAATTATGCTTACTTTACTTGCTGATCTACGAAGTTATAAGCCCCATTTGAAGTGAAGTAACCTAAATAGCTTATTGCAGTAGTAACACAAACCTTCACATTGAAACTCTGCTAGTAACTCGTATCCTTGATGACATGAACATGTGTAGTTTCCGATGCTATTTTCACATATCTGCCAACACCGATGAATTTCCTCTTGACATTCATCTATATCTGCCATTATAGTAAAATAAAATCAATCAGCAGAAGTAAATGGGCCAGCAAGTACTAAGGTAACCTAGAACTTACTACAATCAGCGCTCAATCTTCAGTGTATGAGTGTCTGATGTATGGTTTAATTTTTCAAGATAGGTCAGGTGCTATAAGAAATATGAACCATCTTTGCCATATATAAGACTCACCTCTGCATTCGAAATCGTTTATTTGCCTGAATCCTGGACGACATGAACACGTGTAACTTCCGATATTGTTTTCACACACATGACTGCATCTGTGAATCTTCTGCTCACATTCGTCGATATCTAAACAGCGATTAACACTAACTGTGTTTTGTCCATTAAAACAGAGCACTATAAAATATCAAAACTTAAACTCAAAATTGCTCAGTAAAGTTACTCAGTAGATTGTTCGACAATGTTTTGGAATATTTTGTGATTATACATGCTCTCCCTATTCATTACTAGTTCCGTTAGTTCCGTTTGAAACTTACGATTTATATGGAATTCGACAGCCGTGCCGTGTCGACAACTTTTAGTTTTTGGGTTGTTGCGTTGCCATTAAACTGTTTTTGTGCAAGAACGATTTTAAAATGCTTTTATCGTGATGATCGCAGTATCTCACAAAGAAGCAAGCAAATATTTCGGATGCCAACAATTGTTATACGGTTTTGGACTAGCCATAGGTGACCGGACAATTCGGCACCGGACAGTTCGGCGCGGACAGTTCGGCGCCGAACAATTCAGCGCGCGGACAATTTGGCGCCGGATGAGTTTGCAAGTGTATTTAGACCAGATATCTGTATGTAGTAACTGACATTTTTAATATATTTAGAATGGGAGCGAAATAATATTCTCCATATTATCCATCACATGTTTGGTTATTGTAGAGTCATAGTCAACCGTAGGGACCGTGTAACCTTCTAACTAGAGTAGTCCTCTACTGTAAAGATAACTAAAGAATATTACAAATTACACCGATTTCGGTTTCTGACTCACATAGTTTACTAACGGCAGTAGAGGTTGATAAATCCATATCTGAATGTTAAGTCAGACCGAGTTGTTCCGGCGCCGGATTGTCCGGGAACCCTAGCCATGGGTTAGGCAATTTAAATATTTCACAGATAAAGTCATGGACAAGATGAGCGTTTGTTTCAATAAGCAACTTCATTAATATAGTACATGTAAATGTCTATCCATTTAACTGACACCAATGTGAGTGCAAATTTAATTGTTATCAGCAGCTGAAGTTTAATTTTATATGAATACATTTCGTGTACTGTACAGAATCTCTTGAGTTTACTTTACATTTAGATGCTGCACTTTTTGACATGATGTATGCATAATTTGATTAAGTTATAAAATAATTTCATCAGGCACAAAATTGCTGTTTGATAAGAGGAATACTGACCTTCACACAGAAACTCCTTCATTTTTTCAAATCCTGGATGACACGAACATGTGTAATTTCCAATGTTGTTATCACATAATTGACTGCAATCGTGCAACTCAATTTCACATTCGTCGATATCTGACATTAATTTTGCAATGATATTAAGTAGAGGAAGAGGAAATATTAATGGTGAACGAGTGCAGGAAACATTGTTAATCATTCTTTAGTCAATGGGCTGTACATTTATCGCAAAGTAAAAGCTTGAAATTATGAACCGTGTTAAGTGTTGTGCAGTGTCGCAGGAAATATGAATGGTGTGTTCAGCCTGTCGCACAGTGAAGACAGGATTAATCATTGACTCACAACGCGAATTATATATTTAATAGTATGCACTCTTGCATTTAGACCCGTTTATTAATTGAAATCCTGGATGACATGAAGAGCTGTAATTGCCGATTGTGTTTTTGGTAATTGACCGCATTATGTGCAAATCTCTTTGGCATTCATCGATATCTACGCATTTAAAGGAATAAGAATAGACTATAATCATAGCCATAACAACATAATCATAACCATAGTTTTTATTTATTGTTTCACCATCATTATACAAAGGCAACAAATTCTCAGAAAACAATATATAAAATTATATATATATATGAACCATTATTCATTTAATTATAGAATATAACTTCAGAGTGAGAATTAATTTTTCTATAAATATCATTTGGTTTTAGCACAAAGTAACAAATAAAACAATGTTGGAAAACCCTGAAGGGACCGAGAACGGAGATGAAGTTAAGTATGATGACGAATTTGGTATATTGAGAAGGTGGTAAAGTTACACGATTTATATGAAATGCTGGAACTGGATCTGAATTCTTGAAACCTTTTCAAAACAGTAGAAACTTATTTATTATTGGTCTACCGAAAAGTTTTCATCTTGAGCACCTTTTATTATTTTAACGGCACTGTACTGCAAGCAAATCACAAAGCTATAACAATTAGCTTTCATGTCCCTCCATTCCTTCCTTCCTTACTCGTTTGCTCGCTCATTCGTGAAATACCTATCTGGAACTCGTCAACCACTGCATATGCATATCCATAAACACCGTTCCATATAGCTTTTCGACGAATTTTATTATCGCCTCCAAAGTAACCTTCATCTTCTGCATCTGCCTCCTTCTAACCCCATTGCCGCTAACACTTGAAACATGTCCTCAACTAGCACGTCTTTCTTCTCTTTTCTTTAAAACAAGCCGTCAATAAAAACAGCTTTCAAATATACTTGTTTATTCAAAAACACAGAAACCAAAAATGAACCCTAACTCCAACTCTTACACAGTGCCAGAAAAATCTACCAAATTATCTATTCTGTATAGTATTTCAGGTCGACGAAAATATCTAAATAACAAAATCAAAAGTTAATTTTTTTCGAGTAACACGTGCAGCGCGTAAGCCTGTCCACCCAACTAATTAACTATGCAAGACAAGACTGCTAAACATCTGTCCATGCAGCTCAGCGTATACACTAGTAATATATGTGTTATTATACGCATAATATGCATATAGGCGTAATGTTAGCATCAAACACGCTTGCTGCATGTGTAACTTTCGATGCTGCTGTTACAGTAGCGCAGTTGTTGTGGTCTGTAGATGAAATTGGTGACCTGACACTGTGTGGCATTATGCATGAGGAACGACATACAATTATACAGCGAATTACTCGACCATACATGTATGATGAGATTGACACCTGAAGTACCGCACTGGAGTCATCTTACGTTGTATTATTCAAAAATGCTAAATCTCTCAAAACATGTATGTGCAGTCGTACTCGACTCAATTCACCTTTACACGAGTACGTCATTTATGGACGATCCCTTTGATAGCGCAGTGGCCTTCTGTAAGTTGTGATAGCACTTGTGCATTTCCATTTCCGTTTGTTTTATGTTAATGCCAGTGCCTTTATTTTATTAATGGACGTGAACAGTGAACAGTGCAAACCATTCATCATAATTGCAACTGGGACTATCCCGGATTGAGTTTGTTCACAGTTGTCAAATCCAACATTTTGTCATTCATAATAGCAGAAACTGGGAAATACCCCAGAATCAGCCTGTTCAGAGTTGGCAACCCTAATGACACGTGTTCGAATGCATGCAACACGATATCTCAAATATCGACATAAGATGAATCATATTTGAGTCATATTGATTCCTTCCGTATGAAACTAACCTACCGTAGCATATTTTCTCGTTTTGTCCCAAACTGTAACCTGTATTGCAACTACAGATGAAACTTCCGATGCTGTTGTTACAAAGCTGAGAGCAGCCGGATGTTCCTGTTGCACACTCGTTAATATCTGAAATAAAATCAATCAACCATATCAACATGGTTGATATCTTAGAGATCATACACATGTACAACATGGGGAGAAGTGCGAGAAATTCAAGCGTCACGTGGTGTATCACATGTTTATACATGCATCAGCAATACACTCAAAATGAGACAATGAAATCATCATAATTTGTAGTTCTCAAAAACGACCAATTAGCGCGATAAATAAACAACTAACCGTTGCATGATTTTCCGTTGTTTGCCAAACTGTAACCTCGATTGCAACCACACGTGTAACTTCCGATGCTGTTGTTACATAGCTGAGCGCACCCGGATGTTCCATTTTCGCACTCGTTAACATCTGAAGATGAAATTACTAACAAAGCTTGTGACACTAAAGATTCATAACATAGACAAAAAATTCAAATATACAGCAATGGAAATACTATGTTTTTTGTTATCGCATCCAAGCGCCGAGACACGATATGCTGTACCGAAATTTGCGATATGTTGACCAAACCAGTCATCGCCTAACCTTATCAGATTGCCTTTCTGTCAATAAGGACTGACTTTCGATTTGACCACATTTCGGAACCTATTCGACATGGCGCCGTCGGTTAGTACTCTGCTCGTTGCTATGGTGACTCTATAGAGGTCTTTTTACTCGAATTTATAAAGTTATGTGCAACAACACATCAAAGTATCTCCATTAAGTAGTCTTTTTTTAATTTCTTCACTTTTAAAATAACATTTGTCCACTACCAACCGTCACATGAACGACCATTTGACGCCAAACCGTAGCCAGGACGACAGCTACATACGTAACTTCCAATAGAATTGGTACAGCGCTGAGAACAACCGGAATTTGCTTCAGAGCACTCATCTACATCTGAAAATAGCGATAGCAAAAAGATGGAACCTCGATCGAAAATGGGTCATTTTTGAATCATTGTCATCAGAGATGAATATTTGCCTAGATGACGACGTTTTCCGTGGGTCACCATGAATCTATAGAGTACAGTACTGAATAATTGCTGCTTCATAGACACATACCCAAACTTAAGGTTACATGCCATAATCATCTAGCTAGACTCGAACATTTCAGACTGCAACACTGACAGTTTAACCACTAAAGTACTTGTTTTATTCTGCATCCATAAGAATAAAAATAGCTAAAAGCTTACCTTGGCAGTCGTGATTGTTAGCATTCAATTTGTAACCAGCGTTGCATTTGCAGTAATAACCACCATGAGTGTTGACACATGTATGCGCGCATCCGGATGACCTTTGTGAACATTCGTCAATATCTACAGTAATATACAAAGAGATATGTTAAGAGAAATAGCTCAACTAAGGTTGTTCTAATCTATTTACGGATTTTTAAGCGCCTCTCACAATACAACCTCAACAGAGGCGTTACCAGTGCGAACCTTTAGAGAAAAGAATGTCTTAAGGGAACGAGCAGAAACAGTTGTGCTATCAGATAAGATGACAGCATGAGTCACAGCAGAAAGACTGTTCCTTGGCGAAGGGGCAGGAGAGGCATAGGCATGATGCTGAGCTGTGGCAGTTATAGAAAAAGGTACTTGGAGGTCATGACGGTCTTAAGCGCGAAGACGTCCAACGGTTTTCGAGATAGGTTGCTTGATAAGATCACAAAGATAGCGTGAAGCTTGACCCATAAACGCTTTGTATGTAGGAAGGAGGATTTTGAACCGAAGCCTATCAGTTAGGGGAAGCCAATGAAGAGGATGTTGAGTCATGAAAGTTGAGATATGTGTGACACGAGGAAGACGAGCGATTAAACAAGTATTTGCATTGAGTACAGACTGGAGCGGAGTGGAACGGAATTTTAGAAGGCCGATGTTCGCTTAGTACTTCTAAATTACTTAATTCACCTCGGGACAGGGTCATCGCGTCGTTATCGCCCAGGTGCTCGTCTTTACGCCCATAACAAATGCCCAAACCGTTCTTATTTTTTTAAATGCAAATAAGCATTATTGCTATCACCATTATTAGATTCCAGTAATTTTAGAGATTAAGTCCACTTGCTGATATGAAGAGAACAGGACCATGTCAACATCTTCACAGAAAACAAGGTGTATTTGCTAATTTTTGATTGCCTTCATTTTATTAAAGTTTGTTTAAGAAAAATGTCAAAATGTAAATTTCTGCATCATTAATCTCCAGCAACATATTTTCTGGTTTAGGTTGAGTTTTGTACAACATTGGCAACTTATCTGATTTCTGGCTTTTATTGGGCAGATTTATGTTATTTTAATTAACTCACGTAGAGTCATTCACGTGGAAATGTTTGACGAGCTGTTATTATGGGCAACATTCCGTTATTACCATCCACAGGTGTTTTCATCATTACATTTTCCGTATCAGGGATGGTAATGACACATGGCTAAGAGTGAATTACAGTGAGTTTTAATATACCGGCCAGCCCAAAAATGTGAGAACATCTCGTAGCAAAGGGTTCCTCAATATAATCGAATTAATATAACATTTTGTAATTTACTGTTTTCTGCCAAGTAGTAATTACGCCAATCAGAAAACATGTTCAATGTGTCCCTCTGCTTCTCAACGACTTTTTGCAAGCGTTTTAGTCATTTATGCTTCTGTCCATACTCGCTGTCATAGCTTGCTCCATTCCTCGATTATTGCCCACTTGAGTTGTTCTCATTTTTTTGGGCCACCCTGTTTTTGTATGCCAAACTTACTGAACATTTTTTGTCATTTCCTTTGAAGTTTATTGTCATTATAGGATGAACATTTTGCAATTTGGAGTTAAAATGAAGGAATGGTCAGACGGAAAAGGGAAGAAGTGACGTGTCACTACTTACAATCTCATGACATATTGACATGGATCAGAGATAGCAATTGCACTAAATTCTCCAGTTTAAGGAGAATTATCGAAGTATGTTGTGTTGTCATGTTAACCGTAACTTAAAACTGGATTTGGGTGACTTACATGTATAAGGTAAACACACATTTTATTAGTAGATTTTCAAGATAGGGTCTGTGTATGACTGTTAGCGTATACATGTACAATTGTACATGTATCTGCAGCCATGGAATGTAATCAGCACACAATGAAGATTTTCGGCGTCTATGTTTTCAAATAAACCCGTTTAGATCAGTTTTGCTTACCTGTACATCTTTCGGGAGCCGTGCATCTTGTCCCAGATCCGCATCCTGAACAAATGGCTTGAAAAATATTTAAAGAAAACACGTTAACGCAAGAGACGACGCTGAGAGACAAGCTTGTTTTATTCTTAAGCAGCTGCAAGTAATGCGCAATTTCACGTGATTGTCAATAATAAGAGAATACAAATACATAATACTGCGTGTATTATAGACTTCTGTGAGGTTAGAGATGTTTCGTCGTTTAGCATTAATGTGATAATAACAACGGTCTCTGACTTAGAGACTTCCAGTGCCACACATTATGACCATTAACAATTGGTACTTACGACCTTTCTTTAAAAATTTACTATAGGCAAATTTTGTTAATATAATATCTTATCTTCAATATTTGATCGCTAAATAAATTTCAACAGAAGAGGGAGGTTCCCTCATATGGCTAGAATTGCTTTGCTGCAATTCTTGAACTCCATTATTCGTTCAGGAACATTCCCATCCCATTCCTAGAATAATTTGTTTGCAATGTCGCAAAAATGAAGCAAATTATGAATGAACAAAATAGTACAGTATAGGCCTACCTACCTACTTAAACCTCGATGTAGAAGCTACAAGTGCAAACGATGCAGTACTTTAAAAAAAAGTCGTATCCTTGTGTGTTGCCAAGGTGACAATTTAGGCCACCTGCAAAATGGATGTATAAGTACGGTGAGCGATTTGCCTTTACTTGCTGCGACCGTTCATCCATGTCAAATTACGCCCTGTGAGAAATTTAACCATGGTGCATAGAAAAAATGTCGGCCCATTGACGCCAGACCAAAAGTTAATTTTACACAGTCTTCTACAACAATATCTAGACATTTACTTTCAAGCGGCAGTCGCAATATTTTATTCCAAGGTTCCTAAATAGATGATAGGCCTAATATTTGTAGAGACACGATTTTGTATTTCTGGTCTAGATCTAACTCACGTAAAATTTATCCCAATTTATTTAGGACTGCTCCCAATGCACATGGCTTTAGTCTTTTATTTTAACTAGTAACTGTGGTAGTTCAATTTGTAATTATCGATACTTACGGGTAGAGCAACTAGAATCTCTCCAACCTCTCTGGCATCTTATTCCTTGACGAGAATCTCCAACATAACGAACTTTACCGCACGCCTGATAACTGCATAATAATAGCCACAGCAAGAAGTAGGCCTACCATTAAATGTCATGAAATAGACGTTGGTCGTAGCCTATTTTTTAATTATGTTGTCGAGTTAGACAATTGTATACGTTATCAAGATGGAACCTGTTGGAACCTGTATGCGAAGCGTACTAAATAGTACACCGATAACTGAATAACCTAAACAGTAGTCGTGAGCTATAGGCCTACGTATTTATACCAACTATAGGCAGAACTTGCCAAATTAAATATCTTTCCAGAATTAATCAAATGTGCTATTATCACGATCAAGCCATGGAGGTTTAATGTATCTTAGATTCTAATCTACCCAAAAGGTCAATTTTTGGCAGGCATTATAACAATCAACACAACTCATTCGTGTAATAGTTTAAACTCAGAATGACATTACCGCAACCTAGATTGTGAGATACATCTATGAGCACTGTTTTATTTGATGAACACACGCCTCATCTCTCTCGGTCTGGTTTTTAACACCTGAGACTTCTTCAAACTGTCAGGCGACCTCCGTTTTCTCTTCTGTAGTGCATGGTTTTGATGTCTCACGCATGGATTACTGTAATTCGTTACTTTTAAAGTGTCCAAAATTTCGTATGTCACCTCGTTAATCTGTGGTAAATACGGCTTCCGCCTGATTACTCACCTTTCTCTCTACTCACTGTGACCGAGCGGTTACACTGACTTCCGCGTATAGCCAGAATTCGGTTTAAAGTCTTCTCTTCGCTTACAGAGCGGTTATGGGTCAGGATCTATGCTATTTTTGCAACCTTATCCGTCGTCCTCTCTCCTTTTTGCTTCTGGTCGTTCTCTCTGTTATTTAGACCGACCTCTTGACACATTGGACTGCTTTGGCCCACCACCGTGTTTATGCGTCTGTTGACTAGTTGCGTTGTACGACATTCCTTCGGTGACCAGCTCTTTGAACCTAACTGGAGATACTTCTGCTTCTGCCCGTACTCGTATTACCGCGAGGACTCTCACATTAGAGCGCCTTAGAATAGGTTGTGCTGTGAGGCCGCTTCGAAATCCGTATAATACAATGCGTGGCACAGTGGCCGATTGGTTAGAGCGGTCGGCCCGTAACGCTCAGTGTGTGCGGAGTGAGCGTGCTCGAACCCTGTCCGAGGAGTCACTGTGTAGGGACCTTGAGCAAGTCCTTCACCTACAATAACTCTTCAGTACAATCGCAATTGCGCCGTCGAGGCGTGTGCACTTCTAGGCAAAAAATGTTGGAAGAAGAGCGATATAAAATTTCAGAATAAATAAATGCAATATACATGTGACACATCATTATATGTAAAATACGATCAATTAGCTATAAATGAATTACGAAAGAAGTAGAAAACTTAAATTCTAGGCAATCATAATATCGTTGCATTTAATGCATCGAATGCGACGATATTGATTCCAATCAGGCTGCTGAGCATGAAGTACAATTCTTACTTGTTGCTAAAGAATTGCAGCAGCCGAAACTTCACATTTTTTAAGTTTACTTAAGAAACCAGCTACTTAATGAAACCTGCATAAAATATGTAGACATATATTTTGAATATGTATGGGAGACCGGGGCTGGTTGTAACAATTCACCCATTTAGCTGTTTTATGACCGAAATTTTTCTCCTATAACGGAAAACAACATATCTTTGCAATCCTTCACAAATGCGCTATACATGTAACTGTGGAACGTTTCAGATGTGTAACTCTATTAATTATGAAAACATTTGCAATTAATTTTTTTTAGTGTTACAACTTGTCCCGGCTTGGGGTTGGTTGTAACAAGACATGGAGCAAATTGTAATACCACTTTCAACATTGGGTCAGCTTGTACCACAGTGAACACCAAATAACTAATTAGTATTCAATGTTAACTTTTCGGGCCTTTATATCGGCGAAATCTTTATTTATAACAAATGGGCTCAACAACTATGAAATAAAAAAATCACAAAGATATCTAAATTAAAAGACAGCGAAGAATGATGCTGTTTTGGCTTTAATACTGTAGATGGTGTTGTCTGAAGCTGCTTAAAAGTAAACAAAACAGACAGGTTGATGATGATGATCATCATCAGAAGAATCAATTTCAAGCAGCAATTAAATAACGTTGAAGGCAGGATACAGGTCATACTAAAGTATTTAAACCATTGAGAATGGCGCGGGGGGGAAATGTTACAACTAGTCTTGACTATGTAGGCCTACCAAAGATTAAATAAAATGCTAACACACTATTATAGCTAACGAGATTTGCGTTCGGTCACGTAATCTTAAAGAAACAAGCTTCGAAATTACCTACTCAGAGCAAGAATACCGTGTGCCTTAAGCGTATTATGAGAATAATAAAACGTGAGAAATAGTTACTTTTAGTGCCGAAAATCACCATTTATGAAGAAAAATCAGAAGTTAAAGCTTAAGCGACGATAAAAGGAAAATAGATCGGAAACGATAAGACGCGCGTTTTGATCTGTATACGCTGATTCCCCGGTTTACCGTTTCCAGAATTTATGCGTTGTTACAACCTGCTCCCGTTACAACCTCCTGCAGTCTCCTCTGTTTACATGTATAGGCCTATATATTTCATGTGTAGGCCTACAGTGTCGATAATTGTCAATGAAAGGTTACTAACTATACATTCCAGCAGTGTTTTCCCAACCACCAACCTCCACACCGTGTGTTGTGGTCTGTTGTGCAATAAGTTTCTCTTGCGGAAACGTAGTAGGTGTAATACTCATAGTATCTGCAAATATCCATGATTATGTCTAATTAGACAACACGAGATATTGTATAAACAACGTTGACTTGTGCATGTTACCCTAACTAACTGCTATACTTGTAAACATGTAAGGGTTTTTTCTCTTCCATATTTTCTCGATCATTCTCTGAATATGTATTGACAAGTGTTGTATGTTATTATTTTCAATGTCTGTTTGATTGGGTTTAAAAAAAGATGGCAATTAATCCTTTATCGATTGAAAGCATTATACACAGCGAAATTCCATGATTGATATTATACATTTTCATAGTCATTAATAACAAATTACAATGACTGTAACAATAATAAAGATTAAGCTTAGTATAAAGAGTTCAAGTGAAAGCCAAATTTACAAAATTCAAATAATAACAATTACTATATTTCTGGAGCTAGCTTATTTACAGTAACAAGAGTTGATGAAAATTTTAAGCTACCTCTCTTCTGACCTAAAGTTTAGGATGATTATTTCTATTTTATTAAAGATCATCGGCTTGCTAGAATTAACGAATGCGTTTCCTTTTTTGCAATTCGTATAAAAGGCGTCCAATTTTACAATCGATACATTAGCTCAAAGTGACGTACTGTGTTATGCCTTCCGGAAGTAACAAAATGCAAAACGAAAGCGTAATCTTTAACGATAAAAGGTTCATGATGCGAATGCTAGCAAACTTGAATGTTTACTTCGCAATGCAATTTAGGCTAGAATCGATATACTTTGTGAGACCTATATGCATACTGTGGTAGGTGCACTAATCAAACTGCATACCCAACTCAAGATAACTCCTCTAACATTGGACCTACATGTACACGTGTTCGTGAGTAAAATTTGAATCGCTCATAGGCTCAAATTATTTTACAAATCTAGTATGAAATCACACTTCCGAAATACGACACCAATCAGTTCTTTCTCAAATATCTGCAATTACGATCAGGAGTTCAGCTTGTGACTGATCTGTACGCTGTGTGGGCAATTGTAGGCTTGAAGCTGTACTGGTGATGATAACTCGCAGCAGTCAAATCTAATTATCTAGTTATAAAATCGAAATTGATATTTCGAAACTTGGAAGAATTGCCGGATTCTGCTTTATCATTATGATTTGACTATGTATTCAAATCGCTGTAAGGACTTCACCATTTCCGATAAATTTTGTTAAGTGAGACCAGCAAAACAGAAAATACTGAGGGGCAATACTCACTAATCCTACACGTTTGGTTGCACGCTATTTGAAGCTAAACGTTTATTATTTTGCACTTCTCATTTCTATCAATTTGTCATTAACATTTGCGTCTAACGGTCCTAGAAATCGCTTTGCATTAAGAATCAGTGGCTGGCAATGCATGCTGAGCACAACAGAACCCGACCGTTGATTACTGAAAGAAACGTTTTGTCAAGCAGCTTGAAATGAGATCAGCAAATGAGTTCGGTCTCTGCAGAAAGTTTACTGAGTCGGCTGTCATTCAGACGAAGGAAACATAATGACGACGATGATGATGATGACAGTGATGATGCTGCTGATGCAAACTATGAAGATGATCATGGTGGTGGTGTTGACGCTGATGCTGAAGATGAAATAGAAGATGATGACCTCGATGATCAATGATATGATGATGGCGATGATGCTGATGACGAATTAGTCTCTTTGATTATGCCGTTGCATGAAAGACTATGAGCTTTTCAGGCGTTGCTTAATGATGCAATAAATTAAATTACTCTCTCTAGAGAGGAGAGATTGTTACGTATATCGGCCTCATCTGTTCGAAGAATAAGCGATGCGAAATATTGGTTAGGCCATTAATGAAAGAATAAGCAGTACAACAATGCTTCTATGTATATATAAAAATTGATATAGGCCTACTTGCATATTATGCGTCTATACATGCATATATGCATATATATATATACATTATATATATGCACATTATATAACTAGACAAGGAGTCGGTGTCCGATTTCCAAGTAACTTCAACAGTTCTGTAACTCCTTATTTCAAATGTATGTTACTCGCCATTTATTAGATCTTTGAGTCGCATGAACAGAGACCATTTCACAAATACAGAGTCTCATTCAGGTCACACGCATTCGTAAACACGCGACATTTTAATAATGTATATACTCGAAGATGTGAATAGATTTTTACTCAGTCCACTCAGATCTAAGTAATGAGTCATGCAATAGTGTCTACGTACAACCATTAATTGCAATGGATCTGATTAGGTGGCCTAGTCTAAGGCCAACGTAATAACTAGCATGTATATTTTTGGGTTAGGCCTATAGATTACTTAGCTTAGTACTTAGTCCTTCCTGTGTAGGTCTACACATCTGGCAACGCACTTCCTCCATTCGTCTCTATCCAAAGCCAGTGTCTCAGCCTCCTCCCACGATATCTCCAAACATTTTAGATTAGTCCATCAGAATCTTGTTATTTTGCCAAAGGTCACGGCAATCAAGTTCCTTGGTGTTTCGATTGACAAAACACTTAACCGCATCGCAATAATAATTGCCAAAAATATTGGGATGATATTCAAAGTTGCATATTAACTGCCATAGAGTATGCGTAAAAACTTTTATTTACTATGATAAACCCTTTGGTATTATTTACTCAGTCCACTCAGATCTAAGTAAGGAGTCATGCAATAGTGTCTACGTACAACCATTAATTGCAATGGATCTGATTAGGTGGCCTAGTCTAAGGAAGGAATATCTAAGCTACTGTAACGTAATTTGGGCATCGAACTACCCATCTCGCTTTAAACGGCTGACCACTCTCCAAAACCGTATTATTATTGCTAGTATGTTATTATTATGCAGTATATTTATCTGTCCTTATTTGATTTATGCACACCCCAAAGTTCGATTAGAAATTGGTACGTAAAAATGTAGCAGATTACTAACTAACTTAGTTACTTACCTACTTGCGCCAGTAGGCCTAGTTCTTCTAGAACGTTGTAGCTCATTTGAAATAGAAGTGAAAGATTGTGATAGAATAATTTCTAAATAAAGACCAAATAAATGTCTCTGTGAAGCAGATTTCATTGCGTGACTGTCGCAACAAAAGACATCCAAAAAGAAACAGCCCCTCTACTGCCTAATAGGCAACTGCCAGCTATCTCGCGTGCCATTATATCGACAAGGTACATTAAATCTGAATTACGAATCAAAAACTCATATAGTGTACCCACAGTAGCATAGAAGATATTAAAGTTGGAAACGCCTCTCGCTTACCAATGTGAGCAGTTGCCTGGCTGTATTCGTATATGCACCTTATTAATTAGTACCTGTTTTCCTAATAGTTGTTACGATTGCAATACTACATGACAGCTATGGGCTGGCGTGCTATGAATAATGGCGTCTCAAGTACTTACCTTGCACTGGCTCTTCTTGTCTTAGTGCTTGCTGTGCAAACGACAGGACAAAGGTGAGTTCGTTCATTATTTTTATTTCAGGCACATTGTTTCCCACTGAAAAATAGGACAGCAACTGGGCTTTTCAAAAGACTACGCTACGATTTCTCTTAAAAACGATCAATGCCTTTGCATGACGATAACGACCATCAAGAAAGTATTAACAAGGTAGCTAAGATTTGATTTAATTGGAGTAGATTATGACTGTAAGATCCGATCAGATTTAAGTTGAATTGAATTGGATTGCAATGTAGTCGATGACCTTGGATTTTGATGTGCCAAGACATAACCAATAAAACTTTCAAAAAGCATGTCAAATTTTTACTAGTACCAACAATGGACTATTTCACCTCGTGTGTATTTTATTTAATTGATTTTGGCATTCTGAAAGGATTATGCCTATATAAATGAGTCATTACGATAACCGTTTACGCTTGACTCTCAACCAAGAGATCGGGGTTCAAATTTTGGGGGAGATTATTCTGGTTCACGACGCATACCTTCTACGATCTATTGTGATAACCGTTTATCTATTGCTAGATCTGGTCAATGTGCATGAAATTGTTATAGCACGTTATGAAGAATTGGAATTACAAGTTTAACACTTGTATTGAAATTAATACTTATATCAGGGCTGATATAAATTAAACATAATTTGATGTGCCTGTGCCTACAGTCATACAGAAACCTACGCAACGTATCGGATTGTTGCTAGGCAGGTGTGCAGACAGAATAGTCGAGAGGTTTGCGACGGGTGGTGGACGGGGCGGGAGTGCAACACAGAATAGTGAGTAATACCAAACAATATTCGTCAAACACGTTCTGTTGTGTCACACGCTACTTGCACGACATAGCATAATTACCTGTGTCCATAAATATTTTCACAAGGCCTCTACGTTATCAGTATAAATATTATTTGATAGCGATTTTATAGTTTGTTATTGATATTATGGAACCAATAAGGTCAAGCAACATTGACCACGTCTTACGGATCGAATATGAGATGGGGACCGAATCTGTAATCGTGGTAAATCTTGTTGGAGATTGAAACTAAACAAGCATGTGGCAGTAATAAAAACGCTTCTTTGTCGTCGTTTTGTTTCTCAAAAAAGTTAAATTTCTACAAAGATATATGCCTAAATGGACCTTCTTTGGTTAACTTTTAAAGTAATGGAGTATGAATTATATTTCTGCCATAACTCGACGACCGTGATGGTGTTGTCACCAAAAGGCACAAGCTATAAATCCACATTTGGTCAATGGTGCAATCGTAAGGCAGGCTACAGTAGACAGTTTTAGCATAATAGGTTGAAACAGTTGAATCTTAGCTTAGACCAGAATGACGTCATGAAAGTGAGAGAAAAACGAACAGAAACGTTAATGAAAAAACGGTATCTCTCGGACAAGACACTACGAAGGCCTATAGTCTAAGAGAACCGAGCACATAAAATTTGGTATTCGAACACTGATAAACAAATTAAATAATGTGTTAATCGTGGTCGCACTGTTTGTAGCAGAATATGTTAAATACTACTAAGTAACATGAGATATCGCAATGAAAGACCTCTAAGAATGATATGAGTGAATCGACAAACAGAAAATGTAAAGAGAAGATTCAAAGACATGTCTTGTGTCGTGGAATCAAGAAGAAATACGTAAGATACACCTTGGAAATAGAAGCAGGGAAAGACCGAGATAAGGTGCAAGAGATTGTTACAGTCACAGGTAACATTGAGAGCATCAGAGGGTTCTTTGAAGAAGCGAACATCAAGACAAACACTTACTGGCTTGTTGTTGAGTTGAGCTACATATGGCATAGATCTCTCCTGCAACCTGCGATTTGAGCTAGGCCTACATGAATTCTTCCCCTAATTTCCGCTAGCGCTCAACACTTGTGTTGAAATTAATTCGTTCAATCGTATAATGTCTTGTGGTCATGCCAAGACAACTCCGTTGGTGCAATATGTAGGTAGGGTGACCACATTTCTCTTCTGCCATCTCGGACACAACACTTTCTCCAATTCAAATCAATTTCAATTGGGAGCTGGGTTCATTGGAATGAGCGCCGACCTTGCGCAATCACCCAGCTGAAATCCTTGTCAAGATTTTTTTAACTAAACAAAACGTCTATTTGAAGTTTTTTAATTACAACCTCTAATTTCAGGAAGGAAAAATTAATGTAACATGGTCACGCTAGTTAATCATTTTTAAAACTAGTCCCTATAATAGCAGAGTACAGCACTACGGCGATGATGCAAATAACACCAAGACCTTCAATCCACACACCTCAAGCGGCTGCAACTTAGGCCCTGTCCAAATCATTCTAATCCAAGCTGCTACCAGAATGCTCGGGCAGCATTATGTCACTCGTAAACCGGAGAATGTATACGCTAATAATAATCGCTAAGGAGAACGCCGAATGAGTTGTTCATATAGAATCAACATGTCTTATTCATTTTCGCAGTTTGAAGGGAAAGGGTGTCCTGAAAAACTAAGCCCGACATAGAGTCTAACTTCGGCGCGGGATGTTATTTCTACTGTCAGATAATTTTAATATTAAAATGGCATATTTTACATGTTTGATCATAGAAACACCATTCCGGGACTCTACAATGTCCCGGATTGGACCTGCCTGGGACGCGGGACATTTTGATCAATTCCGGGACTGTCCCGGCAAATTCGTCACCCTATATGTAGGCCTACTTGCAATTGAGATTGCACTTCAAATTCGCTTAGACATGTATTATTTAAGACTACAATCACATGTATACCTGCATTTAACTTATATACACACGTTACAACTAGATTCAGATAGCCACTAATGGTTTGATGCCCCGATAAAATAGCTCATTTTAAGGAATTGACTTGCAAGTTACATTGCAAACGTTTAGATAATTAAAACAACGTATCGGCGCATGCTTATCGATACCACGTTTGGTTTAAAAAGACTGCAAATGATTAATATTTCTAAGGATCTTCTAACACACTTGTAGGCTATGCTTTGAGGATTTCAGTAGGCTACATGATACAGGTCAGGCGTATTTTATTTCTCAGTTATTGCGACTATGACACAGTAAGCGCTGTGGAATCAGTGACTTCAACGAGATGTCAGAAAGGTTGGAGTCCGTATCCCGACTGCAATGGTAAGATGTTCATTTCAGCTCTAAAATTGTTATGTCACAAGAGCAATAAGTCATTTAAAGTAATGGTTACTATCATTTTATAATGACCATTAATGGTAAATCAATCGTTAGAACTACTAGCTAAACTTCGTTACTTGAAATTCGGAAAAGCCACTATTGTAACTAAAAGTTGAATAATGGATAAAACATTGCCACGATTCACTATATCGAATTAACAAAAATTTGAAAAAATTCAACAATAAAAGCATTAAGCTAGCACATAATCATGATAACAGATGTTTGCAATGTCGAGGCCAATTTCTATGTCTAACTTGTATGCTGGCAAGCTTTGTAGTGAAGTAAACTATAAAAACTACTGGTTACCTCCGGGACTAATGAGATCGTGCACTGTGTCTACTTCGCTGAGTCTTAAATCATTGTCCTACATGATTATTGAGAGAGGATCGCACCTTGAGCCAATGGTTATTTTTTACTTTCCTTTCTTCGTTTTTTTGTGGTTGGCACTGTTTGACCCATTATTTTCTTGAGTTTTGTCATTGTTAGCTGGCAACCTGTTCCTGATTGTTCTCTCGGTTTAGAGTTCATCGTTTCATTGAATGCACAATGACCATTGCAAGGATGAAATTTGCATATTCAATTGATGTAGACCATACCTGTATTATTGGAAGGGTGAAATGTTGCATATTCAATTCACTAGACCGTGCCTGTATCATTGTGCGTTTTGCGCCTGTGCACCTGGGCCAATCAGCACAAACCGGCACGCCTACTTTGCTTCCATGCGGGATATGCAACCAAGCAGTTAAGGAACCTATTAAAGTAACATGTTTGATGTGTAGCGGTGTATATAACTCCAAGTGTTATAATCTACCGACTAATCAAAACGTTTGGCTATGTCTCTCATGCATTGGAGAGACATTCCCTTTTTCAGGGGCTAGTGACGATGGGATTGTTCTAAATGACTTTACTAAGAGTTTGAGACATGAGGAAGGCCTAGGTATATTAAGACTGTTTGATGATAATCTTGAAATAACTGTTTTTCCGGATGACCAAGATAACCGTACATTAATTAATAACATAGACACTGATCCTGATCAAAACTATTTTACTAATAACTCTTGGAACAGTCCTTATACTACCCTGCAATGCCTTTCAGAGGAAACTGAAAATTAGTCAAATTACGATCCTCCAAATGTCTGAGTTCATATACCGATACGAACACGGCTTACTCCCTGCTATCTTTAGAGAATATTTTTCCACTGGATTTGACACCCACACCCACAATACTAGAAATATAGCAGCTTATCGCCCCATAAAAGCTCGAACCAATGCACGTATTAAATTTTCTGGACCCTCATCATGGAATAACATCCCATTGGAAATTCGTCTGTCATATAATATTATAGCTTTTAAAAATAAGTTACAAGCCTTCCTCATCAATTGATCAATGCACTAAATCATTAAATACAGTAAATCCTAATTAATTACTAATCATTACTATACATTACACTACATGTTGTATATAATGGTGCATATGACTGCATTTAGTTAAACTTTGTTAATTTTTTGCATTAGGTGTTTTGTTTCGTTTTAGGATTAATTTGCAATAAAGATAAATTGCCATTTATTAGTGTGATTTAGTTGCGACAAGGGGGTCCTGGGGCTCCCATCGTAGCCAATATAAATTTGCTTGTGCATATTGTGAGATGTACTCTATTTTTGTTGTTGATTACAATAAAACACTTTTGACTTTTTGACTTTTGATAATATGGATCCTCCGTTTTACTTTTTTAGCTTTGTTATTTGTTTGAAACATTCATCCATTGATGCATTTTGCATTTAATATTTACGTTTTAATAAAACTCTTCGGATAGCGATCAGCTGTTAATGAGACTTTATCAACAAAGACAAAATCTATTATTCGGAAACAGAATGTTTGAAGTAGCTGGCTCAGCAAAATGTAGCCCTTCACTTGAAACAGTCCGAAGATTCTATTTGGTTAAGATTTTGAAATCTAAACTTCAAACCTATCTTTTCTCTAAGTATATGCATGACTATACACTACTTTGTAACACGCCATTTGAATAAGACTTTATTTTATTAAAACGCGTTATAAATACAATTAAACTAGTATTGCATTGAACTAGATTATATGCCCCGCACTTATATTGCATTGGCGTTGATTTGATCAGAACGATCGCTCAACAGCCTATGCAAAGACCATTGTCGAAAGACAATTACAGCCCTGACTGGAAAGCTAGAAAAGGAGTTCTATCAATGATGATTGTGAACTGAATTTTACAGAAATCAACGAATGCACAGAAGGAGTAGCAAGGTGTGATCAGATTTGTATTAACACCGTTGGCAGTTACACCTGCAGTTGTAATGCGGGCTACAGGTTGGCGTCAGACGGACGAACATGTAATGGTGAGTAGCTAATTGAAGATTCGGAAGAATAAACTTGACTATAGTCCACATATCTCCAGTCTTTTAGTGGCTTTCTACAGATTCTTAACTGACATTACTGACAGTCAAACTACGTTCTTGATACACACTTTGCATTACAATTTAAACCAAATTAATACCGAAAATTTAACACAAAAGAAGGCCACAGACATTGCATGGAACCACTGAATACGTGTATAAGTCTTTGACTGTGTCAAAAAATTTCCCAACGTTGGGATAACGTGATTGTTGTATGCATTGGCTGACAATGCAACGGTGTAATTTTAGATTTCACAAGGATTTAAAACATTGGTCCTAGACTTTGTTGTGAATAAGTTGAATAAAGTTATTATTTTATTATTTAGAACTGTTTTAAGAACATTTTTGTTCTGGCCCATTTTCATATAGCCTAATTACCTCGTGCAGAAATGTGTATGGAAAGACTGCTTGTCGTGTAAAAGCATTAAAAAATTATATGTAATGCAATGTAATGCAATGTAATGCAATGTAATGCAATGTAATGCAATGTAATGCAATGTAATGCAATGTAATGCAATGTAATGCAATGTAATGCAATGTAATGCAATGTAATGCAATGTAATCGAGCACTTATATATATATTGTGGCATGTCTAGGCAAGTGATCGTAGGTCTTACTCTAAACAAACGACAAAGATGTGTTTTTAAAATTGAAATTATATTTTCTCACCGTAGAGATAAAAAAACATACAACCTGAAACGAGATTCCCACATGTGGGTCCAGACGTCTAAACTATGCGACGGAACGGTGGACCTTCGCAGTGCCAGACGCCCTCGTGTCGAAGCGTGAAAACCAATACCCAATACCTGTCCCACCGTTCCAAGCCACCAAACCGTCTCTAGGGTTTGTCTAAATGGCTTCGTCGCGCCTTCGCTTTACCTAAGTAACAGCAACCGAATGGGCTGATAATAGTCAAGCATATAAAACAACATAAAGAAGATTGGCTACGGAATGAAGCAATTTACATTAGATGACGAATTTTGAATATGATTAAAGGTGACGAAGTAATTTACATTCCTCTATTATGCACCACGATGTGTGATCATAAATCCAGTATAACCTTTGGTTTTTATTTCCAGTCATTTCAAATTGCCCAACAGCAACATGTCAGCAAACATGTAACGAAACAAATGGCAGCAATATATGTGGTTGCTACGCAGGATACAAACTGTCAACGGATGGTCGATCGTGCAACGGTCAGTGGCTAAACAAAGGAATTATATGTTCTCATTGTATTTATTTATATTTAATTTATTGTCCTGTATTTAGTGCCCAAATTTCGTTTAATTGCAAACTGACAAACCGCAATACGATTACAAACACTTGCAGTATGAAGCTATTAGCGAGTTATGACAAGTTATTACAGGAGTCGACGAATTTAACCGTCGCAGTCACGGCTCGCATAACGCTATATAGACTACATCTGTTTTACCCAACGCCGCCGCCTACTGAAAGAAGAATTATTCAACCTTACGGGGGATACGCGTCTCAGCTCTGCACCCCAGTGTGTTATCCATTGCTTACCTCCCTCTGTGGTAGTGTTGGTTGATGTAGGTTTTTGTCGGGCAATACATTAGGGGTCTGCGGGTATATCCTTACCCGCAGGTAACCCGTACCCGACCCGTACCCGTGGCTGGGGTAGGGCACGGGTACGTATTTTGCGGGTCGGGTACGGGTAGACTTATCACGGGTACGGGTATACCCGGTTTTATCCGTGTTGTAGGGTTACGATGTCACCGTTAAATATTTAAGGTGAATCTTGCATCATCAAGGACTTAATTACTATTATACACAAACTGGTACATTAGAAATCCAAGTATTATATATTCCTGCATTTAATGCTTCCCCTCCTCTTTGTTTATGTTAATCGCTGTTTTTTTCTTTCCATTGCCTTCTCCTTTCCGTGCAGTTTGTCCTGTTAATCCTCCTCCAACTTTTCTCCACCTTCACGTCTTCCTTCTCCTGCTCCTAATTTCTGCTTCTGCTCCTGCTCATCCTACAGCTATTTATCTCCCTCTTACTCTTCCTCATGCTTTATTTTTTTGTCATCTTCTTCCTTCACTATTTCGTCCTCATCTGCGTCATCTTCATCTTCATCCTTCCGCTTTTCCTTCTACTTTGGAGCGTATGCTGTCTCATCTCTTTTCTCTTCCTTCGTCTATCCTACTTCTCATCTTTCTCTCCTCCTCAAGTTCCGCACTTCTCTTCTACCACTTCTTCCTTTTCTTCCTCCTCCTCTTTCTCCTCCCTCTGCTTCCTATCTTGTCTTCTGCCTTCTGCTTCTGTTACTGCTCCTGCCCCTTCTTCTTCCTCTCTTACATGTACCTATTCCTCTCCTCCATTTGCCCTCATCCTCCTCATCTTTCTCATCCTCCTCCTCTTCCTTTTATTTTTTCCTTTCTCCTCCTACTTTTCCGCCTTCTCCTGCCTTCTCCACCATCGATAGCTGTCGCTGATGCAGTTGTTGTTGCTGCTGCTACTACCACGATAACAGCATAATGCTTAGTAAGTTGTGCTTCTATTAGCCTGGTAGGCAGCAAGAAAGACTATGAAAGCGCAGGCTAATGACGTCACGGGTCCTGGTGTACCCGCGGGTACGGATCGGGTAGCAAAAACAATCTGCCCGTAGACCTCTACTATACATTATCGAGTATTTGAAACATTTGTAAGGCCATATGATGAAGAAACCTACCATGTCATAGAGGTTATGCTTACAGATATTGACGAGTGTGAGGCAGGAATATCTGGGTGTTCAGACATATGCAACAATACGATCGGCAGCTACACGTGTGGATGCAATTCCGGACACATTTTGGCATATGACCGTCATTCGTGTCAGGGTTAGCAAAACCTACGTTTATTTAGGCAGTTGCTAAACGATGTTTTTTTAGCTGTTCCGTTTTAGACAAGCCAAACGAGGTACTTATCGCCTTAAAATCGTACGAAGGATGGACTACACTCAGAATCGAAACTGGACGTAGGCCTAAACTTACTTTGCCGATTGTGCGTTACCAAGCAAAATGAAGGAAGGGGCCGTTCACATATTATATAACGCATAAAATCCCAATTTTTGACCCACCCCTACCCCTAATAACGTTATATAACAGCAGCCGTGACCCCCACCCCTATATTATATAACAGATATGCTACCTAACGCCCTACCCCACCCCAGTCTATAAGCACGTTAAAAGACATACAGTCGACATAATTGTATTGCACAATTTGAAACTTTTATAACAATACAGTGGTAGTTAGCACTTTAATTGTGACTAGATTATGTTAGTTAATACTATAATTCAGTTATTTGACTATGCAAATTAGCACATTAATCGTTTAATACTAGAAATGCAAGATGCATTAATAAAGTTAACTAATGCAGCATGAAGATAGGATACCTTTAAAAGAGTTCAAACTATGTTAACATACTTTAGAATTTATAGAACGCAATTAGCTTAATAATCGGACTTTAAATGGCGCTAAATTCACTTGTATTAATTACGGTAACTAATTGGCAGTCTACGATTGTCATCATGTATCAAGACGTAGGCCTACTAATAAGGCATGGTAATACATGGTAGTGACGTAAATCCCATCTAAAAACACCATTCTTGTTTCCCTCCTGTTTTGCACTAGAAATAAGGATTACAATATCACACAGAATCGATTGGTTTAATATTGCACTATCAGGTATTTATCGATAAGTTCGCGGTACAACTCTACCTATTTAATGGCGTATGATACAGAGTGTATACTACAACTACAATTGGGTATTTAAGCGAACATATCAACTATTTACACATAAGTATAGAAAATAAAATCAAACATCTTGATAATACCTACCGAAATAATTAGGCCAAGTGAATTAATTTTAATTTAAACCAAAATCAAAACAAATCACACAGAATTGAATTTAAGAGCGTTTAAAGCTATGCACAGGAAATTGTTAAATTGTAATCAGGAAATTGTTAAAAGTGGATTAATAAATAACAAGTAAGACCGTCAATTCAATTCGCCTGGTGGCAGCTGATTCTGCCAGTTTTGATTCACAACGTATTGGGTCCGTGTCACATGGAATTTAAAATTGGCAGGCAAACAGGCAAAATAGGATAAGCTGAATTTTTTTTAATAAAACAAGACCTTCAACCTACCCCCCCCCTACACAATATAACGCTAACAAAACAGGAACCCCCTCACCTAACCCTTGAGCGTTATATAATACGTGAATGGCCCCGAATGAGCGCCAGCATTATTTTTAACACAGTGTTGATATGTGTACGTGCAAACAACTTTCACACTCCAAATTACTCCTGGCAATACCAAGAATTTGTTTTTCCGTTAGACCTATACAGCGAAATTTTTTAATTGGTAAAACATTAAGACTGCCCTTCTAAGAACATTTCTAGCTTCGATGGTTCCAATCAAGCAATTTTTAAATGTCAAGGCTGAGGATATTCGGAATTTCGATTCAATAACTTGACACTGGAAAGACCGTTGAGACTAAGTAATAACTGTTGACAGTGAGGTATTTGTATTAGACGTCGACGAGTGTCTGATGACATCCACCTGTTCACAAGTCTGCAACAACACAATCGGTTGTTATGTCTGTGATTGTAACTCAGGCTATGCACTGGCCTCCGATAAACGGTCTTGCCAAGGTCAGTCAATACCATCATAATATAATGAATATTGGTACCTGTTGAGTATCTTTTATAATTAACACCAGGCTCTTTTGACCATATTAACAAGATTATGATAATGTTATGCCTGCATTAAAATTTCGTCTGAAAACGGTTATGATCGGTTAATAGTATTATGCAAGTATATACGGCGTAAATAATTCATATGTAATCTAGAAAGACTCACCGAAATATATCACTTGTTCTACTTGTCTCGAAAGCGTTTGTGAAGAGATTGAGAATCCTGTCTAAGATTCTGAGCGATCAATTCATGGACTCAGAAGTGCAGAAACTGGATTCATGGTTGTGATGCATTTGTTGAATACGAAACATGCAATTTACAGGAACATTCTATCAATGGCAGTTTCATGTAGTAGAATTCCCATGCCGTAGTTAGGCCTACACTTCACAAAGTATAATTTAATCAGAGCAAAATGCTGATGACTCTTTTCAGCTTTTTGTGCATAGTTTTGCTGGTAGATGTGGTTTTACTTTTTCGCTGTAACATTTAGCTTAATAAAGGCCAGCGGAGAGAGCGCCTCTGAGTATAAAGCTCGCAGGAACGCCATAAAAATATTTGATTACATTGAATTACATTACTAATGAAATTGGTTCCATTTGTAGACATCGACGAATGCACCGCCCACTTAGACAACTGCACTATACTGGAGAACTTTGGTTGTGAGAACACCATCGGTGGTTACCAATGTATTTGCAAGACTGGATTCGAGCAAGTGGGTCCAAGCGAGTGTCGTGGTAGGTATATTTTCACTTTCTCGTATGTGTTTTAGTGTGACTGGTGTGTCATCAGTATGGTAGTGTGATTGATGTCTTTCTGCAAGCAAGTATTTGTGCATCTTGAATAGGCTAGGTAAATTAGTAGGCCCTTCGCTCATTTAATAGGAAACACATTGTGATAAAGTTTGCCAACATTGTCAGACGTGTGCAAGGCTTTTGTTATTGCGTACCGCTGAAAGCAATTGTTCTCACATATGTTATCTGCAGTTGCTAAATGAGGTCTTGACTGAAGCGAAAATACGATACGAAGAATCCTGCAATTAGACAATCTTGACTTGACAAAGAGTTGTAAGTTTTACTTGATGCACTTAATAATTGAAATCGAAAAACTGAAATTCTTGAAATTCGATATTGCCCTTCTTCCAACAGCTTTTGCTCAGAAGGGCACACGCCTCGACGGCGCAATTGCAGCTGTACTGCAGAGCAATTGTGCGCGAAAGACTTGTTCAAGGTCCTTACACAGCGACAGACGTCTAGGACGAGGATCGAATCCGCTCGCTCAGCGAACACTAAGCGTTACGGGACGACCTCTCTAGCCAATCAGCAACCATGCCACATATGACTTGAACTGTGGAAACATAATATATGTAAGAGGCAACTGAAGTGAAAGTGTTCGATATTTCCATATAATTAAAAGGTATCCTGCAATTGTAGATATCAATGAATGCGAAACCCTATCCGATAACTGCACTCTATACGAGAACATGACATGTGAAAACATCATCGGAAGCTACAAATGTAAGTGAAAATCTACCTTAGAAGTATTTAATGAGTGTTTTGTTTCATCTTGCAAATCAAATTCGAAACAAAACCAAAACAACCATGTTTCCGGAATTAAGCCTGCCGCATAAAATAGTAGATTTTATAAACATTCTTATAAAATGCCATAAACACATATTAGGAACTCGCGTGTCCTTTAATCGCCCATTATAAATCTGTGAACTAGTATAATATTCCCATAGACTGGAACATTTTCAGAATTAGGCCTAGTAAATTTACTTATTGAGCGACTGTTTGACACCTCTAATAATTGTCATGAACTTGTAAGTCGCTGCGTTTTGACAGCGATATTTTCATTTTCTCAATAAACGAAGATACACACATAAATAATTCTTCAGTCATATGCTCAGTATAAACTTAGGCTAAATAGTTTGTTCGGCTAGCCTGCGCCTTCATCCGTAGACCTAATTTTAAGTATAAAAATTCAATTCTAAATAACTGCCTAAGGCAGATGATTTTCAATGTTACTTCTCATGCAGGTGCGCGAGTGGAGTTTCAAGGTCAGTTTGGTGGCAGTTTGATGTTAGAGTCAACTGTTAGATTCGTCATCGTAGTCACAGTTTGCGTCGTTGTCGGAGTTGCTTTGATCATCATTGCAGTCGTATGCTTTGTCATGTGTGCGAAGAAACGAAAGATGAAAAAAGGTGAATTTTTATAATATGCATCAGTTACTATCACATCAACCATTAGGCTGCTACTACTTAGGTTATAGATGGAGTATTGATAAGGCAGATGATGACTCTGTTGTTGCTGATAATTATGACGATGATGATGAAGATGACTAAACAGCAACGACAACAAACACGCCGAATATAGTTCTAATATAATTATTTTGTGAATTAATTATATTAAATTTTTAACTACCAGCGGATCCAAAAGCGAACGGTGCAGAATTGCCTGCAGATAATGTCTATGATGACGTGGCAATGACGACCAATGTGACGTGCATCGAATCAGGTTAATCCTATCCAGCTTTCATTTGTCAGCGTTCACTAATTACCAATAGTAGGCCTATTCTGTCTGCCGTGATTTTGCACGCTCTGTTATTCTGACAAGTTAATTACTATTTATCTAATTTTGGTTCATATTTTCACTTGAAACATCATTATCAATGAATTGCGCATTTCGTTTCTAAGTTTATAGTGTTGCTGACACCTGGTATAGTGCCTTTTGCTAACTCATAAAAAAGATCTGATCGTGTCAATTGCTCCATAGGTATTTCTGTTTCGCCTATCTGGAAAACTGCCGCCTGTATTATCTGATTCATCCTATGAACTCATCATAATCTCACATCTCTGTATCGTATCGTAGCGTACGCTGTATCCATGAATGTATGTAACATTTCACGCGGAATTGCTATTCCGAGCGGAAATGCTTGTTAAAAATAGACGCGTTTGAAGAGTGATTGTCCGATGGAGAGAAGTTAGTGATTGATTTAGCGCTTTATGAGGGAGGGAGATCATTGCAAGTTTAGCAAACACAACAGCAAATGCCCAGTATTGGGTCTGGGCAGTTTTAGTCCCAGAAACAAAAAGATAAAGACGATCAGCAGATTTCGAGGACCGAGATGACGATGCAGATATTTCCAAAAGTCCTTCACTCAAAACTGAAAGCACTGCTTTTCACAAAATCCTATCCCGATTCTAACTCTTCCTCTAACCTTCCCGTCGTTTCAACTATAAGCGCTGTCCACCTGATTGAATGCCTACTATAATCCATTTGAATCTGTTCCTGAAATAGATTTCATCCGCCATTAATGTTGAGTTCAAAGAACGTTGCAAATTGCCCAACAGATTTCAACAATTGATGTTCGCTCTGTGACTCAACCGCTGTCTTAGGTTTGGCAGTTGTTATCCTCGCTTACCACTTGTAGGTCCTATCACTCCACAATCGTATACATATAAATTATGCCTATGACATAAGCCTTTGTACTTTCAAGTTTTATACGTTTCACCTCAGTGTTGTCCGATCCTTCAATGCATTTACGCAATATTAAATTTTACATAGGCTTACTTGGATGGACACTTAGAAAAATTGCGATTTATGTGTCAAGCTATTTAACACTCATACAGAAATAGTTTCTTCATTTAGACAACGGAATTCCAGTCGATTCCAGAGAAACTGCAATTGAACAGTCGACGTCAACTAACAAATTCAAGAGCGTGAAACGACTCTTCAAATCTCAAAGTACGCCCTCTATATATGTTACTTTACATTTTGAGTTAAAGCCTAAGAAGTCGGATAATAATGCATTATCACGAATGATGGGTAGATCTATAATTATAGGACAAGAGCTGTTACATGCATCAATGTGAAATAAAGCATTTTATGAAGTTAAGACAGAACACTCGAAGAAGAAAAGTCCGCTTATACATGTAGGTTCGGTTATAGACAGCGTAACCTTCATGTCTTTATTCATAGAATTGAGCATAGCAACTTGTAGGAGATATAGGCTAACCTCTGCATTCAGTAGGGCTATAGTCATGGATACAATTGCGATGCTGGGCTTGTATTAGGCCTACTTAGGCGAGTAGCTTGATGCCCTGTCGATCCTCAAAATAACCTAATAGATACAAGATTAACTTTTGAAGAAAGTTTTTATCACATCTTGAACGATATTATGCAGATAATTTGATGTACACATACTTGCTCGTTATGTGCTAAGCAATGGAAACCAAATTAATTCTTATATTAAATTGTTGCAGAAGAGAAAACAGATCCAAACATTGGCAAAGCTACAAGCGATTCCATCTACGAAGATCTTGTTGAGGCAACTGATTTGGAGATTGTCTACGAAGCCATCAACATGCAGCTCTCAAATTCGATTGACATTTCGGTGCAAGGAGAAGTTGAAAACAGTTCAAGTCACGCTTAGAATACACTCAACACTACTGAAGACATACAATCCTAAGGACAACAATGGAACCCTTAATTCAGAGTACATATTATGCTTGATATCAACACTTCTTTACGAAACGATGTGGAGCCTTTGTAGGTCTACCAATAAATATAAACGAC
Organism: Bimastos eiseni; assembly: GCA_959347315.1. NCBI lineage: Eukaryota > Metazoa > Annelida > Clitellata > Crassiclitellata > Lumbricidae > Bimastos > Bimastos eiseni. Next base: position 14,671,993 of record OY365819.1, read on the forward strand.
ATGTTTACAGTTGCATCGATTCTCTCTATAATTACATTGATCTTTGGTTTTAAAGACATTTTAAAATTTCCAAGTAGGGTACATGTATGCCACAAATAGAGTAATCTGCCTGTGCAACATATGATGATTTTTTTAAAGTGTGACGGCTAATGGGTTCAGCAGGCTGAATGGTGCAGATCGATGCAACATTGAGCATCTCTAACGGTCTAACCTGTTCAAAGACAAAATATTCATTCATTCATCAGAGAAGATGATGAGATGATGATTATGCTATATATATATAGACTACATTCGATATGGGATTGCATTTTTAATATCTAATAATTGCCTGCTAAGATGACACCTTGCGCAATTTCAGTGTTTAAGCGCACTTCGGTTTTCATAGTAATGAGTGTTAGCAGTTTTAAACTCAATAGGTCTACACCACTAAACGCTGTAAATCTTGCATCTGAAGCTGTTTTCACGTCTCTCACAGAATTTAACAACGGCACAAAGTCGAAGGCAAAGGTTTGTTTTGCTTCTTGACTTGAAGCCCAAACATTTTATTAATGCCAGAAATGACTTTGCACTTAAATAGTCCTATAGACTTTTAAGTTGGGAGCCTGTTGTTTTACTCCCTGTATACGCAATATAAATATTAATAGCCTTGGGTGAAGCGTTACAATAACTTAGAAAGTTGGTTGAAACTTGTTAAGAAGGGGAAAAAGGTCTTTAAAATGGATGAAACTGCATATAATTCCAATTATGAAGAATTGGCTGCCGTGCTGAAAAAGAACCATATTTTTGAGGCCATCAGAAAGCCTTCTAAATCAATCGATACTTCAGCGGGTTCAATCATTGCTGTTGTCTCAACAGCAATGATTCAAGTCACATATAAAATTAGCGCAACAATTTGCGAGATGTACAATTCTAGTGCCATGGAAACTTTAATGCAGTAAAATAACAAGCTTAACAACAAATACAGCAATTCAAAGCTAGCTTATTAGTACGATGCTACATAATTTTTATTGACATTGCTTTTTGAAACGAGCTGGAACCTAAGTACGAATGGTATTATCGACATGCATGTTGGCACAACGATTCTCTGTATATTTTTATCCATGTGCATTAAAGATGAATCGGCCATTTATGTCCATGTCATCCGTTCTAGTGATCACTTGGCAACAGGATGCGATTTGTAGAGTAATGGTGTACTTTGTTCACTGGTAAATTAGGAATACCTACCATGGAAGATCAATGTCTACTTTCTAATTCTCTTCATTTTAGGCCTAAATATTGATAGTGCAATGTTGTAAAGTAACAAAAAAGATCTGTTAATTGACTTCTTAATGGAAATTACTTCCGAAGAAGCGCTTTTGCATGCGTAGTCCATCCAACGAAGATGTATTCTACTTAGCAACGAATACTTCGTTTGTTGCTAACGTTCGGTAATGTTCACAGTTTCGGTTGTCTGTAGGATTCCTACAAAGTAAATGAGCGTTGCTACAGGCCCTACAAGTTTACCTATCAGAATCATGCTGACTGAACTGGTTTGTAAAAAAGGTCAACACCTTACTATGCTGTAGGCCTACTATGAAGTGTGACTTGCTTTTATTCGCAGAATCAAAACAGCAAAGGGCAGAATTTTGAACTGATGACACGATAACTGACACGATAACTCTGCCCATTGAGTTATTGGCATTCGCAGAGGGAGCAAATTGGGCGCGGCTTAGTGGGACGGTCGGTGCCTTGCGTTCGGAGGATCGCAGATTCGAACCCACCCCGAGTCACTGCGTAGCGACCTTGGACAGGTCGCTCACTCCCTATTGTCTGTGAGAAAGGCAACGGGAGACCACCTCACTCATCTGTTCCTCGGGAGGCGTAAAGCCAATGTACCTGCCTTCGGGCATGGAACTCATCATTAGAGGGAGCAAGGGGAAGCATTTGCTATTTCTTGGATTTTGCTCTAAATTTACAAGCTATAATGTTTTTAACTGTTAAATTGTCGAAGACAATTATTAATGATTTCAATGCTAAAACGCCGAATTATTTAGAAAAGTCCTTGACTATTATTTATTTTTAAAGATATAAGCTGTATTTTTGATAGTGACTTTCAGACCACGCTGAAAACGCATAATCCCAAATCGTTAAAAACAGGTCCCATATCATGCCAAGCGGTTTCCAAGAGCACTTCCTCTGACCCTCTGGAAACCGGACTCTGACCTTCCACGGACTACCCATATAAGAGATTACGATATTAAAAGCTACATACCTATTATTTAGTTGGGAGCAAACGCCTAGAGTGACGCGATCAGTTGCTTTAAGTGTATACTTGTTTGATCCAGTTCAACAACGTTTTGAACTCTGCCCACCCCCTACAAATATCCCAGTGAACGCAGATGACAGTAGTTGCGTCAATGGATGGGTTTCACATCGGCCCTGTATTAATGTGCTTCATGTAGGCTGTTTGTTGGCACATAGGCAAAATTGCTGTATTGCTTATAAGACAACTAGCAAGAAGAGGGTTTTTTGAGAAATATTTTCAACCGATCAACACACTAGGCCTATTGGGAGCACTGCCACTGATAGACCGGCGTCTCGGAAGGAAATTACATTACTCGTAACAAAAGTAATCAACCGTTCACCTTGTCAATTTCCAATTACTTTCTATGACGCACGCTGGTACTCTGCTTGCTTCACCTCATGCATAAATACATGCAGATGCTTACGGAATGACGTTATCAGTCATAAAATTTAATAATCAATCATAAATACTTGATATAGCGCCTCTTCAAGATATCTACTCAGAGTCTTATGTCATCGCGTGACATGAATATGGGCGGTTGCAGGTCATGACTCGAAGTGGACTCTTACATTGAGTTTGGATTTAGAGGTCTTAAATTGAGAGTACGCTGTGAAAACTCTAAAATTCTTACTCGTGACCACAAAATTTACTGCGTGTGTCACTCTGGGCACGTATGGTATGAGCTCGCTAGCCATGCAGTGGGCCATTCGTGCAAACTTTATTTTAAGTAAACTGACTCACGACCATTAGCGCAACTGTGGCCATCCTCAGCCAGCGTGGAACCATTTCCACAAGTACAGTAGTAACTTCCGATTGTGTTTATGCAACTCTGATGGCATCCGTTGGAATCCGTTGCACACTCGTCGATATCTATGAAACGAAAAAAATTATTGAATCCTTAAGGTGCACACGTCCATGGAATGAAAGGCATTCTCAGTCTCGTCCCTAATCGATACCACTGTCAATCACCACAACAACGTTAGGCCTACAGTGAGGCAGCATAGTGCAGGCCTTATTATTCCCGTATTGTGGGATTCTAGTGTCGTTTACATGTAGAATTGTATATACGTCAAAATTAGAGAATCTGCTTTGCTCATTAAGAAGCGGAGGCAAAAAACGGCGAATTAAATATATCATGTCTTGCTCTCTGTGCTCAAATACCCGCTCGCCTTAAAACTTTCTTTTTAGCCGTACTAGAGTCGGGAGCGCTCCTGAGTAACAGCCTTGAAGGGGCGCTATACAAATCTTTGTAATGAATGAATGAATGAATGGAAATAATAATACAGAATGACCTTCTCAAGCTCTGTGCAACAAACACACGGCCAAACAGTCAGGTACAACAAGAATCACCAGGCAGACAAAAAGACAGGCAAACAACACAAACAGGAAAACAAAATAGAGAAAAGCAATCAGTTATAAAATTTCCTAGTCAGACTTTATCCATCTTGATTCTAACCCACCATTCTATTCCTTATACTTATTCCTATCTCTACCGACTGATCTTCTAGCGAGCTGATCATGACTTGGTCTTGGTTCGCCATCTAGTGATGTTTCGTGCCTTCCACGTCGGCGCTATATAAATTGCTGTACTAATTAATATTTGTAATGACATGTCTACTAACCGACGCAGTCATGACCATCAAATCCAAATTCGTAACCGCTGTGACAGCCGCAGTAATATCGTCCCACGTCGTTCTTGCAATCCTGTTGACACCTGGAAATATTCTTCGCGCATTCGTCGATGTCTGTGAAAGCAAAATACTTTAAAAGACTTGAATTGATCCGCGTATCTACCTTCATTCACCACATTCAAGACAGATCTCGAATTCCTGCGTTCCCGTCTTATAGACGTCCTCAAAAGTAGCTGAATTGGTTCTGCATTCACACTCGGTCTACTGTGGAGTGGCACCTCTTCAGACGGGTGAAGCGATAGCACTGGTTGTCTCTGTCTTAACGGACAGAGACCCTGGACGTAAACCTGATTACGGCTTGGCGTTGGTTCTCCATTGGCTGATGCCATTGACATGAAACCCCGGCGCTAAAGAAGTTTCTAATCGAATCACACTGTGTATTTCTTGACCATCCTGTCTAGTCTAGATTTCCTAAGGCCACCACTGAAGCGCTTGAGGCTTACAGACCGTTCTTAAACGGGCGCTATATAAATGTTCAGAATTTATGAATGAATGAAAGACCGATTAACTACGCAGAGTACAAGGTAGGGGTCTATAATAGCCTACCTGAACAATCGATGCCGTCATCTTCCAGGTAGAATCCGTGTCTGCAGGAACATCGATAACTTCCAACGGTGTTGATACAAAATTGCTCACAGACGTCTTGACGCGGTTCGCACTCATTGATATCTTAAAGCAATAGAAGCATAGCTTTGATGTTCGAGCAGCATCTTGGCTATAAAGAGGTGACGCTAAGGCCTTCTGAGAGCCATTATCAAAGCGCGGGTGTTAGGAATGCTAGTGATTAAACGTTTGTTGGTAAACAGTCAGTTCCTATAATTATCCTAGATCTAAACAGGTTAATTTTAATGTCTAACGCGTCACCCTATATGTACGGTACCTGTGCAACTGTTGCCATCGTTGTCAAGGGTATATCCCGAATAGCAACCACACGTATAGCTGCCGACGCTGTTGCTACACAACTGCTGGCATTTCGATGTGCTGCCTTCGCATTCATCAACATCTGCAAAATTTAAACCCACTTGTTTTATCGGCCCTTGCGGAAGTAAGACCACAATAATAGAGATTCTACTCAAATAGGAGTAAGTAGGCCTATATATTGACTGACACTTAAAACAATGACAATCTGTTAATATATATGCTTCCGAAAAATTCAAGTATCATAAAATTCAATGTGTTCGCAATATAGTTCGCTAAAAATTGTATATTTTAGCCCACAAGATTAACTCTGTTGCTAATTGTTTAAGTAATAAAGAATGTTTCCATTCATTTCTTAATGTTACAAGTGATCGACAATAGCAAATAGAGCGAAAATTAAGAGGGTCTACCTGTACAATTGAAGCCATTTCTTTTATCAAGACTGTATCCGGTATAACAGTCGCATGTGTAGCTACCGATATTATTATTGCAAGATTGCTGACAGTCGGACATGTTGCTCGCGCATTCATTCACATTTTAAGAATATAAATTGTAGTTTGTACTGTAAGCACAGTGTCGACGGAACTTGGACATCGCCCTCGCATCTCTGTACAAACCTTTTGACGGTCCCCCATCACTATCACGACACTTAGTCTCAGCTTCATAATAATGTCCAAATTTGTATAACGTGTCTGACTACTTGTGAGTGTGCTTCGCACAAAACTAAAGATGTCGATAAACTTTTTTTCAAACTCGGGATATGTATACTCACCGATGAGCAATGTTCTCCGACCGCTCAGCTTGCAGCGCGGGGAGTACTGGTTCAACCATCGCCCAAGGCAGTTACTGTGCAATGACCTTGAGCAAGTCCTTCGTGCACTAACTTCGATGTTCTATTGCATGATAGTGTGCACTTCTGCACTTTGGACGGAGGGAAATAAAAATGATATTGCATTTTGTTCTACCTTCGCAATTGTGTCCACTGTCGTCTAGAAAATATCCTGGATCGCAGTCGCACGTGTAGTTACCAACGTTGTTAATGCAGATTTGCTGGCATTTTGAAATCTGCATCGCACACTCATCGACATCTGAAATCAGAAGCGTTTTGGATGAGCTGGTCAAAAGAATTTAAATATGAAGAAATGCGCATAGATATTCACTTGCTCCCCTGATTTGATCACGGTTGTAAGTGTGTGTTCGCTTAAAGAGATTCAAATGCGCCTAATAGCAATGGTTAATTACGATAACTTCCTAGAAGTTAGAACCAAGTTATAGAAAGTCTCTCATTGCACTGCTTTGTGTTGGACTAGGATCGAGTGTTCTGAGTTACTGGTCCACGGATTTTCAATTCGCTGGCCAGTTCTTTTCATTTTGTCATAAAGTCATTAGCAGAACCTCTGATTAATTACCGTTGCATTTATGACGATCGCGATCGAGGTTGTATCCATTCGTACAGTTGCATGCATAACTTCCAGGGGTGTTGACACACGTCTGTTGACATCCAGATCCCTCTAACTCGCATTCGTCAATATCTTGCGCAAAACGAAATCGTTTCAGAAGTGAAAATTGGCATAGCCTACATCAGTGAATCCAACTATAAGCATCTCTCTAATTGTAAATTCGTTTCTTATTGCATATCCTAACTTTAAGAAATCCGCCTAAAGCAGCATTAAATAGTTCATCTTTTGTTGTGAACACAGAATTAGCATAATTTTTTTTACTTGCGTGCCAGTGGAAATCAATAATTACAGTTGCAGTTGTCAGAGCACTGCATTCAATAGTAGCCATCTTCAATCGACTTAGCCTACCACTTGCAGAATATAATATCGCTGCCTATTTCTTTACCTGTGCAATTTTTTCCATTGGAATTGAGACTGTATCCTGTGTAACATGAGCACGTATAGCTGCCATTGTTGTTGATGCACAAATGGTCGCATTCAAAGGGAGTACGTGCGCATTCATCAATGTCTGGATAACAGAATCGAAAGTGGTAATTGAACGTAAAAGTATTGTCCTTTACGCCGTAACTAAGTTGGACTGCAAGAAAGCGAAATTAACGAAGCAAATGTGAAGGCAAATTATAAACTCAAAATGTGGTCTAACTATAAACTCACCATGCGACCTTAATCTCACCGTACAGAAAAGCTATACAAGATATATTCATCATAATTCGTCCCATTTTTTTCTGGACAGTTATCGACATCACCTAGTCTTCTACCCGTTCGGGTTAACTAGTCATCTGTTCAACGACGTCGTCAAAATCTCATTTGTTCCGTCCTCTGCGCGAGTTCTACTCGAACTAAGGTCACTGTACGGCACCAGTCCGCAAATGATTGGCTGCCGGTCAAAAGGTGATAACCAAAATCACAATTCTGATTCTATACTCAGCATCCGAATATTTGGGATGCACTTCCCTATTAATGTAGTTCGTTCTAAAATTGGTTATAATGGAATCTGCAGCTCTATATCCTACAAGGCAGTTGTTAAGCTATGCCAGCCTTTTTCTGAAGTGCTTTTGATTCAAGATAGATAGTTATTTCGACTGAGTCAATGAGACATATTCCGGTAACCACTTGCCGGTTATATACCAAAGTTTACACAGTACTTTGTAGATTTGATGGCCTACCTGTGCAACCGGAACCGCTTTCGTCAAGGGTGTGCCCAGCATAGCAATCGCATGTATAGCTGCCAATGGCGTTGACGCAAACTTGCTGGCACTGAGACGCATTTTTGTCACACTCGTCAATGTCTGAAGTATAAAAGACTGGTTACTAGAGGCAACAGTAGGTAATCGTTTGTATTACACATTCGGCTGCAAAGACAACGCATAAAGTCAAAGAGAATTGAGAATATTTTCAATACATTTACATACAAATACTTACCAAATTGCATTTCATGGCGTGTCATAGACCTCCTTACCTTCACATTTGTAGCCATCCTCAGCTAGAACGAAGCCAGTAAGGCAGGCACAAGTGTAACCGCCATTGTAATTGTCGCACACTTGTTCGCATTCAAAAACACTGGTCGTACATTCGTCAACATCTGTAATAGAAGGACGAACACAACACCTTAAAATATTTTACTCTTTAACAATGATATTGCAAAGGCAACGTGTTACAATTTAGGTACTTTGCACAGCCTGCATTGTGGACGTGTTACTATTTAAAAATTCATGATATTTGCACCCGAACAATTTAAAAGACCGTATAAGTTTTAAACAGTACGCGTACGCATTGAGTATATACCAGAAAATTGATATACCACATGTGTTAACAGCTTGTGGAATTTGAGACATTGTTATCTGGCAGGCACACACACACAGTTACGATTTTAGATACGCTGATATAATTGTTTCTTGAGAAAATCTAGCCAAGAACATTTTTTGCTTCTTTTATTGGAATTATAATAGGATAAAATATTTTTAACTTATTTAACATCATGAATTTATAAATGCTTAATAAATTTAAGCACCGATTGACATTCATGTCTACCTTTACAGCTTCTGCCATTCGAGTCAAGCTGATAACCGTTTGTGCAGCCACAGATGTAGGAACCATTTGTGTTTGCACAAGTTTGATCACAAGGCGAAGGAATTTCGCCACACTCGTCAATGTCTACATATGCAAAAAAAAGCATAAGAAACGCAATACACAGTGGCCACAATTGATCATCCGATGTAAATATTGCTTGAAATGTGAAACGTCAGGTGTATCGTTGACGACTTAGACCAAGTGACTGCAAATGTTTACGGCATTCTACAGTAATATATAATGTCATCGGCCTCTGCTGTTCATGCTTCAACGAATTGATCAGGCAGGATCCTTCACATCGGCATAGGAGGAGGTTCAAATTTCGATTTTTATGGGCATGGAGGCCTCAGGAAAAAAGTGAAAAAATCTTAATTATTCTGGATTTATTTTTTTTATCCACACCACTGACATTTTTGCTCTTCCATAAGATCCTCCACCACCGCTGACCGTTTAAATGGGTGCCAAGTCAGTTCATGTGTAACCTATGTATAAACTGTGACGATTATTATCTGCTATGAAATAACTAAACTAAAATTAAGATTTTATTTTTATTTCGATTACTAGACGTTGCTTAATATCACTGGCCATTATCACATCATGATTATCAGAAATTGGAGACAAATTAATTCTCAGAAACTCTTGATGACTCGTAGAATGAATTTTAGTTTTGCCTGATATAGTTGGATAGAGCGTAATATATAGAAAATTACTAAAGACGTTACCATAAAATACCTGAAACATACCATTGCATATGTTTGATTCCGCACATGTGAATCCACTTAAGCAAGGTGGCGTACAGCTGGCTAAATGCAAACGTTAAACAATAAAATTTCTTATAATTATAATAGCAATCACTTTTCATTTGTCAGTACATTATTAATTATGTAGGCTCTATATAAATTTTAGCGCATTTAAAATAGATAATTTAGTAACAACTACGTGTATATCTATAGTGATAACAATGTTATCAAGTATGACCAATGTTAGAGGTATTGTGCGTGGCCGACACATTTCTTGATAGAAGTTTTTATAGACTAGATAATTGTAACTTCGTTTACTAAAACGCCCAACAGGTCATAATTATAAAGTGGTTGGTGAGCTCTGTGAGGTCTTGCATTCTAACCATTTTATAAAAGGTACTAAAACACTGTTCACTGAATTCTTGAATATTGACATTGTCTTACTCTGAGATAGGCCATTTTTTTTTCATTGTTACTTTAATATAAATATTATTGCGTTAAATGTATTATTGTTGTAACTACAGTATGTGTTTGCGCCATTTAATAATGACCAAATTGTTCATATGGATTGTGTCCTCTGAAAATGGTAATAACAGTAGGTATTTTAAGTGTAAACAGACTTGAAGTTACTTGAATAGGTTGTAATCGTCTTACGTGTATCGCAGTCAGGTCCGGACCAATTCACTTGACATCTCGTTCTGTTCTCGTAACGTATTTTGTAGACGTCATGACACGACTGGCAACTGATTAAGTTACAATATTTACATAAATTAGCAGAATGCTTGTATGTAGGTATAGCTATAACGATTTCATACGCCAAAAATAGTAAATATTCACACAGCAAACATAGAAGGCCGTACTGTGCGAGAGTTTTATGGAGTCTGTAACGTAAGCAATTTGTCCAAGTATGTAATATTCCTATAATGCTTTATTTTGCCCTTACAATGTCCTTGTATATTTACTATGAATTTTACTAAGATCCATTCTCTTCTTGTATTCTCATCCTTGTGAATTTCTGAGTCCTTCTGCAATTATCCATAACTTATAATTTTAAAGGATTATCAATTTTAACATGATAATAGTGAATACACTGAACACACTTACGTGTCTCTGTTTCCACAACTTTTAAAAACCCACCAGCCCTTGCAGTGAAATCCACAAGGATAGTCTTCGCATTTCTGTTCATAGTAAGCCACCGAAACCAAATAGGTGTCTGTGTGGCTGCTAAAACAAACATATTTACAATTGCCGTTATTACATGTGTTAGAGAAAATGAATGAAGGCAGGTGAGAAAGGTAGATAAGCAAGCAGGAAAGAAGTGACAAATCCATGTATTGAGACGTGAAGGCAATGAGAGATTGAGAGAGGAAGGTAGAAGAAAGTAGAAAGTCTGATGGCGTGATGACAAGAAGAGAGGTGGACAGGAGGCTTATAGGAAATGGAAGAGTGCTGGGAGACAAATATGATGGAGGCATAATGGTTGTTAGGAAGGCAGAGACTCTGGAATAAGCGGAAGAGACAAAGATAGGTAGGAAGGCAGAGAGCTGGGCAGAGAGGGAGAGATTCTGAAACAGATGCTAAGATAGGTAAAAGATATCATACTGTGATTCTAAATCTATGGATCTCATCTATTGCTGTGATCGTTGTATGCCTGCAGCTTTATTAGATTAACAGAATCGCCGTCTTGTTCATAATTCACTTATTTGCAAATAATTCACTTATTTGCAAATAAGTCTTTGGTCAAAGCGGATGTTTTAACTTATGAACCGTGAAAGACTCTAATGATGTTTTGCTCGAGCTCCTAGGCAGAGCAGTCACAGGTCTCTCAGAGGCCGCCTGCTATACGAGGATACACGACAGGGATAAAAGATAAAGACCAATTAATTAATTAATTGACACAGACAAGATACGTAAAGGGGGGAATCCAGAGTAATTGCCTGCATGCAGTCTCTATTGTTACAGGATTCATAGCCTTGACACATTATTGGCTCCTGCTTGAGAGATGCTAATTAGCAAGTTTCGCAATTAAAATAATTCACTCCATCTGTTTAACTTCAATTAGTTCAACGATAGGCCCACCAACAGAGATCCTAGGCATAAAAAATCCTGGCTCCTGCATGGGCAGAGTCTTCACGGGCCTCTTAAACAGAAGTTGGCAGGTTCTATAGTCAAGCGTAATAAGTAGGTTTACGTATATATTCAGATGCTTGAAGTTTAAATTAGCTGCAGTTAAGTGTCAGTAATTTAATGTTCAACGAAGCTCTGTGTAACTGATTATAAGATTTTATAATTAAGTCGATTGCCAATCGGTCCGGGCCTCTAAAAATTGCCAGGGCAACTGGGCATTGCCTCTGCCCCATTTTGGCCGGTCTGCGGATAGTATCCGAATCTAATTTTCTAGACAGGCTTGTAGAGGCTAGTAGTTATTGAACAGGACGCTGAGTAAGTACGCTGCTGAAATCGCAGTGTTCTATGTAATTAGATTTTTTTAAACTGGCTGGTCTGTTTCGAGCCGTACTTCTACCTCTTTCTGCGTATACAGAAGCTGTTAGATCGTTGATTCTGAATTTTAACCATTGTATATCCCTGCCCGGAAGCTCATATTACCCCGATATGGGCCAATATTCTTATATGGGACCCTTATAGAGCTCTCGCCTCATTTGCCTCCCTAAAGTTCGTCCATCTTCTACTTAGTCTGTACTTAACACTTCTGCTAGACGCACATGATTGTATGGCCCGTCTTCATGCGATTCACCCACATCTCTGCATTCATCGCTTTATTGTCTCCTTCTCTTTGCACCTATACCGTCCCTCTCTATGAAATATACTTCCACATCCAGCCCGCCAAACCACCCTCTGTGGTCGTCTTATCTCGCTTTCTCTCACCTCAAATGATGCCTTTCTCTCGGAGTCGCTTGCAATGGAAGAGATTCTGAAAGGCTCATACTAGGAGAATGACTTTGTAAAATCATCAACTACAATACAACATGAGTCCCATGCCATTCTTATGGAAATTATGATAGAGTAGTAATATTTCTAGGGATTCTTTTACTTGATTGCATTTCCAGTGCACAAAGTTGACCGAGATTGCCACACATCATGTCACATTATCTGGACCAATGTTTGGTTACTCTTCTATTTTTTAAATATTAAACGTTGCATAATTTTATAGCATATACTGCACGTGTAGGCCCTAATATTATGTTTACCTAAGCCCATTATTTTTTATAAGCCTAGTGACAGTATATTGAATTATTAACTACTAATTAATGAGTGCGCTATTTCAAAAACGGTTCTACGTCTTTGGATCCCCGTCAGTTGATCCCCTAGTCAATTGATCCCTCGTCAATTGATCCTCTGTCTATTGAACCCAGCCCAATGGATACAACATTCATATTCCACTACTAAAAGAACAATGTAACATAGCACGAAATCTTAAAAGGATAAGAAATCGCAAAAGCGTAATTGAGAGTCATAATATGATTAATTTAGGAGCATAAGTCCTAAGCATAAGTGTCTATGCATGGGATAAATGCCATTGCTCGGAGATATAACAAAATCTCCGACCGGGCGTAAGTGTTAACAGCGCGGTTGACACGAGTCTGTAACTGAAGATACTCTTATAGTCCGTTCTGGACGAGTGACATGAACCCTGGGCATCACTTTGATATTTTTCAAATCTGCCAAATCAATCTTTTATTTACTAACGGTCTCAGCTACAAGTCAGGAACGCGCAGCCTACAGATTCATTTGGCACGAATAGGCAGGAGATCAATTGACGAGGGGATCAATTGACGAGGGGATCAATTGACGAGGGGATCAGCTAACGGGGGATCAGCTAACGGGGGATCAACTGACGGGGATCAATTGACGCGATACCTTCAAAAACGCCAGCAGGTGTTCAGTTACAAATTATTTGCAAATGCCTTGTATTATTTTCTTAAAATCGACACGATGAATATACAAACCACACGGGCATTAAACGCTGAACACAAATAACCACCTGTAGAATAACAAAAATAGCTAGGCCTACGTCTAATATAACTACCCAACGGCTTAATTATGGGACTTCGATCCATCATGCCTTATAATTCTCACAAGTTCTTATAAGTTACCCTGTATAATCATGTAGCCTACCTGATAAAATCAAAACTTCTCAATGCGTGAATTACTTCAACAATCTACACTGACAAAATGATTTAGTAAAATATGCACTTTAACAAAGCACTTAGACTCTAGGCCTACCCTGATGTTCCGTCTAGCCACAGGATCGAAAAGAAAACCAGAAGCAACGATCTACTGATGCGTCTGGAACGAAATAGGCATTCAACTGACTTAGCCATGTCATGGATTTGAAGAACACTTCTCTCTGCCTCTGCATCCGATATGCTAAGAATGCCATATATCCGGATATACTATATCCGGATATAGTAAGGGATTATGCCACCAACATACGTAGGCCTATACGCAAACCAAGGCACTACCTCGTAGGAGTGATAGGCGCAACATTGTTTTGTAACGAATGGGATATATTAATACTTGAATTTAATATTTATGTATATTTTATTAATAATCTATTGCGCTTAGTACACGCTCGAATACTGAAGCGCTAGATAATAGCATTATATATGACTCCAGATTTGAGAGGATCAATACTACTACTAAACTTCCTTTAAATTCTAATAAATTATTATTATCGACAGCAGTATCTCTGTTATGCTATCCTGGTCGTACTGAATATTATTATAATAAAATTCTTGTTCTTCCAATGTGCAATAAATAGCCACGTAGGGCCTACATGTAGCTGCTTCGCAGCCTTCGATTTATTCGTAGTGTAAAAGAAATTAACAGACTTTAATTAAAACAGATCAATATAGTTTCTGGGCTTACAATAAGACATTTGGTTCTTTTAGCGTATTTCGGGCAAAACAATTGGCAATTAATTAAACTGAATGTCTCTTAATTGTATTTATCGTATGCTCATTCGCACTGCGGATCACTTAGAACAAAGCTTCAATCTTGCGTCGAATGTCTTCAATATCTTCCTCTTAATTCGTGGTCTCTGCATCTCCCGAAGATGTTTCCTCTGCAACAAGGAAAATGAATCCGTCGTCATCTTAAATTTAGGTAAATACTTTTTTATCAGTGTTCGATAAATGGAAATTAGAGTTAACTGGAACAAAAAATTATAACAAATACGATACACGACTGTCTATTTTTTCTGCCTTTACCTGCGCTTATTTGGATGAGCCTTAGTGAAAACAAACAGAGAATTTCGAAATTACCCGGAAAATCGTACATAAGAGATAAAGGCTCGCCTATGACACAGTGAATATCCCACCAGAATTACTCTGACATTGACGCAAGAACAACCTGAGATAACAACGACCACGACGATATGATGATGATTATTATTATGATGACTGCGGTGGCGTTGATGATTGTCGTGATGATCATGATGATTAAGGCGATGATAACGATGGTTCAAACGATAATCGAGAAAATTATTGTTATCATGATTATGATGATTATTCGTCATCATGATGCAAAGTTCCTGTCAATGAATTGATGATAATTATACCTGAAAGGGTGCTTTGTCGGAGTTAAGTGCTTAACACTGCTACTGCAGCTCTTACAACCAGTACGGTTGTAAGAGCTGCAATAGCAGTGTTAAGCATCCGATATTTATCACCATCATACACCAGTCAGTTTCCTCGACACTGACCTTGTTTTATCTTGCTACCAGCGCTTGTCATATTAATTTTGAATTATTTTCATGTTTTGTGTACAAAGTGCCTGTTGGAGTCTGACAAAAGCTCAAACACCCGGGTTCAACTAATTTCACGTAAGGCTCAGTTGGTAGGCCTAATGACATTGTGGACATGCAATATATTCATTGTCCATATTGTTTCTTGTTTGAAGACGATTTCGATGATGTCTGCGGTTGATAAAATATTTTTTGGAAATACTAAATTATGTAGAAAATTTACGTCCACCTTCGCAGCTATGTCCATCCGGTTGAAGTTCGAAGCCCTCGAAACAGGTGCAATTGTAGCCTCCATTTGTATTGACACAATGCTGCTGACAGTCATCCGTCCCCGCAGTGCATTCATTGAAGTCTATAATATACAATATTACTCTCATCATCAGAATCGTCCTTTTGTTCGTTGTAGTCATCACCGATAGCTTATTATTATATGTTAATTGTTGTTGTCGTCTATAACTGATGCTATTTATTGAGAAACAAATCAGGTATACGTGCAAATTTGTCATACTCTCACCCTTGCACGTTTTTCCGTCTTCCTTAATGAGGTAGCCTCTTTTGCAGGTGCATCGAAAGCTACCAACCGTATTACGACAGTCTTGCGAGCAGTTAGAAGTCTTTGTGGCACACTCGTCAACATCTAAAGAATTCGGGAATACAATGCTTCGATACAGAGTTAAGTAAATTATGCGTGTAAACTTCGTGTTCCAGAATAATAGAATAATAAATAGGCTAATTCATGGTTTTACATTGTCCCCCAAAAACCTGTGCTTTTGCAGTAAGTAACACGCATAAAAATTCATTTAGTGCAAGAAAATAAAATTGCTCTAAAGTGCAGAACTGCAGTAGTCTCATTAATTAGTTAACAGGCCTACTATTTACCCACATATATACATATATATATATTGTGGCAATCAAAATAAATCTAAATTTTCTCGAACAAATTACTTGCCCTTAACACGTTTTTGTAACATATTGAAATCTTCCTCAGAAATTAGTATTGCCTTCAGGAATATCACCTGCGCATGTTTTTCCATTCTTGTTGAGCAGGTAGCCAGTTTTGCATTCACATTTGTAGCTTCCTTCGATGTTCACGCATTTGTGATGACATAGAGTGTTTTGTGTCGCACATTCGTCGATGTCTAAAACAGATAGGATGCAAGAATTGAGCGGTTCCAGGTCCATCCACCGAAGTTGCTCACCCTAATTTTTGCGTATATTTTGAATTTTTATGATCATTATAACACAACTGAAAGTGCCAAATAATACTTGATTACTTAGGCAAGTACTTGGCCATTATTAGTTTTGAAAGTTAGCAGCTTTAGCTGAAGACGTGTTCCAAGGACATAAGCAGCGGACTTCATTTTCTGTCACATGCCTCCAAAGGCTGCTTTTGGGATTCGCCCCATAGCCCCTAATGATCCAAATCGCAGGAGCGAGCGCCGAGGTAAGGCGATCGTTAATGCGCTATAAAAAACTGATGGGCTAAAATCAAAGGTTCTTGTATGAGATGCCATTTCTGAATTGTACCAATATCTGCAACATTTCTGTCGTACGTCAGCCACATCCATGTGATATGATGTTCTGTTGACTGGATGTGCATCCAAGAGTCATAAGTCTGGTCATAAGTCTGTCAGAAGACGTGCATGATTATGTGCATCAACGGCTGTTGCTATTTATTTTTGAAAAACCGACAACAATGATGAAATTAATGACTGTCTACCAGCATCTAGGCATGTAAAAATGGTATGGGTAGACCTTGAAAAGACCCAGAATCAGATATGGAGGACACACAATGTCGGATTAAAATTAAAAAAATTATTATTTAACAACACTTTATTCTTTGGAACACATATACATAAATATGATGTAGCAAAAAGAATCACAAACAGCGACTTAAAAACATAGACTCAACTAAAAGTAGTCAAGTATGCACATGTAACTCTGAGGGATAGAGACCGACAGACTGTCAGACAGAGACGGATACATACATATGCAGAGAAAGAAAGACAGACAGAAATAGAGTGAGACAAAGAGACATACAGACGAATAGAGACAGAGACAGTGAGAAAGAGAGAGAGAGAGAGAGAGAGAGAGAGAGAGAAAGACAGACAGAAAGACAGAGCTCGCTCGCAGAAGGAATGAGTATGTCGTCTTGTCCTGTAAAGTAAAGCAGTTAATTTGGTGTAATACCCAGACAAGACTTTCCGTCATCACCAAGAGTGTAACCAGAGTTACAGCTGCAAGTGTAATTGCCCTCAGTGTTGAAACAATTCTGCTGACAATCGTTCTTTCCGCTGCACTCGTCGACATCTGAACAACCAATTCAAATACATTCCTTACACAGAGCATATAATTTTGTTTCATTTTGCACTTGAACAATTACAATAACGTTTTAATCAGAAGTTTAAGTGACACAATTCCTTAAATTTATAGAATTTTCACGTCAAAAAACAATTGGATAATTCAATCGATTTGTTTTGACTGACCTTCACAAGTTTCTCCGTCAGGTTTAAGACTATAGCCCTCCTCGCATCCACAAGTGAAGCTTCCTTCTGTATTGTGACAGTTCTGCTCACACGGATTCTTGCTAAGTGCACATTCATCGTTGTCTTCAAGGCGTTAAGTAACATACAACTTATTAATAGACACAGACATTTTTGAATAATAGCAAGAAAAGACATCTATAAATAAGTGAACTCTGAGCATTCTGTCTACTGTCAACTCTTTAAGGTCCAACGTCAGCTGAGATAAACGCGTGCAGGATAGCACACCAGTGGTGGGTTTTCCATCTCTGTGGACTTCGTTTTTATAGACAAGTCAGTGAATCCCAGTTGAATTTGTCGTTTTTAATGTATAGCGGGATAAGAATCTATTGTGTGATGCTATAGTTTTCGCTGTATAGCAGGTCAAATTCTGCAGTCTTTATTGCCATTCATTGACTTTAAAACATTTTATCAAGTTAACAAAATATAGAAGCTGAGGTAGCCTAATGACATTATGTCAGACTAAACCCCTCAATAAAGGTGCTAGAACAGAAAGAGTAAGTTGAAGCCAGGTAACAATGGCTGCACCTATTCTTCAGTTATTTATTGCTCCTTGCACCAGGTTTTATGTAACTGAGGATGAACATTTCAAGCACGCTTAAAGTTCTTAGTGAATTGAGATTGGATCTCTTCTATTTGTTGCACTTAAGGCGATCTTCTCATTCTAAGCAAGATTATGATTGAATTGACCTATTTTCGATCCCCATCTAGGAACTGTATCTTGAAGGCATGTTTCCCGTCTAAGGTGAGCAACTAGTTGTACGATGATCCTAATACACATACCTAGGCAAGTGTATCCGTTAATATGCAATGTGTAACCGTGTCTACAGGTGCAGTTGTAACCTCCGACTGTGTTGTGACAATGTTGCGTGCATTTGCTAGCTCCTGTGGAACACTCGTCGACATCTGGTAAAGTAGTTAAGAACACCTGCTGCTTGTTTCTTCGTCGTATTAAAAATAAACACACGCACATCGTCTTTAGCTTAGAAAATTATAGACTACGTTATATGCTACGTGATAATTTCGCTCCATTAATTGTGGCGATATGCAGATATGCAATGCCTATATTGTCTGCTGGCCTCATGGCTGCCCACGTGGTCGAGGGAAACGGATATCACAGCCTCATGCTCATGAGGCCTGGGCCCGTTGCGCTGGCCTAGACACGCTACTCTGAACGACCTTATATGTAGGAGTCTAATCTGTGCAGGCATCCCACGGTCAAAGAGCCGGTGGGCTTGACGCGATCAGCCGGAATGAGACCAGAAGGTTTGGACTCAATCATACCATGACGGGCGAGGCGATGTCTGATATAGGATGCGACTATATCAGATACAATGGCCACGTTTTGCCTGCCAGAAACTTCACAGAGAGCGGGCGCAGTGACCGAGAGGGCGGCGAACCTCAAGATCAGAAATACGCCGAACTATAGTCTCCTCGTGCGTCTTCACACCGGTGGTATTCGAAACCTGGGGCCCCATAAATTCCGAAGCCAAAGATTCCTTCCAGAACTGGGACGCAAACTGAGTGCCGTCACTGGGGAGCAGAGAGAGACGACTTTCCCCTACCCGCGCACCTCGATGATGATTCAACACTTCAACGCAGTTGCTTTCAAGCTAATTGTTGTTGCTCAGGACACCAACGAGCAGAGCCACTCCGGACGACATCACCACTAATTTATATTGAAGACCCTGAGTTACAACAACAATAATAATAATAATAATAAAAATAATAACAATAATAATAATTGGACCTTTCCAAACAACCCAATTTCTCAGTCTCCGGACAGTTATTTTATCATCTGAGGGATCAGAACTGCCTCGGGACATAATAATAATAATGATATTAATGATAACAATAACAATAATAATAATAATAATAATAATAATAATGATAATGGTAATAATAATAATAATGATGATAATGGTAATGAGAAAAAAAATAATAATAACAATAATAATAATAATAATAATAATAATAATGGTAATGAGGGAAAAAAATAATAATAACAATAATAATAATAATGATGATGATGATGATGATGATGATGATGATGATGATGATGATGATGATGATGATGATGATGATGATGATGATGATAATAATAATAACTGTAACTGTTACAGCTAACCCTAGACAGAGGAGCACGGAGAGCAATGTTCAAATGTGCAACGGACACCTACGGACTTTCAACCTATGTATTCTGATGATGAATATGATTATGAATAATAATAATAATAATAATAATAATAAATACACAAATAAAAATTAAATTATTTACCACAATTGTTTAATAATCAACCCTCGTACGCGTCTAAACTTATATATTTTCTCCCAACTGTATCATCAGAGAATAAATAAATAGCCTATGTTGTAAAGTTTCAGCACGAAAACGGGCAATGGGAAAATTTTAGTAAGCTGAAGAATACTCACCTACGCAGTGGAATCCGTCTGGCTTCAGTTTATATCCTGAATTACAACCACACATGAAACTTCCGACGGTATTGGTGCATTTATGTTCGCAAAGTTTCGACTTATCCGGTAATTGACATTCATTGATATCTATAAAGTAAACATTTACCTTAAATTAAAGTCAGTTAAGAACCAACTATCTCTACATTAGGTGTTCTTACCTTTGCCACCTATTGAATACAATGATTAAATAAAACGTAAAGTCTGTTAAGAGATATCCTGAGATGAGGTTTTATTACGTTAACCGCAAATTAAACACAATGAATATTTCAAAACTAAAAGTCTGTTAATTAAAGAAACATCATTGGATCAGAGGTGTTCCAAGTTTTACCGCCTATTAAACGCAATGAATATTTCAAAACTAAAAGTCTGTTAATTTAAGAAGCATCATTGGATCAGAGGTGTTCCCAGTTTTACCGCCTATTAAACACAATGAATGTTTCAAAACTAAAAGTCTGTTAATTAAAGAAGCATCATTGGATCAGAGGTGTTCCTAGTTTTACCGCCAATTAAACACAATGAATGTTTCAAAACTAAAAGTCTGTTAATTAAAGAAACATCATTGGATCAGAGGTGTTCCCAGTTTTACCGCCAATTAAACACAATGAATGTTTCAAAACTAAAAGTCTGTTAATTAAAGAAGCATCATTGGATCAGAGGTGTTCCTAGTTTTACCGCCAATTAAACACAATGAATGTTTCAAAACTAAAAGTCTGTTAATTAAAGAAACATCATTGGATCAGAGGTGTTCCCAGTTTTACCGCCTATTAAACGCAATGAATATTTCAAAACTAAAAGTCTGTTAATTAAAGAAGCATCATTGGATCAGATGTGTTCCTAATGTTACCGCCAATTAAACACAATGAATGTTTCAAAACTAAAAGTCTGTTAATTAAAGAAACATCATTGGATCAGAGGTGTTTCTAGTTTTACCGCCTATTAAACGCAATGAATATCACAAATTAACAATTGTTGTACCGTTACAACTCTTTCCGTTTGATGCAAGCCTGTATCCAGTTCTACAACTGCATTTGTGACTCCCAATCGTGTTTTCGCACTTCTGTTGACACTGGTGAGTCCCATCGACACATTCATTCGCATCTAAAACAATATGCAAGGCATATTTTTAAACAACTCGATACTGAAAACCACTGACAACTATTAGCCACGAATAAAGATCAGAATCATACGCTTACTAGTAAACAGCTTTTAAAACTGAAGACAATTAATTTGTTGTGTTCTAATCAAAGAAATTAATTAAATTGGAATTGTAATACCTGAACAAGTCTTGCGATCCGAATTGAGAGCATAGCCTTCTCTGCATTGGCATTGAAAGCTTCCTTGTGTGTTAACGCATTGATGCTGGCATAAATGTAGGTTCAGGGCACATTCGTTGATGTCTACATTAAAAACAAAGGTGTTAAATGGTTTGATTTAATCAAATCTGAAAAGTAACACGAGTTTTATTTTAGATTTTGAACATTAATTTTGAGATCAATAAGCATAATTAAATACATGTCTCGCGTGGACAATAATGAAAAAATCTTTCAATAATTGAACTCTGAAATTCTATTTTGAAACATCACGAGCAGCATGTGTAAGATATCATCTTTTCCAAATTACATTTCTTGCTTTCGTTTGAAATTTGTTTCTGTTTGGTCCTAATTGCATCATTTTAAATGCAAAGCGTGCGTATACCGTAACTAGAAGCTGAATGAATGAAACAATTTCCCTCTAACTAGGAGCGGGAATGATGATAAGAATCTTGCAATCAAGATTCTAGTTAAATAGAAATATTTTGATAATTCCTGCTTCCAGTCAAGCAGCATTCCTTTCATAATCTATATAAACTTTATTCTATAATCGACTTTCTAGTTAAAATCTGTTATAATTTCGGCCTCCATTCTAACGGCAATCTTGTCATGAATCTAGCTTCTGGTTACGCTGAACAGAATACTTTTCATCAATTCAGCTACAAATTAAACCGAATACTTTTCATCAATCTACCATCCTGTCAAAATCTTCTCATGATTCCCGCTTCTATTTAAAGGACACTCTTTTCATCAATTCAGTGGGTTATTAAATGTTTCGGTATGTGCAGGTTGCTGTCACCATTCGGTGATTTCTTTCAAATTGTGCCCAACCATCAAAATGCGACGATATGAACTGCGACGAAATAAACTGCGACGAAATGAACTGCGACGAAATGATCGGTCACCATAATGTAGAGATGTATTCATGTTTGTCTGATCGCTAAATGCCTCGAATCTCTGGTTTAATAGAGATCGCTTCCATTGCAAAACACAATTCTGTGCAGTCGTAGTAATTCGATGTAGGATAGTTTAATGACCTTCACCTCGCCTCTGTTAGGCAAAGTGAAAATATAAAATAATAAGATGATCAGTTTTACACTCAAATTATTAATTGTTCTACCCTAAAATTGGCAGTTCTATGCCCACTAATTCTAATTGATATACAAAAGCAAACCAGTGCAAGAATTAGGAGATGTGCATTTGAATCCGGTGCTACATCCACTGCTACAGATTGCTAAAACAGAACAAAGACAAACCTTGCAACAAAACGCTTGTTGATATCTGAATAAAACCAAATGAAGGAACAAGTCTCGAGGCCTTGTCATGGCGTGTCAAAAGACGAACATTGGGGTGGCACTGAAAGAATTCATGGAACAAAACACTGGGAACGAATAATAAATTTTAAAAAAATCATCTAAAATCATTTAATGAAATGCTACTTCGAATAAACTGCGTATAATTCTAAGAAAAATCGTAAGGTTTTTAAGTAAGGGTAACACTCTGTGCGCTGATGACAATGCATGTGGCAATTATTGAGTCATATAGCTAGCAGCAATGGTAATGATGGGGGTGGTGGCGGCGGTGGCACCGGCGACGGCGACGACGACGATGATGATGATTGATGTTGATAACCATAATAGCCTGCCGATAGTAGTGGATCTAATAGGCTACGAGTTACCTTTGACCACGCCCACGTACCAATAGGAAGCCAGAGATGTATTAGGTACGAATAGCAATTTGATCTAGAAATGTCTCAACTTGCACTACTGGTGATGACGATGGTGGTGATGTCATCTACACTGATGATGACTCTAAGTTCAGCCGTAGAGTAGTGGTAAACACACTGAGACGCAGAGTTGAGGAACCAAGTTCGAGACCAGTTTTTCCCTAAGGTTGACTTCTTTCCTTCCTTCACTAGGTGGCGGCGTTTGTGAAACAAATGAAGATGCATAGCGTGATGGGCGCCCTGCGTGGCGGCCGACGGTAAATTAGACTCCTGTAATAACTCTTCATCATTCCTTCATACTGTGCTTTTAATGATTCTGCTGTTTGTCATTTTGAAATTAAACGATTAATATCATTGTTATTATTATTATTGTAATTATTATTATTATTATCTGAAGGCTACATACGCATGTTGCATGCAGGGTACGGAGTCCATCCAGACCTGCATCTGTATCTGGTTTGAGCAACCGCCGTCGTTATCGTGTGGTCCACGCAATGGCTAAGAGATAACATTAGCGAAGTTACATTTAAGAAGGAATTGAAGTTACTTTAGAGTTACAATTAAGAGGCGTATTTACGGTAGTGTGACGGTGGTCGCTCAAGCAAATAAGTGCAATAGCAAATCAGCGAACCATGATTCAAGAGGAACCTGGATGCAAATACTGATAAGAGTGATAAAAATCTTTTCGATTATACGCTTGCAGGTGATTCAATTCATTCATTCTAAATTACTTAGTTACTCACTTGGTAATGCGTATATGCATGCATATTTGGATGCTTGTTTATGTATATGTACATCCAATCATGCATGTATGTATTGTGTATATGTATGTATGTATGCATGCATGCATGTATGTATGTATGTATGTAAGTATGTTTGTATGTATGTATGTATGTATGTAGGCATGTATGTATGTATGTATGTATGTATGTATGTATATATGTATGTATGGATGTATGTATGCATGCATGTATGTATGTATGTATGAATGTATGTATGTATGTATGTATGTATGCATGTATGGATGCATGTATGTATGTGTGTGACTACTGCAACTCTCTGCTGGTAAGCCTCCCAAAGTGTGTCCGATTATCCATACAATGAGCTCAATATTGACCGTCTCCTCGTTTTTCTCGTATATCGACAAACATCGCCGATCCTCTTCAATGGCTCCCTATTACAATTTATATTCGATTCGTATTCACTCCATCATCAATAATAGACTTTTAAGTGGCTAAGATCTGCTATAGATTTTTGTGAAGCTCTGAAATTTGTTCTTTTCCTTCGGGACTCAACACTCTGGCTCTCAGGGATTCTGAATGGTTTTCCGGGACTTTGCTAATAAAGAGTCACTTTACAAATTTTCAAATACAGCTTTCAAGTACGTAAGTCTACGCATAAGTAAATGTATAGCCATTAACCATAGCCATAGCCAATCGCTTTTATTGATCGTATGCATATATGCATGTGTGTATATCAATGCACTTACTGCGGAGCATCAATAATGTCTCATAACACCAGTGATGTGATTGGCACTTTAAGATCATCACGTGTATAATATTTATTACGCTGCGTTCTGCAGACAGCAGAAAATGTTGGCTAAACATTCCGATATGTTGAAGGTCTGCTGTCGACTGAATTTATTTACCTGTGAATTCACTTACAACTCGAAAAATGTCAAAAGCGTCCGATTAGCTTCAAGTGACTGGACAGAAGATGCATGGTGGCAACTGATGTCAGCAATTTCGGGTTCCGATGACAAGAAAATAACATATGTGACTTCTACCTATTTATTTCAAAGTGTTTGGTGTCACATATATGCGACAGATATTACCCTGAAGCTTTGAGGCTAATGCAATTTATTAACATATAAAATGCAACTTGAGTACGTAACACTGTAATCTTCAAAACGCACATGTTCGACATGCGAGTAACAAACTACTGCGGGCGTAGGATCTGAGAATTTTGATAGCTGGACACCTTCAGGCAGTGGTTCTGTCAAAGATCACGTGTTATGAGTCATTGTAAATCAAGTTATATATATATATATATATATCGTGGATGCGACTTTGTTCAGAGGAAATATCATCAATGCAAAAGTCTTTTGAAGACTTTACAAGAGGCGTTCGGCCATACCTACAACAGTCATGAAAGGAACTGGCGTTATACTCACTATTCCGTCCAGCAATGTTTTCCTGACCACCAACCTCGGCATATATGTCGTCCCGCAGTCGGATGACAATGACGCCGAGTTTGAGTTACGTACTGAATGTAAGTTTCTTGATTTCTGAAACAACACGAATTATTCGGAATCAAGTTGTATCGTTTCCAAGATCCTTGGTAATAATGTATCCAAAATGAGCTCGTTTTCGCATGTTACTTTCTCTCTCTCAGTTCTATTGACAATGACGATTGTGACAATAGTAAAATAAAGTTACATGATAAATTACAAATTGAGATCACAATCTTGACTATCGCCAAATTTAAAATAGCACAAACTCATCGCCTGATTATCATTGTCAATCCACCAAACCTCTTTTATCGTAAACACGCTCTAATGTAGCACAACTCACCCTCATTATAGCACAAGTTTACGCGACAAGTAATAGTATCAAAAGAATTCAACGAAACAGTAGTTAAAGCCAAAAACAGGAACCACACCAACAACATGTTTCATGCGAATTTTACACTCGTAGAAACCTATGATTTGCACCAAACAAACATAATATCTTGCCGTCTGACCATGTATGATAAACCAAGAGAATTTATTGTCTTCGAAACATCAATATTAAAAGATCGAGAATTAATATAATATCAAAGCCATTTTATATTATCTCGCATATACAGGTGACGTAAACATAATTACATTACAAATTTGACAGTAGGCTAAATCTTTTTGATTGACCAAGTAGGCCTTTCACTAATCCTTCAACCTAAAGTCAACGCTCGTCTCTTAATAGGCCGTTACACCGCTTGTCGGTAATAGACACGAACTGTTTAAGATAATTTGTAATTTGTTCTTAGTAAATTAAGTAAAGTGTGTTAATGACAAGCTATTTGTGGCGTAGTTTCAAACAGAATTTAGGAAAAGGGAAATAACACTCCTCTCTGCCCATAATGCCTAACTAATCTGTCATTTTCGCAACAGGCTTACCTCCATGTCTCGCAGCAGAGCAAAAGTGGGGACAAAAGTATCGAGAAACGCAGAAGAAGTTTATGAATCAAGGCCATGATTTTCTCTGAACTCACGCAACGTTCGTCTACAAGCTTTATTGGAATTTATAGAATCCTTATCTAAGTTAGATGTCAGTAATCTTCATAATGAATTAATTACTTAATCGAACAACCAAGTAATAAACCCATCGAAAAAACCTCATAAATACTGCGTCGTTAGACAGAATACTTTCTAGCTGTGACAAGTGATATTAAAGAATTTATGATTGTAACGGCCTCTCTGTTTAGCGAAATTAATTTCTGACTTCCTGTTAAAAGGCCTACACAAATCTTAGAGTAATCTGTTTCCGAGCTTGGAGAGGTTATCAGTCAACGAAAAATGACCACTTAAAAGCTTCAGTTTATATAACATGTCATCTAATTAACTCATCGCTTCGATGACCTCATGTCGTAAATTAATTTGTTTGTGCCATTCAAGAAACGACCAAAATATATCACAGATAATTATATACCACAGATATATTGACTTGGCTTCGACTATTAAGGACTTAAAAATCTAGGTTACAAATATGACTTGGCTATACGTAAGTACATAGGTACTTATATATATATATACTATATATATGTACATGTATATATAAAACCAATTGGTGATTAATGAAATCCGGTTTACACTCAAAAGGGCGCGGAAAAGGAACGCGCAAGAGCGCGCCTATAGGTTCGACTGGCCAATAAGAGCGACACTCAAACGAGCGACTGTAAGCGTTCGTGATCAAACAGCTGAACGTGTACATTGGTCTAGAACAACAGTAGTATTGGTAGTGTGGATTCTAGCGCATTTGGTATTAGAGATTCTGGCGCAGGGAGGAGTAGAGTGAGTGCTTCAGTGCCTAGCTGCACCAAAAGACACACATGAACACATGGCTACCAATAATTTTGCTACCTTCTAACGAAACAATGATTTCCAGCATCAATATTGTCGTCGTCATCATCAGATTGTGCGCTGGTTTCATTAGCCTACTCATTTTCGGAAGGGACTCTGATAACGTAGTGACGTCATAAGATGGAGACTCCATGTACGATGTAGTTTCCTTTCATTGACAATCTAACTCAGTGATTCCCAATCTTTTTTGACCGTGGAACCCTTTTGCTATTAAATTTGTTTGGCGGAAGCCCCGTCCAAAACTACACATGTTCTGCAGATAATTATTGGTCAATGCCTAGATTAGAGCGAAAACGAATATCGATGACATTGATATACGAATTTTCTTTCATATAAAGTCACACGCAGATATTAAGCAAAGTGTATCCTGTGAATAATTTGTAGAATTTATTTTAAATTGTCCAAAGCTTATTGTTCACACTGAAAGTTTATCGCAGAACCTTTATCTTAACCTCACGGAACCCTTGGATTCTGAAGAACACTGTTTGGGAAGCACTGATCTAACTCTGCAGGCCTAGCTCAGCTTGTCTTTTAACTCTCAGTGTTCTTAATTTGTCTAAATTTGGTCTTTTAAATATGACGAAACTTTATTTGTCCATATATCGCCCTTTTGAGTGTCGCTCCTGTTGGCCGATCGCCTTATTAGACAGGCCCTTGTGTGCGCGCTTTTTTGGTGGTCGTCCTTCCCTTTTGTGCCCGCCCTAATTGACAGTTACCATGATATCCCATCCCTCGCGTTATTTCAGTCACAGTTTTTTTATTTATCCTGATCAATCCTTAAAGCGAAATGGACATATAAAATTATATCGCAAAGCAACAAAAACATAGGTATTAAAGCTCTATGGAACCTTATCAGTTACCTGTTGCCTAATCAAACACCCTAAGATATAATGAATTATATTGTTCCAAAATTCGTCCATATCTTACATACCCCAACATGAAGTGATCATCGACATAAAATTATAAAGACTGAATAATTTATAAAGGAGAGCAATGCGAGTAATCGCTGGCACTCAGTACTCTGCATCTACGGTACTGGTGCAATTTTAACAACATTATGTGCTTGATGTTGAGCAGAATATGCCTACAATTCAACATGTTATCGAATATATGCTGCAGGATCATAACAACTACTTCATATCTGCGCCTGGCCTAAACCCTTATCTTTTACACTCAGCTCCGGCTTAGGACATAATAAACCATACATAATAAAGTATGTGAGAATGTAAAATAAAAATGAAAGTATTATCTCGCATAGGCCTAAAACTCCACATTACACATTAGCCGACCTCATAGTTTTCGAACTTGGAGAAGGAAAGTATTTACAAACGGTTGAAACCAACCGTCTGACTTATTTACAGACAGAAAATAAGATAGTAATATAATTATAACGATGGTGTCTTTTCATGATCATTTTCTATTACTATCAATCAATCTATCTATGGACCAATCTATATGTCTATCTATCCGTTTATCGATTTATTGATCGATCGATCGATCTATCTATCTATTTGTCTGTCTCTCTCTATATATATATGTATATATATTTCTCTATCTCTCTCTCAATCTCTCTGTCTCTCTATCTCTCTATCTATCTATCTATCTATCTATCTATCTATCTATCTATCTATCTGTCTATCTGTCTATCTGTCTGTCTGTCTGTGTGTCCGTCTGTCTGTCTATCTATCTATCTATCTATCTATCTATTTATCATTTACTTTTCTATTATCTATCTCATTTCAACACCGTCATCTGATCGTCTTTCTTTGGTTATACTTACCGTCAGAACTGTTCTTGGTAAACGAACGTTTGGTTAGGCCTGCACAATGCAGAGCGCTATCCCTGTCTCTGTCTATTTTGCATAATCGCAAATGTCACTTTGACCTCAATTTAAGAAATAAATGGTTATTGACCAATGCCACGCTTGGCAAAGACGTAACAAACTACTAAGCGTAACCTGTTAAATCAAGTTTCGAATTCAGGTTTTAATGGTCAGTGCTCCCCATAACTTAACCTTAAAGCTATTGTGACCAATGTTGTTGAATTCACACAATTATTCTGCCAGTTATGATCATTATCATACAGAACATACATATAATTAGCCTTCGTCTTGTATTGCCAAACTCACATAAACAACGCAATAAACAGTGACAAATTATAGACGAATAGGAATCTCAATATTATGAATGTGTAATGTCAATGTATGGATATAGGCTGCTTCGTCGGATACAACTGAAAAATGACTCTGGATTTAAATTCCGGAGTCGCAATATTAGGGTTTTGAATGAGTATGCCTATAAGTGCGTAGGCTTATCAGTGATAGCGTGATGCAATGCTCTCAGTAGCAGCCAAAATTAATGAATCATTTTGTTCTCCTCTGGTTCACAGAAATGTTGTTGTGTACGTTCGATTTTCATGGGTGAAAGCGGTTCAATAAAATTTGTGTCGTTTCTTTGTTTTCGTGTTTATGTGCTATAGCATACATCTAGTGTCGTTTACCACTTCGAGAGGTTGAATTCTGATCTTCTTCTTCATTCGAATAGTTTTCAGAAATGTCTAGTTAATTAGCACCTGGATATATTTATAATCAATTACATTTTCTTCCATTGCGGAATAAATAGCCTATTTGCTGCTTTGCGAACTTCAATTAATTCGTTGAGTTTATAGAACAATTAAAACCGACTATAATTAAAAACAAATGAATGCAGTTGCAGGTGTACTACTAATGTTTGGCACTTGTAACGCATGTCAGGCTAACAATTGGTAATTAATTAAACTGAATGTCTCTTAATTGTATTTATCGTATGCTCATTCGCACTGCGGACCACTCAGAACAGAGCTTCAATCTTGCGTCGAATGTCTTTAATGTCTTCCTTCTCATTCGTGGTCTCTGCATCTCCCGAAGATGTTTCCTCTGCAATAAGAAAATAGAATTTGTTGTCATCTTAAATTTAGACAAATGCAGCAGTGTTTTATAAATGGCAATTTGAGTGGACTGGAACAAAAAGATTAATGAATATATTTTTCCGCCCTTACCTGCACTTATCTGGATGAGTCTTAAGAACCGTACATTGAATAATACACAGAATTTCAAAATTAAGCGGACAAAATATATATAATGGATCAACTATTACCACAGTGAATGTCTCACCAGAATTTCACTGACACTGACGACAAGGACAACCTGAGATGACAACGACGACGATACCGGTATGGTGATGACGATGATGATGATTATTATTATTATGGTAACGGCGGTGGCGTTGTTGATTGTTTTGATGGTCACGATGCTGAAGACGATGCAGTGGCATGGTCATGTTTTCGACGCCTTACAAATCTTCGTCATTATTATGATGATAATGATGGTTAAAATGATAATGAAGGCAATTATTGTGACAGTGGTAGTTCTGTAGGAGCTGCAGTAGCAGTGCTAAGCATCCGGTGTTTATCGACACCTTATAGCTATCAGTTTCCTCGACGCTGACATTGTCGTATTTGTTGTCAATATTAATAATAATATTTGTCAATATTAATATTAATAGTTTGGGTGTGCTTTTCGTGTATTCTGTACAAAGTGCCTATTGGAGTCTAACACAGGCTCAAAAACCAGAGGTTCAACCAATTTTACCAAACAGCTTAGGTGATAGGCCTAAGGACATCGTGAACATGTAATATAATATTTTATGCCTTTAGGTTCTTGTTTGAAGGTGAATTTAAATGCGGATGGTAAGATATCATGAGTTGACTGATTTTCCTAAATATGTAGACAATTTACGTCCACCTTCGCAACTATGTCCATCCGGTTGGAGTTCGAAGCCTTCGAAACAGGTGCAATTGTAGCCTCCATTTGTATTGACACAATGTTGCTGACAGTCATCCGTCCCCGCAGCGCATTCATCGAAGTCTATAATATAGCCACAATAATTATTACTCTCGTCAACAGACTAATCCTTCTGTTCTTCGCAATTATCGCCGTCAGTTTGTTAACATTATTTAATTGTTGCTGTCGTCTTTTTGATGTTTTTTTTATTGAGATACAAATCAAGGCAGCAAGGGCGATCTCGTTTGGCAGGCGAACGGAACACCCGGATAGTCATGAGAGGGGTAAGAAATGTCGTACGATTGTAAGAACAATTCTTTACACTTTTTGTGAAAATGAATGCATTACAAGTCCATAATCTAAATAACCAGTTTATAAAACTTAATGGGCCCTCAGCCGACTTACAAATTTCCTCAAAATTATGAGCGCTAAGGACTCACTTCACTTTATCGCCAAAAGTCCTAACAAATTCAACCTAATGTCACTCTAAAAATGAAATATTCTTCCAGCTCACCCAAGGCCAAGCAATATCGAATATATTTTTCGGTGTGACAAAATATTAGAAATATGTAAAAAAATATATAAACGACACTCATTATTTTTATGAAGTGACCAATTATTCATTGGGTTGGGGTTGTGGTGAAGGGTACAAAAGTATTAACGTGTCCTACTTTTTGTAAGAGGTGAAGGGGAATTGTATCCCCTCGACCTTCCCGAGATCACCACCTCTGAATCAGGGCATACATGCAAAGTGTCACATACCCACCCATGCACGTTTTTCCGTCTTTCTTAATGAGGTAGCCTCTGCCGCACGTGCATCGAAAGCTACCAATCGTATTTCGACAGCCTTGCGAACAGTTAGATGTCTTTGTGGAACACTCGTTAACATCTAAAGAATCCAAGAATACAAGGTTTCGACATAGAGATAATCAAGACGTTCGTTTGAACTTATGATAATCAATAGACCTAAGCTAATTCGTAATTAGAGTTCGACAAATCTAGGTTTTTGAAATAACATGCATGCAAATGAATTAGCCGAAGTGCAAGAAAAGAAAATAACACCAAAGTAGGGGCCACGAGCCTGAAGTAGTAGGCCCATTCAGGCCTATTAAATATTTAACCAATTAATATCTGTTCATATATCTGTTATCCCTTGTTGTTGCAACCATTCAAATCCGCATATTTCTGAGCATCCAAAATAATTTGGTAATCTTTAAAACAGTTGTATGCCGTCTATTAGTTTTGTCTTCAGCGAAATCACCTGCACATGTTTTTCCATCCTTGTTGAGCTTGTAGCCAGCGTTGCATTCACATTTATAGCTTCCTTCGATGTTCACGCAGTTGTGTTGACATGAAGTGTTTTGCGCAGCACATTCGTCAATGTCTATAAAAGACAGAAAGCAAGACTTAATCGGTTTCAGGGTCGTCCGAAGAGAGAGCAAGGGAACAGCTGCTCACTTAGGATTTTGAGATTATTTTTGATTATTATGATTATTTTAAATCAACTTTAAGTGATAAATAATAATTAATTACTTTGGCGACTATTTAACCATTACTTGTCTTGTTGACAGTTTGGTTTTTAAACAAACGTTCAGGAATAATAACTGAAAACGGGTTCTAAGAACGCAAGCACCAGACTGCATCTCATGTCTCATGCTTACAATAGCTGGAACCCGCACAGACCCCCTAATCGCGGCAAAGAGCGCCGAGAGTTATGTGATATTTTTGGCGCCATAGATAGGGTAATTAAAACTGAAATCTATGATTATTCCATGTCACATGATGTTCTGTTGACTGGATGTGCATCCAAGAGTCATTAGTCTACCGTAAGAAGTGCGTACAATGTATGCGCATCCACGATTGCTGCTACTTGTTATGAAAAGCAGACAACAATGATGAATGTAATGACTGTCTAAGCATGTAAAAATGGTATAGGAAAACCTTGACAAGAACCAGACTCACACATGGCAGACCACACAATGTCAGATTAAGATTTAAAAGATATTATTTAAAAACACTACTTTCATCGGAACACGTAGACAAAAATAATGACGTCGTGAAGAGAATCCCGAATTGAGGGCTAAAGACTTTGACTCAACTAGAAGTACACAGTATCAAACAGGTAGATGCAGAGCCAGAGCGAGACAAACAGAAGGACAGATACTGAGACAAAGACAGACCGAGGCACAGAAAGAAAGAGAAAGACAGAGTGACAGACAGATAGAGTCAGAGACAGAGACAGATTGACATAGAAACAGAGAGAGAGAGAGTGCACAGAAAGAAGGAGTATGTCGTCTGGTCACGTAAGTAAAGCAGTTGACTTGGAGTTATACCCAGACAAGACTTTCCGTCATCACCAAGAGTATAACCGGAGTTACAGCTGCAATTGTAACTGCCCTCAGTGTTGAAACAATTCTGTTGACAACCGTTCTTTCCGCTGTTGCACTCGTCGACATCTGTACGACCAATTCAAATACATTCCTCATACAATAATATTATAATATATGTTTTTTTCCTATCCGGATTTAATGTCAGCGGGCTATTCTAAACAACTAGAATGTCTATCAGGCACGTGTGTGAAACTCAATTGACCTACATCCATATGGTAACAGATAGGCTGTACGTGGTGGTCGCTGATAGAATCAATATGTAATTCGTCTACGCTGCCTCACATAATTTCAATCATCAATATATCATGCATGCATTTGGGGTATTATTTTTAATAAAAGCAACAGAAAACACAAAATTTCTATAAATTTTAAGTGTCTAATTGCCTTTTAAATGTTGATCTCTCACTGTCGCGTGTCAGTACAAAATTGCAAATCCAAATTTAAGCCAAGTACCAAAACGGGAAAAGGACTTGTATTTACTCAGCTGAAGAATACGGTACTCGCCTACACAGTGTGTTCCGGCTGGCTTTAGTTCATAACCTGAGTTGCAGCCACAAACGAAACTTCCTATGGTGTTGATGCATTTCTGTTCGCAAAGTTTTGACCCAGACGACAATAGGCATTCATTGACATCTGTAAACACATGTTAACTGTATGTTAAATGTCGTTGACAAGCAGTTTGAGTTCAGGTCTAATTCCATCAATCAATCAATCAATGAAACCTAACCCATTTTTCTACCAACTTTATAGCGCCCTACGAGATATCGTGTTATTCTGATAACGCGTGTACATTTAAGTTATACTGACTACATGTATATTAATCTGTGCGTAGGCCTACCGTCGCAATTCCTTCCGTCTGATGCAAGTTTGTATCCAGCTTTGCAACTGCATAAGTAGCCCCCAACTGTGTTGTGGCATTCTTGTTGGCAGGGACGGGTTCCATCGACACATTCATTGACATCTGAAACAAATATGCGAGACAAATTCTAAAAGAATTTATATCGAAAACCAGTCATGGCGAATTGGTCTCAAATGAAGATGAAAATCATATATTTAACTACAATTCCCAGCAGCCGGCCAACTCCAGAAGGGAGCTGGTGATGGTAACACCTAACACGAGCATGGAATCAACACACATACCGCGAAGAAGCCCTGGTGTGGATGACAGCTACACGTTGTCTCCAGAACATCTATCATTTCCCTCAACTCATTAGGATTGAGCTGAGGAATGTTTGAATAGCACACAAGCTCGATACTTACGTATACGAGTCCTTTTCCGATTGGTTCTCTCGTGGACGCTGGTACTATCAATGATGTATCGTGAGTGAATTATACTATCAATTTAGCTTGGTCAGTAACTGGGTTCATAAACAGAGGCGGCAGCTACATGTGCTGTAGGGACAAAGCCAAAGACCCGGACCACATTGTCACGACCTACGACATCTGTCCAGCATAATATCGAGTCCTCTGTCTCCGATCTTGCAGTAAGAAGTCTTTTTTTAGTGAAAACATTCAGTTATGTTTTGATTTAAGAAATGTGGAATAATTGGCATACCCGAACATTTCCTTTTGTCTTCATTGAGTGCATAGCCTTTTTTGCATTGACACTGAAAGCTACCCCATGTGTTAAGGCAACTGTGCTGGCATTTATGTAGGTCCAATGCACACTCGTTGATGTCTAAATTGAAGATAGATTGTTAAGTATAATTAGAACTGAGAAATGTAGCACACTGAACAATTTTAACACAGCGGAAACGGCATGATAGCCTACTGTGCCGAAAACGATGGTTTAAATTGATTTATGCTGAAAATGATGCATATCTGCTAGCAGATTTCAAACATTTAGTAGTAATTCACATACTTTGATATTTCTATTAGACATTAATAAAATTTATCTACAGAACTATGTTAAATTATCACGAATTACTCTTGTAGAAAAGAGGTTTTGCGAAAGAACGTCTCTGGGTTTTCTTTCAATTTTGTTTCTACGTGCTACTGGTTGCATCATCGAAAAATGGAGTAGGCCTATATGCGTAGACCTTCTGTAGGCTATAGTATTTTCGACTCTAGAACAGCGACACGCTTATAATCGTTCACTTATTAAATGCTTCGAAACTTAGGTTGAAGGAAGTTTGTTAACATTCCACAAAACACGACGCCGTGCAGACGTAATTATACCAAAACCTTAATGAGCGAGATTTAACTCACTTCCACCTAGCTTCTTTCAGGCCTGATTAAAATAAGCTAGAATCTAGATCGTTAATTCATTAAGTATCAAACTGCAACGATTGCCAATTCCGTTCTCAAATTATCAGTTATAGGCATGCGAATTCTAATTAATATAAAAGGCAAACCATTGCAATAATTAGGAGCAGTGCACTTGAACCCGATGCTACATCCACGGCTGCAGATTGCTAAAACACAACAGAGACAAAACATGCAAAAACGCTTGTTAATGGGCCAATTTGAAAACACAAACGATGGAACAAGTCTGAGGGCCATGTAATGGCATGCACGTTAAAAGACAAAGAGTGTCGTGATGATAATCACTGAAAACATAATGCCTCGAATAGATCACGCTTAATTGAGATAGAATACTCGAATGGCGCTTCAGCAAGAGTAACACCCTTGGCTCTGCTGACTAGACTTGTGTCATAACGATGAGGATCATGATGACTATGACAACGACAACGACTATGGCGACGACGATGACGACGACGACGACGACGATGATGATGATGATGATGACTACGACGATGACGGTTATGATGATCATGATGATTATGATGATTATGATGATGATGATGATGACTCCAACAATGATGATGACACCAAGTTCAGCTATCTAAGATTGATACAGATTACGTACGGATGTTGCATGCAGGGTATGGATACCATCCATGCTTGCATCTGTATGCGATTTCATAGACGTATCTGTGTTCCGTGTGGTACGTGCAATAGCTGAGCGTTAAAGAACATTTGCGAAGTTACATTCAGAAGGAATTAAATAACCTATGAATTATTTTACAAGCTTATTTAATGTGTTGCGACGTCGGTTGCTCAGGCAATTAGAAATCAGCGAGCCTTGATTCGGTTGAACCTAGATGCTAATGCCAATCAGCAGAAGGGAATCCCGCTATCTGGATCATTGACCATAATATTGGTCAATTCGCCCACCTAATAGGTTACAAAAACGTATTTTAAACCTATAACTAAGTTAAAAATAACCAATTCATACACAAACCTAAGACCTAGGTTAAACTTCAACCAATACAGTCCAATAGGTCTAAAAAAACCCGGGAAATTTCCAATAGTTTCGATGATGAGCCACAATTCATACACAAACCTAGGCCCCAAGTTGAAACATCCACCAATAGGTCAAAAGTCATGAGAATTTCAGTCAGCAGTTTCGATGATCAGCAAATTTTCTTTTTCAACCCAGGAATTAAATGACTCAGTATAACCCAACCATTTCACCAGCGACTTGTTTCCCCGTTTCCTGCTAACTTTTTCTATTCTAAATATTTCTTGAGTAGTCTTCTGTAGCTCCTGTTCGTAAAATGAGCCCTGTATTTCCTCACCATTATAATCAGTAATCTTATAAGTTGGTGGATCCGTGTACTGAACTAGTGCAATTGTGAACATTTCCTCAGTCCATCTAGGTGTATATCCTTTTTCAAATATATTTTTCTTCTTCGTTATTCTAACGTTATCGCCTACCGAGAACCTAGGCTTAATGGGTTC
The DNA here is from genome assembly GCA_959347315.1 of Bimastos eiseni. Lineage (NCBI taxonomy): Eukaryota > Metazoa > Annelida > Clitellata > Crassiclitellata > Lumbricidae > Bimastos > Bimastos eiseni. The sequence goes on from OY365819.1 coordinate 14,709,045, forward strand.
TGGAATTTCACTTCCATTTAAGTTCAACCATACAGCCTTTTCATTCATTTGCAAACTAGCTTTAGATGGTGTCATTTTAATGGAAGAATGCCTAGTTTCATTATAATTACTAACCATTTCATCCAACACATCGATATATCTTCTAGTTGAATTAGCTGTAAAGTACTTAAACATTTTTTCACGCATTGTTCTATTCCAACGCTCAACAACGCACGCACGACTTTTCTTCATTCTCCGTAGAATACAACTCGACTAATTTCTTAGTGTCGTTATTATAAAATTCTTTACCCTTATCAACCCATACTTTTCCTGGTCATCTACCGCTATCGAATATTTTCACGAAGCCACTAGCCGTAGATTTTTCATTATTATCATTTAATGGTACAATCCAACCGTACTTGGAAAATACATATATTACAGTTAGCAGGTATTTCACACCATCGTTATCTTTGGCGAAAGCTTGTATATCAACTAAATCAGCAGCCCATATTTCATCTATTTCACCAACGTACACCTTCCTCTTCCTAAAACGTCTTACTATAGGCTTATGTTACTCCTCAGCTAGTTCATCAGACCATTTCAGAGTAGATTGTAATTTTGGGCTTTTTTTAAAACTAACCCGAGACTAGCTTTGGTAGATAATATAGGTTTAACAAGAGTTCTTTTTATTCGCTCTCGCAAGCTAGGGTTAGGAATATTACTCAACTCATTAACCATCACTCTATCGGCGACATTCCTAGAAGCTGTATCGGAGTGCTGGCCGTAAGCTAAATCATGATGATATGCGGCGTTGTCGACTCTATTGACGGGCTTCGACCAATCCTTAGGAATTCCATCGGAATTCAACCTCAAATCAAGTCTAGTACCAGGACCAGTAAACAAATGTCACGGCAAGTGCATCTCACCTGGATATTTAGCCCACGGCAGCTTAATACCGCTGGTTACCGAATTTAAAGATCCAACTAAATCACCACTTTCAGAAGACTTCACGAATTGTGTCTTTGTCTTTCCACATATATCACATGTGCCTCTAAGCATTGACCTTCCATTCTTCGTTGTAACATTTTGAATATTTTTAGTTTCAGTACGAGTTTTACACTTTACGCAAAACATCCTTTTTAAAATAAAATTAGATATATTTAAAATGGAAGTCAAAGATTTATCGTGGAACGACATATTATCTAAGAGATTCAATAATCCTCTTTTACCTAGAAGTATAAGAGGGTTAATCGTAGGAAAGTCTGGATGCAGTAAGACGATTCTATTGTAAAACCTACTTCTAAGACCTGGGTGGTTAGACTACGACAATCTGCAAGTATTCGGATGATCTCTCTTTCAACCAGAGTATAAAATACTCAAGCAAGCATTTGAAGAAAAAATACCGAAAGAATCCATCATCGGGCTATTCAGATGCCAAGACGAGACCATGAGACTAAATGTTCCGCCGGCCGTAGTAGTTGAGGCAATGGCTAAACACTTGTATAAAAAATCTGATATCTGCTGTAAGTTCTTTGAATCATCGGAAGACGTGCCAGATCCGAGAGACTTGAACCGTGACAAGAAAAACTTGATGGTTTTTGATGATTTATAGTTAGAAAAACAAAATAAATGTGAGACCTACTACATCCGGGGAAGGCATAGTAACGTTGACTGCTTCTACCTCGCACAAAATTATTTCAAACTACCAAGACAGACGATCAGAGAGAATGCAAACTTTATCTGCTTGTTTCCTCAAGACCAAAAAAATATTAATCAGATCTACCACGATCACGTAAGTACAGACATGTCTAAGGATGAGTTTAAGAAACAATGTGAAACAGCCTGGGAGCAGCCTCATGGATTTGTAGTGATAGATCAGACTAATAATAAGAATAACGGCAAGTATAGATGCGGTTTCGATGAATTCTATATTCCATTATAAATAAATCTTTTATATTTTAAAAATGAAATCACTTCTACAAAAGATTGCAGACAACACCGAAAGGATCGCTCGTTACACAGAGCCAAAGTCATCGTTTTACATATTATTAAGTGATAAGAGTTCGCGAATAAGGACTCGATTCAATCCATTGATCCAGTTCGATAAAGGTAAAAAGAATGAAATGGCTCTTATCAATCTGGAAACATATTTTTCATTCCCAAACATTGACGAGACGAACAACAGCTTTACGTATTCGCCGAATAATGGGGGGATGTGGAAAACTAGAACCATTCCCAAAGGTTGTTACGAAATTACAGACATTAACGAATACGTCCATAGAATCATGAAAGAAAGCGAGCATTATGATATGGTTAACGAAGAATACAATATTAAGATAGAAGCAAACAGCAATACGTTAAAGACTGCTGTGCATCTAGCGGATAATTACATGGTCGATTTTTTTGCGTTGAACTCTATCGGGAAAGTCTTCGGTTTCGACAGACGGCGTTATTCAGCAGGGTACCAAGAATCGAAGAATATAGTGGACATAATGAGTGTCAGCAATCTGAGAGTAACGAGCGATATCATCGGGGGCTTCCTATAGCAACGGAAACGACTGATAACATTATTGATTCCTTTTTTCCAAATGTAGGACCCGGCTATAAGATTATCGAAATGCCTAGGAATTTCATATATCTTCCAATCACCCTATCCACGATATCGATGATGGAAACGTCTCTCACCGATCAAAATGGCCAACTAATTAATCTACGAGGTGAGGAATTATCGATACGAGTTCATATAAGAGAGGCTTAAAAGTTTATAGTCTTATATAAAATGAGTCGATACACAAATTTCAAAGTTAATATTTCAGAAGAACAAAAGGATAAAATCAAAAAAAGGAACCAGTGTTAGCATTGGATTAAAGCACAACGATTTAAATGAAAACCACGTGTTAGCTCTTACCCAGGAGCAGGTTAATAAGTTGGCTAAAGCGTATTAGGGTGGAACGGGTGCGACTATAAAAGTGAGTAAAACACATTTGATACATAATGCCAAAGTCGAAGGTGGCTTTATCGGCGCCATTTTACCGTTTCTAGCAACTGCGGGCAAATTTCTGCTATCGAGCGTATTACCAAGCTTAGCAACGGGTGCATTGACAGGAATAGGTGCAGCAGCTGGTTCAAAAGTCATAGACAAAGTCACCGGATCGGGTGGTGCGATATATCTCAATAGTCGTGGTAAAAACTACAAGATCATGCAACAAGGCGAGGGTCATTACTTGAAGCCATATCAAGGTTCTGGACTTGATGGTGTAGGAGAAGATCTGTATCTGAAAACAGGCACTGGATTCGTTAATGGTGAATGGCTTATCCTTTGACCGTTTAAAAACATTCCACTTCTAGGATTGTTACTTTTAAAAAAATCTTAGATAAAATGTCTCATTATCCGATTCATAAAATGGGGTGGACGAAACCCAAAATTGAAAAATCTACGAGAAAACAACCGAGATCCGTCACGTGGAAGGCGTGTGAAGGTATGCGGGATGTTAAGTATAGACCGCAAAGACAAATGGGTTGTTTAAGATGGGAGTTTTTTGCCCAAGTAGCGATGACTATTCATTCACAAGAGACGGTTGTTTTACTGTTAGGCTCTGCCAAATGAGATATACTTCTATTCGTTGCTAGGAATGCAGCTAATCTTTTCGTTATCATCACCTCGTAATTTCTTTACGAATGTCATAACTGTCATAACCGGATAGATTATGAAACAATACTGGGAAAAACTTGGGGACTTTATAATTTAGATTACAAATTTTATGAGCGGCGCCTCTGTATTTTCCAGTTAAATGGCAATGGTCTCTAACTCGATCTTTACCCAGTTCGCCTTCGCATATGTGACAAACGGTAGCGGAATCGAATAGCGCCTGTTCTTTCTTTCCGAATATCATTTTCTTAGGAAAATTAAATCGATTACAAATATCTGTTATATTTTCTATAAGAGTATCTATGAATATCTGAGCTACATCATCGTCTTCGCTCTTTGCTGTGAATGTCACAGGAGCTTGCTAATATAGATCATCGTCAAAACATTTTGTATAATAACAGAAAGAACTTGGGACATGTTTTTGATATCTGTTGGTGTAATACATGTTGGGATCTGGTTGACAAGTGTCTATATGTTTAATGAAAGATTCAAAATCGGCGTACACGACAAAGGGAACTCTCATCTTTTTATAATTTTTAAAACTCAACATAGTTCCTGGTTCTGGAAGTTCTATCTTTTGAGCAGCGTGTTGGGAACAGTACTCGGTTTGTTTTTTTAATGACTCTATATTTCTATATCCTATCAAACATCTTTTACAATAATGCATCGAATTGTTTGTTTGTTGAACTGCTGACTCATCATCGAAACTATTGGAAATTCCCATGACTTTTGACGTATTGGTGGATGTTTTGACTTGGGACTTATGTTTGTGTATGAATTGTGGCTCATCATCGAAACTATTGGAAATTTCCCGGGGTTTTTTGGACCTATTAGACTGTATTGGTTGATGTTTCACATAGGTCTTAGGTTTGTGTGTGAATTGGTTATTTTTAACTTAGTTATAGGTTAAAAATACGTTTTTGTAACCTATTAGGTGGGCGAAATGGCCAATACTATGGTCAATGATCCAGATAGCGGGATTCCCTTCTACTCCAGTCAGAGTGCGCTCTTCGATACAATTATGTATAAACTGGTGCGACTCGGTGGCCTCTGATTGGTCCAAATTCTCTCCCATACCTCACACCCTCTTCCTTGTCCTACGTTATCAACTCTTTCAGTCCTCGTTTGCACAACCGTGAGATCCATCCTGCTTACTCATATTAACCCGACATATGGCTTGATCACGCGAATCAAAATAATGACCTTATCTTTCTTTCTTCCATTTTATAAACGCTACTACCTCAAAGCAGCGCATTCGTCTGTTTTTTCATTGCAAGTCATAGTTATTTTGTCATTGAGCACTCTTAGATTGCGCTTGTCCGATGTCCTCCTGGTGTATTTGCAAGTGAATCAAAAAAAGTAGAAATTTACTTACTTACTTGCCTGAATTCTCTCGCTCGTATTTCTGTGGTGTATGCACGATTTTAGTTAACAAGAGTAGGGCTGCCTCTAAAGATAAGTTTTGGAGTCGAGTACCAAGCCGAGTAGCTTAGCAAGTACCAGTACTCGTTAACACCGAAAGTGCTTAATACAAGTTGCACGGCTTCTACAATACACATTGCTATAGACTATACATCGATTAAGTAGATCATGGCATTGGTTCTGACTGAAACTCTGGCGCACCAAAAACTTAAATCTCCAATGTAACAACTACCAACCTACAGAACAGCCAAAGAAACAGAAAATTTTCAGTTTTTGTTACGCAAAAAATACAATATAGGCCGTAAGCCGTCTGGAACCGGAAATTTAAATTTTCCGACCGGAAGTGGAAACATGCGGGTACTCGAGTGCAAAAAAATTACTCGAGTAATTTTGGAGTCGGGTACCGAGTACAAGAGGGATCAGGGTGGAACGCAATACATAGAACAATTGTGCAGAGGAACTAGTATGATATTCTCACTATTCAGTCCATTCTCGTTTTCCTGCCCACCATCCTGTGCGGATACGTCGACCATGCTGGTGACATTTTTGGTAACTTACGTGTTTGACCACATGATAAGTTTCGTCATTTCTGAAATAAAACGAATAATTTGTAATAAAATAGTTTCGTTTCCAAGATCCTCTGTAATATGTATCTGAAACTGGCCTGCTTCAGGGGTGACCAGATAGGGAGGTCCGGAGGTTCCAATTTCACGTAAGGGGATTTTTTAGTCTTAGGGCGGGGATATCTTGCCTTCCTGACACTTTGGATCGGGAATTTTGCCTCCATCATTCAAGGGGGATTGGCGCTCCTGGCTTGCTTTTCCAACGACGCATGTAATATTCTCTTTCTGTTCTATTGAGAATGATGATTGTGACTAACGTTACATGATAAATTACACTCTGAGCATGCATGTGATTACGAAGATTACTAATTTCTAAACAGTCTTAAATCGTCCGTTGATTATCATTAGATGTAGCGTCTCTTATCATAAACATGAAGTGATTGCCTGTTTAAGACTTTCTCCGGTATGCACGGGTTATTACAACAAGCATTGTATTACCTGGCTGAACAGATCAAGGAATTCAACGAGACTGCAGCCAAAGCTACGAACAGAAACCACACTGACAGCATATTCAATGTTTATACTCGTAGAATTGTATGATTTGAACGGAGCAAAATTTCTATTGCACCTCTTATCCTGGTATAAAAACCAATTGAATCTATAGCCACCGAAACATGTATTTAAACAGGCGAAGCAGTGATGCAGTAATATAATTATCAGATCAATGACTTTCGCGCAAGCAAGTTACCTAAGCTTACGAAAATTATAAATTTGGCAGTAAATCATTTTCGGTTATTCTATGCAGCATAAATCTCGAGTTAAAGTCAACTAACGTCACTTAACAAGCCAACGAAACGTGCATTTGCAAATCTAATACACCTCAATAAACCAAGCGATGATCCGTAAGAGGTAATAATTTGTTCATGGATTCAAGATGATTTATGTACTTGTCGCGCTATTTCAAATGAAAGATTGTACTCATTTGCCCAATTAATCTATCCGTAATGAGCTTCTATAGGCCTACCTATTAATATATATACACGTCAACTTCATTCATAGTTGGAATTAATTGCAGGCCTAATAAATATAGTCTTCCATTGTATATGCCTCGTTATTTTATATTGTAGGGTCCATTATCGTTGACAAATGCGGTGGAAATTCTCAGCATTTTTTCATCTTCTAAAATCTCTAAATAATAAATAAATTGAAAAGTTTATGTTGCTTTGTTTCTCTTGCATGTCTATAACTAAAATGTGGAGCGTTTATATTTGACTTCGTTTTTGAAAATACGACAAGACTAGTGCAGTTATTGGCAACAACATTTCTTATAATTTAAGTCCGGATCTAATCTATTGACTGGTGCTGTAGGCCCTCCAGGAGGGGCAGAGGGCAAATGCCCTGGGACTCAGCGACTCTTAGGGGTCGGGCCGGGCCAGAAGTAAACTTATGAACAATGTTATAACAGGCAACTGTTACATTTCTCATCCATGGGTGCCGAATCTACACATATTAAAAAATTATGAACTTAGGCCCTAGTCAGGCTAAGAGGCGAATTATATAATCACTATTTGCTATTCGGATAGGCATTAAATGTGTGAAGCAAGATACGTGCATTCATCTGTTGGGTGGCCAATCTCATGGTTGAGGTGGTGGATCTCAAATCCGAGGTTCCTGGTCTCAAATCTGGAGCAACCCGACTGAATTTAACCGGTGATAGCAGGTTAAGCAAGGTTTATTATTTATGCCTGTTAAATATAATATCACTGATACCTGTCTATATAAATCACACTTCAGGCATCTGAATATTACCTTTTCTGCTATAGAACACGATCACTTCTCTCGTAGATGTTTTAATCAAAGTAGGCCTACACCTAGCGTAATACAATGTTCACAACTCTTGCAGTAAATTATTTCGAAAATAGGTCTATAGTTCCTAAAAACTCAGGCTTCAACATGTGTGATATCATGCATTTCTGTATGAAAATTTGAATTGGCCCTTGTTTCTACACAGGTAAATGCACAATCAAGTGCACAGGTAATTGATCAATCAAATGCACCGGTAAATGCTCAATCAAATGCGCAGGTAATTGATCAATCAAATGCACAGGTAAATGCTCAATCAAATGCGCAGGTAACGGTTCAATAAAATTAACATTTAAGTGCTCAATCAAATGCACAGATAAATGCAACTTTGAAGGTCACTATGTCCAGGTACGCCGCCGTTATTCAGGCTGCACAGATCGATGTAGATTATTCAGATCAAACCATAGTAATAGCATGCGCTTTTCTGCGTTGCAGATCGATTCTCAAACGAGCGCTATCATGGATTCATAATTGCATACGGACGACAGCACACACGAAACATCCAATGGGAAAACATTACAATTCCTTGAGGCATTTCATCCATGTCCAGATCACAACAATATGCATTATTGAAGTCACTTTAGTATTATTATTATTCAATGTCACAAATACCTTCTTTGACATTGGTTTTATACATTCAATAGCGAAGCTGCCAAATATATTGCTATATAATTATTTTTATTTATTTCCCCGAGGTAATCCTATAATTATACGATTGCTCAGGAATAACAAAATTGGGATGTCTTTTATATGAATTAGCTAGTCTGACAATTGTTTATCAGTGGAAAAGGTGCAGCAGCAATATTATTATTATTATTATTATTATTTTTATTTTTATTATTATTATGGTTCTTTGGTTTTTTTGCCCCGAGATATACATGATCCCTCAGGGACTGGAATATTAAGAATAAGAAAATGTAGTCTGGAATGGCCTTACTCGTCGGTCTCACAAGCGGCAAATGAGCCTTTGAACGCTATTGCGTTTGAGCGCTGTATGGTGAGCAAGAGGCGTTGGAGTAGGTAAGATGTTTCCCGTTTTTCCCCAGACGCGGTGGACAGTCTACGCCCGATATCAGTTATTATCATTATATTATTATTATTATTATTATTATTATTATTATTATTATTATTATTTTTAATGTTGATGTTATTGTTGTTATTATTATTATTGTTTTTATTATTAATAATAATAATGATAATAATGATTATAATAATAAATTATTTGAATCAACGTGTAGGCCTATGCAAAGCTGCCAATAGGCCACGTCATTGATTTTTCATATAGTGCTTTCGTCTATTAATGTTTTATATCAGATCAAACTTACCGCGTGCATTAAATTTATACCTGTTGGGCTATAGTACACGTGAAGGTTGATCATGTACCAAATTAGAGAAATAGTCTGGAAGGTGACAGAAGAGATCACGTGGACCGCGGTTCGCTTCCCCATGCATGCCAGCCTATTTTAGAAATGTAAATCTCGGTCTAGTCCTTGCTCGGGTACCCCACTAAATTGTCCAGCCGTTCATTCAAACGGACGAACAGTGGTGAAGGATCTCACACGATCAAGCTCTCAGTGAAAAACGAGCAGGGTCAAGGCTACTGTAGAAAAATGCAAAACATTTCCATTTCCATGCATGTCAAATACACTCATGGAAACCGAACTCTGACCGCCCACGGACTATCCTTTGGACAACCCTTTTGACTTGACTCAGCGCTCGTGAATTAGCTGGTGCCCTGCGCTTAGCTTTTAAGTAGCGCTTTAGAAATTTTGAAATTACGATAACGATTACGATTACTCAGTTTCTACTCTTGACGTTGTTGAATATTAATGCAGTGGCATAGGCTATATGCGGTAGGGATGTCCTCTCACCCCCTAAAGAATCATCAACGTTCTCATAAAAGCTGTGATCAGCGAATCATTGCGTTTCTGCAGTGTATGCGTGCGTACGTGTCCATTTAATTACGTGTGTCTTGGTGTTACTGTGTGCGCGCGTGTGTTTTTCCATTCCTATGTCTGTCTCGTTGTCCTGTCGTCCGTGTCTGTTTACGCCATAGGGTCTACCTTAGATGAATTCAAAGTTCAGGTGTGTTACATATGCATCCAGCAATTAACCATTTTATTAGAATGCGTCAGATATACTTCCCACTAAGATCGCTGTCAATTCATTCTCCGTTGAATGAATTGTTTTCCTTCCTTGCAACACATAACACAAACACTGTTACTGTTACATGTAACATAGTATGGTAAAAAGCGGGTGAAATAGAACCTCTGAGTTCTCGCGAACATGATAAATAGCAGCTTAAAAAAATAACATTAGCGTTTATTCAGTCAGCCAGTCATCAATTAATCACTTATCAATTTATCTAGCGTGATTTATTAATTAATTTATGATCAGTTTTTGCTTGTTTGGTCATTCAGTCATTTGTTTAGTTATGTATTTATAAGGCCTATATATATAGGCCTACGTCTGTTTTCTGTTCAGTCTAAAGTTCATTCATTTATTCATTAATTTTAGTCTTTCATACAGTTATAGGCCTATTCGTGTACGGTGCTGATAAATATGCAAGAATATTATTGTAACTATTGTAACTAGTTGAACAGTAAATAAATATAATTCAAGTAGTTCATTATAATATCTGTTACTATTCTTAAACGCATATACATCATACATAAATGCTGCTCATGTAAAAGAACGTATCAAAATAGAAGGTCTATATAAATAGCATGCGCCTATTTACTATTTTCTGCAAAGTATGTTGTTTCTCAAAGGTACTATTTACCATTCGATCTAAGACCCATCCGTGCACTTAGTAACCCGAACCCACAATAATGGACGAGTCATCCGTCTACCTATCGATTAGGTAGCTTTAGACAAAGTGGCTCTGAATAAGCAGTTCGAGCGAATCCGCGCTTAGGGCTCTGTAGCAATTTATAGAGTACGATTACGTTGCTAAGATGATTTCGAACGCTATCGAAAACAACGGCGCAGCGAGATAAACATTTCTAGAACGCATTGTGAGTCACATAAAAAGTGAGAACGCACGAAAATTATGGAGCCAAATACACTCATGACCGACAAATAATATTAGGCCTATTTATTGATGCAACGCACACATCTTGCATCTTACACACCAAAGAGACACATAAGACACAGTATTTTTTACAACCGTACATTAAATGTACGCTTTGCAAAACGACCTAATAATCACGGAGGCCTGTGAAAACAGCAACCGTATGGCATGATAGAGATGTCCTGGTTAAGATTATACAGTCACTTTCCATTGCAGCATGCATGTAGCTTAGGCTTGCATATAAATATATTCTATTAGAAAAAGCTGCAAGACTATAGATGACCCTTTCGACGGATCATCCGTACCCTATATATATATATCACCGCGTCCTTCCTGTCTCTTTCAAAGCGTTTTTGGTAACTGACTGGGGCAACTTAGATGAATGGAGTTGTCTAGTAAACGAAAAGTATACCATCTATGAATGTATATGCTTAGTAAGCTTATCCTAATTTCCCAATCAACTGCCGGTTTATCATTGCTAAGCTTAACCAGATTCGTATCTTTGGTTTCTGAATAGCAGAGCCGCAAAAAACAAACAAACCTTAGAAAAACTCTCAAAAACGCTGCGTAAACGCGTATCTATTACTTTTCTCGAGGCTTCTCTTTCCATGATATACTACTTTCTATAATAATTCATAATTATTCCTTCATTTTTTTCATTTGTCCTTTCTCCCTCCCCTACCTTTAAAAAAATCCTTCATAGCAGAGGGTGAACACGTTTTTGATGTAGGGTCAGTGGCAATATTCTTCAGCAAATGGCGGGCCAGGATGTCGAAGGTGCTTGAGCAAGATAGAGGTAGAAATCAGGGAGGGACTAGGTTAACCCGTCCACAAAATATGTTACAAACTATATCTTAAATAGTACTTTAAAGATGCGAACAGTACAATTAGGCTTCTGCGACCATCCTTCTTACGCAGTGAAAACTCACAAAATAGGCTTTTAATCTAAAATATTATGTATTGTCTTTAGGCAATGTTTCACCAACCAGGCAAACACCGTCGGAGGGTCAGAAATGGCCCTAATGGGCCCCCTATTGAAACTCCTGCTTCACAGATACTTAGGCCTAAAATCATCTCATATTTGTTCAACTGTCAGTGTTAATCCTTACCACTCCTTTAAGATTTAGTTTGTAACCACTTCACTCAACTGTTCGTGTTGATCCTTACCACTCATGAGGCCGCTCACAACGGCCAAATTTAATGATTTTGATATAATAATTGGAGGGTTAGGGTTAATTTCATGTATCTGCTACTTGCCTACTTTTTGAGAATTGCTTTTCTGCATGACATAAAAATTGCACCGTAAGCGGCGCGGAATTGTCGGTTCATGATTCCGTAAATAAGAGGATTGACGCAGGACCCAGACCAGAATCCAAGCGAGGTTATCATGTACCAGTTTCTGTCGAGGATGCTCTGTTCGTCTGCCAGGTTCATTATGGTGAACGGAAGATATGTCAGCAGGAAGGCAACGAATATGACGAGAATCATCTTCACGGATCGCTGACTGCTTCTTGTTACTTGCCGACAAACTTTCCTGCCATTGTCATCGTTCTGCTTCGATAGCTTTGGAATTTTGGTTGCCGGTTGACAGATTCCCTGGCAAACAGTGAACTCAGAATTGTACGCAACGGCGCTGAAGCCCTGTTCCGGAAATAGGTACTTGTTCTGGACATGAGATGAGTGGATGGGTCCAGAAGCGAATCTAATACTATCCCTGGCTCTCAGTTGGGGAGCGAGGGCTAACGAATATCGAGGCGCTGCAGACGGATTTCCAAGAACACCTGTCAATTGTCCGTTGCTGCACGATCCTCTAACCGTGCCCATCGAAACAGCGCATCGGCAGTGGTCGCCACCCGGGGCTCTTGAGCAATTTCCCGAAGGTACCTGGAACAGTTCTTGCTCAGTCATTGCGACAGTTCTAGTGCGGAAGCGACATCGGAGGAGACGCAGAAAGAGTCGGACTTTTTGATGGGGAGCATTTCTCGTGTCGTCGGCCAACACTTGAGGCTCCACCGATGGCTCGTAACAATTCTCTGTTAGACTCCGATCCAACGCAACGAAACTCGAGCGCGTCGTCGAGGCGCCAGAATTAATTCCCGCGTGCGACGCAATATGTACATTTCTTTCGTCTGTCCCATCGACATCATTTTTAATAACAGTCCCAGGTCCAGTGCAACTTATGTCATAACCACCGCCGTCTCTCTCCTCCACATCCTCCTCGTCCTCGTTCTCCTCCTTTTCCTCCTCCTTCTCTTTCTGTCTCTCTTCTTCCTCTCTGCAGCACTCTTCTCCCTCTCCCTCTTCGTCTTCCTCTGTCTGTGGCGGCGAATGTGGGACGCAGATATAGAGAAGAGATTGTGATTTATCCGTCGTCGCGGGGAGATCCTCTGTCTGAGATGGCCGAATGGGGAAGGGTGTCACGATTGGAAACAGTTGATTGCCTTCTAGAAAAGCCAGATCCGTTCTTGAAAACCGTTCTACGTCCACGGATATCCACTGAAGCGATTCGTTTGACAGCAAATGAGGCGTATCGGTTATAAGGTCTAGATACGCATCGGACGCGGATGGGTGATCCGTTGCGCGTGAGTGCTTCAGCGCTGGATGAGGTTCAACTGCTGTGAGAGAAGAGAGCGCCACAGACGTCGTTTTTGCGTTTGAAGCTAATTCAACGACTGACTGACGAGGTGAATCGATGACAGTTGTCGAACATGTCATTTCAGGATGTGGACATCGCTTGGTTATGTGATGCTGCTCTGCAGCTGCAGCTGGTGTTTGTGGTAATTGTGCGGATGACAATGGAGCTGGTGAATCCGTGACTAGCAATGGGCGGTCGACGTCATTAACGGAGAACTGCCCTTGAAGAGAAAGCGCGTATGGAATCGTCCCACATGCTGCCTCTTGAGTATCGTCTCCTAATGGCACCGCATCATCCGATCGCAGCAACTCTGCCAACATTGGGATACTTCGAGTTGCTTCATCGCTATGGCAACACAGTCGCTGCATCTCATTCTCCGATTGTGAAGCCTCCACTAAGTTCTCCATAGATGCCTCACCCAACTTTATCACCGGATGGTCGCTCGCGCTCGACTTGACGACCTCCGCGGATGACGGGCCTTGCCCGGCGGGGGTTTCCGCGGGAAGCATCCTGTCATTGGGTCGATGGGCGTGGTTGGCCAGCTTCCGTCGGCTACGTTGAGTAACGTTCCAGATCATGAAGTAGCAAAAGCACATGACTGCGCAGGGACAGATGAAACCGAAGTTGAAAACGAGAAACAGAGACATACGCGACTCCGATCGCAGGTAGCTACAGCGCCCGATCTGATCGGAGTATCGCACGACGGCGTTCCAGCCCAGCGCCCCAGGTAGGACGACGGCCAGGGCCATCATCCAGGCGAGGCCGACCTGGACGATGAGCACCCGGCCGGAGGAGACGGTAGGGTACCAGCCGGGAAGGACGATGAGAAAGAAGCGGTTGGCGGCGATGAGACCTATGTGGAAGGCACTCGTCATAACGGTCATCGTGCCGAAGTAGGTCTCGAAGCGGCAGAGGGCGTCCGTGAAGCGCCATCGTCTGTAGAGGTAGCTGTCGACGTAGAAAGGCATGATGAAGACGTTGAAGATGAGGTCAGTGACGGAGAGTGATGCGATGAGGACGTTGTATGAGCGACGCAAGTGACGGGTCTGGATGATGACGGTCAGGACGAGAAGGTTTCCGACGATACCGGTGACGATCAGAAAACAGATGATGACTGCTCCGATCTTTCCCACCAGGTTAACGGGATCGATCTTGTACCTGGATAAAGGGTTGAAGGCTTTAGTGTTCGATTTTAAAGTGCATTAAAAATCTAAATAAGACTCCTGTTTCATTTTACTTGGAAAATATTGAAGAAGAATACCGCTGTTATTCTTTCATTTGTTTAGATTGAGACAAGCTGCTATAAATTAACATCTGGGAATTTGATTTATATGTACAGGCCTATTGAAATGTCTAAGCAGATCATTCAGCATCTGTGCTCACAGTTAAATATTATGCTATGTTTGCAACTCATAACCTGATTTTCCATTGCGTCATAATAACAAACATAAAATATAGAAACCAGCAGTGTGATTTATTTTTAAAAAGCTATGTTTTGAAACCTGACCTGGATGTGCCTCCGATGTCATCTTTGTCTTCATAGCTGGAAACGTTGAGGATGCTTGACGTTATAAAAGTGGAAGAGCAGCAGGACAAAGAGGAAGATGATGACGATGATGTTGACGAGCCGTTGCTGATGTTTAGACTGGAAAGCATATCGTTCAAATGATCCATGAAATCTAAATAAGCAGAGAATAAATACACATGGCTTCGTTAAGATGTCAAGAAATCTCCTGCTGAGTTCCAGGCAATAATTGCCACAGAATTCATAGAAACGATCAGCCGCCTAACTTTGCCTTTAGCATTCGCTAGTAATGGTCTGCAAGAATTCCTTGCTCATTAGCACCTGCACCTTTTTGCAAAAACTAATCATACATCATTGAAAGCCAGCATCTTGGTTCAATAATCCTACAGCTGAAAGGAGGTAAACGATATCGCGAGGTTTGACAAAGGTAATTTTTAGGCAGGTATTTTAGCTACATTAATGCAATCGCCTATACTATAGACTAAATGTCCATCTATGTATTCTTACATACACACATACGTAAATATATGCATGTATAAATTGATATTTGCATGCATATATGTCATGCATAAAAACATATACATGTATACACGCATGCATTATTCATACGTACATACAAACACATATACTTATGCATAAATGCAAATGCATAAGCATACGAAAGTCATAAGTGAATACACACGTTGAATAGCCTATATATGTATATACAGCCTACAATGTATATACATTGAATACATACTTAAATACATACATACATAATGCATGCATGCATACATATATAGGAGCCTACATTACATAAACACATCTTGCTGATTCATGATTTCAACTGCAGTCACTCATGCTTTGCGTAATAAACAATTCAACACGTACGTATGTCTGTATACACAACCAACCGCATGCAATAACGAAATGAAATTATTTTGGCTTTTTTATGAAAGAATTGATTGTTACGCTTCTACTGTTGTTTTGAATATTCTTCGCCGTCAACAAAACGTCTACACGATTAATATCCTACGTTGATAAGCTCGCCAGAGGCTGCCTTATAACGATGAATTCATATCACTGAATTTACACAGGACTCGCTCATTAAAGAAGACATTAAACATAGGCATATATGGTCCATGCCCTATCTATTATGCCTTGGGGCACTTGAGTCTACGGCATTGCTGACGTCATTCGAGAAAGACAACAGAATCAAAACAGGATCAAAATAGATCAGAAAACATATTGGATAAAAACAATCTTCGTTTATATCCGTTTGGAGAATCGAAGGCGGCTTCACAGTGGATAAAGGCTGAATCTTCCCATTCGGAAGTAAAAAATTTTTGCTTCGCTGCATTTTTACTGATATATATATATACATATGTTTATATATGTATGCATATGTATATATTAAAAACAATTACACAGAAGTTGGTTTATATATAACGCAACTTCGTGTCGTCAAGAATAAATCAACTCCCTGTCGATAAATGCGCTAGAGTAGTATTTTGAAAGAACTTTTCCACTATCAAGACATTTATTCACATCATCAGTTTTTATTCATTCTAAATCCAATTCCTTTGTCCTAAAATAAATATAAACAGCGCCTTATGAGGTATTTTAAGACATCTACTGACATAAACACGCACATATATGGGCCTATAATATATATACATTATATATATAATATATATGTGTGTGTGTGACTGTGTGTGTAGGTGTGTGTGTGTCGGTGTAGGTGTGTGTGTGTGTAGGTGTGTGTGTATATAGGTGTGTATGCATTGACATACATAGGTAAAATATGCAAACATACTTACATACATTCATACGCACATACTAACATATCTTTTATTAACATACTTACATGCCTTTCACTGTTCTAGTCGTAATCGCAACCTCTCACTATGCTAAAATGTAGCCTTTAAAACCTTCCAGCCACTATGGGCCTACAGTTTTTAGACTTGCACACCAGCCAGTGCTTCCCATTCAAAGATCGATCGATTGTTCTCTTGAGTCGATCGCCTGGAAAGGTCAAATGGATCAATAAATTGAACTAGAGATATCTTAAAAGTAAGTTAGCTTATTTGTTTTTATCGTGCAACTTCCATCGGTCTTTTTCACTTTCATTCATAGCACAATATTGAAAGAACTGATTTATTTTGCTCTGGGAATACAATAATACTGTCTGGGAATACAATAATACTGTTGCCATTATTATATAATAGCCAAGTTGAATATTTAAAGTCATCTCAGTTGTGATGCGGGACGGATATCTGAATTGAATTAAGATAGGTCTACTAGACAAGTACTATAATCATCAGTCTCCATGCATTGCAGCCACGGCAATACGATAGAGGCCTACGCAAAATACGTTGTACAAAAAAAACTCGTTTGGTCAATCACGTATTGATCGCACCATCGATCGACTGTGATCTAACATCCGCTGACTCAGCGAGTTGATTGGGGAGAAAGCTGCTCAGTATCGTCCTCTAAAAAATTCCGTTCAATCTCTGCTCTTTTCTTGATAGGCCTACTTCCCCATCTCGCCAGCGACGAATGCATCAGATAGTAATTCTTGCAAATTCCTTGTTGGCAAAGGAGGCGTAGCATGTGAGCGGAGAACACGTAAGGCAGATATGACCGAGACACGTGATACGTGAGGACTGTGTCCGGATGCATGTTCATCTCGAGCTCAGAGCTAATAATGGTAACTCACAGAACTCGACATCAATTGACTCCTCGGGTAGCCCCAGGAATATTGGGGCGTGGAGGTGTATTCTTTTCCCATCCGTGAATATAATGACCACTCTTGTTTCGACGAAACTTTCGAGTGGTCTATCGAGACCACCGCCACGTAATCATTAGTGAGCAATTTAGACGCAGGTCATTGACTTTCGTCCAGTCTAACATAATATTATGACCAAATTCCACCAAATCGAGAAGAGATTTTTGAGCCAACGAGTAGATATAAATCATCGGTTTACTTACATTTAGAGTTTTCTTTGGAAGTACATTTGGATATTTTGCATTGATCGGAGTTTTCTTTCTTATATTATGTTGATCATATATATATATATATCATTAGTGTTATATATTATATATGTACGGATGACTTTACCCGCAGTGTCCAGAGGCGGCTGTTAATGGACTGTTACACTGTAGTCTGTGCTTGTACGTGCTGTGCGAATGCAGGCATGGTCATTAAAGAATATACTTACTTACTTACTTACTTGTTTACTTACTTGCTTACTTGTGTGTGTGATTAGGGATGCCATGGTGCCGAATCGAAAGCTTTTGAGCAGTTAGTCGAGACCACCACTATACGCAATCATTAGCGAGTGGCATCGTTGTAATTTGCTGCAAAAGATCTGTAAGCGCCGCCGTAGTAGAGCCAGATTGCCTGAAGGCAAATTCTCTTTCTGGTGTTCTTCTATTAGGGGGTTGATGATCAAAAGCAGGGCACAGATGCAAAGGGTCAACGATCCTCCCGGACGTTCTTGACAACACCGGAGCAGTGGAGGTTGGCCGAATGGCCGGTCATCCACGGGGTTGCCTACTAGACCCAGTTACCATTGCCTTTGGCAATGGTAACTGGTAACCAATTATTGCCAACTTCCAGTGAAAATCGAATTCAGAAGTCTCTAGCACCATGAAGACATGATAGGGCCCCTTCTGTCATTATAGCCCGTTTGTTGCCACGAACGAGGTGTTTATTCGATCAACCTAAAGATTGAAGTGGCTTTCTGCAGCTGTTCGTTCGTTCTTTTATGTTATCATTTCAATTTAACCCCAAGATTCCCTATCCAATTGGCATACAGGCTGTCTTTCTGTCTCCGTGGACTTACGCTCTGGGTGGGAGACCTGGCTGCGGCTTGAGATTGGCGCGCCATCGGTTGATGCCATTCGCCTTAAACACCGGTACCGTTAGAGTTTCTAATTTATAATCACAACTGTGGATAGATGTTCAGGAAATCAAAGAATTTCTCTGCCTAGAAATCTTAAGGGCATTTAAATGGCGAGGCTTTTCTGTTTCGACATAACCTATTTGTTACTGTAGGAGAGAGGTGTCAGACCTTTTAAATGCGGGTGGCGGGTGTTGGTGGTCATATGTTCCTGGAAGTGGCGGGCGCCTGAGCAAAACTGAACTATGGATCTTTGGTGGGTTCAGTGATCTGGTCCTGCAGATAATATTTCAAAATAAAATTTAAAATTTTGCTTTCAAGCAGCCTTACACATGCTAATTTTAGTCTTTGCTTTCAGTAGACCTAGAACATGACGTAAAACTCATTAAGCCTTATAAATTACAAAATTCAACTCGAAGTCTCAAATTGTGTAGTACATTGTATTTCCTATGAGTCTAAAATTATGTCGTATTTCCTATGACTAAGGCTCCGCTGGCCAGAAAACAACGTGTGGTCAGCTCTTCGCAATCATTGCCTTAGGACAATATAGCATCTGCGGACCATTTGAAGACAGTTAAGCTGTGCTCGGTCTGTGAGAGGCAGACAAAGCTGCAGAAGCAGCAGCAGCAACAGCTTCTCTTAGCATCCCCAGTCGATACATCATGGCAGTCAATGATTCGTAACGACATCCTGGCATATGGCTTCTGTGTGCCAGTCGAAACCGTTGTTTGTCTCATTGGCAGTAATAGCCCTAGGCCTAGACCCATGATAGTTATTCACGCAATCCATACGCGAAGACCTAGGATCAGCTTGGGTGAGTGTATCAGTGGTGACTGTGTTCGCTGGTGTTTGGCTATGTTATGTGGGCATGTCACTCTGTGTCTGTGTGTGTTGCTGGGTGGGTGATTGGGTTGGTGGACTTGGGGGTTATCGGGTGCATGAATGCGTAGGTGCACTGGTATCAATGCGGGATATAAATTACTTACAAATTATATCTGCATTATGGTCCATAATGTGCATGATCGAGTGTACGCGCATTTGATAGACACACCTAAAAATAAATACATTCGTTACTGGGTGCACTTTAATCGTTGCACGCATGACATAATACACATGGGGTCTACACGTACGTGTGTACATACAGACGTGTACGCAATTTTATATCATATTATATAAATTCTGTGTACATGTTATGAGTATTATTTCTTCGAGGTATATTTGTATACATTGCGAAGACTATACATAGGTCATTTTGTCCAATTTCGATCAGATCTGAGGGATAAAGAACGTTCGACGAATTGTCTAATTGTTTTGTTGATAGAGATGTTGCCTGCAAAGCCTCGTCTTTTGCTGCGAATCAGTAGGAGACAAACACAACAGCAATGGCAAAAGCAGCAGCAGCAGCAATCAAAGTGGAACACATCTACTACACCGTTGAGCATAAACTAACGTCTCCCTATGATCCCTTTCCCCTTTCTTCTGGTGCATTGTACTGCAAGAATATATATCATCTTTCTCGACGGCATCCATTTCACAAGGCATACATGTATGACAGTCTTTACTCTTGATATTGAAACCATACCACCTAAGAGCGCCAACGAATGACGCTATATAAATCTCAAGATACGATAGACGATACGACAAGAACCGGAAACATCCGAGTGTTTGGCTAAAGTTAACACGATCTACATTTCGGCAATTTTTGAAACCGTGCTGATATGCAGCGGTTACTTGAGCTGTCTACAGCTACAAGAAAACCACAGTCGATAAAACGTTGCTTCCTGTGATTCTCATCGCCTGTAACGTGTGTAAATGACGTTATCCCGAGAGTGAGCTGGAATTATTAACAAGCACAGCTCCTGCTTCCAATGTAATTATTATGGATTATCCATTTAACGCGGTTCCTGCGTGCATGCACGAAACCCTCATCCTAGCAATGATATCAGTTTCTGGACATGTATTATGTAAGCTTACACCTGCGCATTACAGCCAAGGTAGTAGTAGTCTCACTATGGTAGCTTAGACAAGGTAGTGTCATAACATTAGGTGTAGATGGTAGTCGCACTCAGCTGGTCGTAGCGGACCTTTGTTTGCTGGTATCAGTGAATCATATCTCCACAAAAGCTACGATAAGCGAAGATTTACGCGCGACGGATTGGAGAGGCAGATGCTGTCCAGTATAAATTGGAGCATAAACTGGACACTCGGAGAGAGCCGTAGACTTAACAATAATGCAATACAAATAGACATTTATGTAGCGCCTTTATCGCATCTCAAGGCAATGATGACGAGCCATTACGAGTACGGAGTACAGTAACGTAGGGCAGAATCGGATCTACCACAGGTTGCATATAGGCCACCATATAAATGAGCCTACTCATCATTTCCCTTGGCTTACAGATCTATGCGCGAATATTACTCGTGCAGATTAAAGAGTAGCCTAAGCTTATGTGTAATATACTTCTGTAAGATTTACACGGATAAGCAGTTTTATCATCATAATTATCATAATAGTCCCCAATCCTCAAACAGCACAGAATGTCAGTTTCATATGTAATGCAGTCAGACAATAATTAATGCAGCAGCTCTTCAACGAAAATTGAGGAACATGATCGGATAAATTATGCACTAGATACACAGCTAGGTCTGACAAGTCGGCATATTGAAAGCACGCAAATAAACACTTACTAATTGGTCTTCAAGGCATGGACTCTTTAGAGCCTATAGTTTGACGCAGGCATTGCTCTTGTGAAGTAGAAAAAGGCGCTGTAGAATTGCATGGATGCATATATACTTCTGAGTAGGCTTTTAGCAGTTATATAGACCAGTCTATTGAACATGGAAACAATGGATCCTGTCATAAACCTGATTGATATGTATAGTTGCCAGGGATTATAAGTTTGCGTGTATACGATATGGGTAACGATTATACGCTGCACTCTCAGGCAGGCACAGCGTAGGAAAACCAGTTGTTCCAAATTTCGATGGTGTAATTTTATATGGGTGCGAACATATTCTCGTTAGGATTTTATTTCCTAAGCAAATTATCAAAGCAATACCTCCTCTCTCTCTCTCTCTCTCTCTCTCTCTCTCTCTCTCTCTCTCTCTCTCCATCTCTTTGTCTCTGTCTGTCTCTCTTTCATTCTGGCACTGTTCATTTGCTTGATTGCTATTGTGTTTCTCTCTATCCTTCTCTTAACCTGATTCTAAGATAAAGATCCTCTATTCGGACCAACCAATTATTAAGCTATATATTTCCTTCTAAAAAAGATGCTGAGCTCGGCAAAAAAACAAGAGCAGGCCTTATAACAGAGACGACACGCATGCCCATGTGGATCATGTAACTGTTGTGGCAAAAAACCCAGAGGCACGCTGTTACAAAAGTTACCTAGAAATACGTTGCATAGTTACTTCGCCTGGCGATCACTCTTTAAACAACAACGTATTTCTTTTATGCCAAACATTCACTCGGTTAAGCTGCTGAAATCACACATCGAGTCAAGTGCCTCTGCGCAATGTACATTTTGTATGTATGCCTAAACTGCGACTATAAACATTACTTATCAGTCGTACATGTAGGCCCATGTTTTGCACATCTATTGGAATATACATACATATAGGCTATACCCAAACTGTTTAGAAAGTTCCATGCTTCAGCCAAATTCGCTAAATTCATCCGTCGTGTGCTGACTTCCATTCTTCCAAAGCAATGGCGTCTACCAATGAGGAGGCATAGAACGATCTCTACAGTTGCAGGAAGTCGAGGGGTTTAAGGCTTCGGATATACGCGGGGTTGTTGATTTCAGATGATGTAACGGTATGTAATAAAATAATTAATTTAATACCAATCGGGCAGAGCAAGGCTTTGTCTCCCATTCCAGATGGGTGGTGGATGGTTGGACGCTACTGCTCCAAAGCCAGTCACTATTCGACCAGGTTTACGAATATCTCACTGACTATGTCGCTAACAAGAATAATTCATGCCAGGCGCGCCTTCCTTTGTTTTACCTAGAATCTGGAAATCTCTTCCAGGAAACCTTTGCTCTGCAGAGGTTATGTCAGACTTGAGATTCCTACAAAGCATCACCTTTTCCTCGGTTCACCTCAACTCGTTTGAATACTACATGCCCTATTTATAAATCATAATGTAAACTATACTTCACATGATATACTCGAAAAGGCATTCATCTGCATATATTTACTTCCTTTGAAGCAATCTTAGTGGCTGCCTTAGCAATCTAGCCGGTTGCCGTTGTCACCATGCCAACCATTTAAATTATTTGGTCTGCGGAAAAACGAAGCGATTGCGTTAAATATTTCACGTAGAACATACTTACATCGTGAGTAGAGGTATCCGTACGATTCAGTTTTAAATGCTTCTTCCGCATCAAGTAAGTGGTCCCCAGAGCAGATTATGAAGCGCTGTTATACTAAATCCCGAACGATCGTCCGACCAACCGTCGTGTTAAAAGCATCTTAGAAAACTTACCCGCGTAATCAATGCGCTCTATCTTGTCTGCGTGCGTGCCTTCGCGAATATGCAAGTGGGCGAGTGTAAGTGCGTGCATGCGTGCATATGTTCGTGCACTTGTGTATGCGTGAGCGTCTGTACGCGTTCACAGCTATCTCTTAGAATACGTGCAGAATCAAAGAATAAATATCCCGCGCTCGCTGCGTGATAATATATCCTTGATACGACGATACACACACCAGTTCCTGTGTGTTTTTAGTTTCCAGCATATTTAAATAAATGCGTTTAGAGGAGAATGTAAATGAATTGCCAATCCTTGTTTCCAAGGTACCATATATATATATATATATATATATATATATATATATACTCTCCCTCTTACATTATGCATCGATGTTGAATCGGATTACAGACTACTAATGTCTAGTACTATCTGGTTCCCTGGCGGTGAGTAGGCGGGTCATCCAATGCTGATACTTCTCATGGGGTGCACAGACGAGTATACAAGGTCGAAGGCCAGTGGCGATTCATGACACACATACGACGGTCTGACGATGTCTCGATCGCCTACGAAGTGCCTCTGCTACTGCTGCTCTGTCGTCTATTCGGTCGATTAAAGCTGTAGCAGCTGCTGTATGAGAAGGCCACACCATGCCAACACAAGCATAGCCCTAAACTATGGGCCGAAATAATTGCCTCATATATAATTGTATTTAAATCATATTCATGTATACGAGCAATACTGCATGGTCATGCATCCCACACATTGTATTGATTACATTGATGATCATATTACTTTACTTATTTACTCTCAATGAATCTATTATTTTCTATGTCATATGTAGTAAATATATATATATAATATCTATGTGCAATAACATTATGTGTGATAACATACATAATTATATTCTATAATTAAGACTGTGGCTCACTATTTACGATATATAAAAAATATTAAAAATGACTTAAACTATCATGCAGATATTGCCATATGAAGCGATAGGTACCATGATATCATTCTTTGGATAACGTTTGTCTGACAATAGACAGCGAAAGACGGCGCAGCCACTGGGATCGGCTTCATGCCCCGTTTCATCCATTTCAACTGTCACCCGTTTCCGGCTCTACTGGCACATCGAGCGCCTGCATCTGCGTTCATCCCAGCGGACGTTTCTCTTCTCAAGCAAAGCAAGATTTCTCCTCGCTCGATCCGCCCAACAACAGATTGAGCCAGTGTTCAAAAGAAACAAAAGCGTCTGAGGCGGATGTCATTCATCACGAGCAGACCTTGCACTACTGTTGTTATTGTTGTTGTTGATGATGATGATGATGATTATGATGATGAGGAGGAGGAGGAGGAGGATGAGGAGGATGAGGAGGATGATGCTGCTGATGATGATGGTGGTGGTGGTGGTGCTAAGTTGATGGTTGCTGTATTAAAAACCTCAGCATTAAATCCATTCTCTCTCTCTCTCTCTCTCTCTCTATATATATATATATATATATATATATATATCGTTCTAGGTCGAGGTGCAAAATACCAAATTGCCCCAGATGTGGCAATATATGCAGTAGTTTCAGTTCAACGACAGTGTGTAATAACAAAGATCATTGATGTCGCCCTCCTCCTTTATTCAGGCTTGGTACTGGCACTGTCCTAGAGGGAACAGTGTTGCAGATTCAACGATTATTAGCGTCGCCCTCCTCTTTATCCAGGCTTAGTTCTGGCACTGTCAGTGGCGAAGATTCAAGGATCATATTAACATCGCCCTACTTCTTTATCCAGGCTTGGTACTGGCACTGTCAGAGTGCGAACAGTGAAGGAGTTTAAAAGATCGTTATCGTCCTCCTCCTCTATTATCCAGTCTAGGGACATGATAAGCCCAATCAATAGTCGCCTATAATAAGCTTACTTGCTCCCTATCCATACAGCAACGCTAATTTAATTTGGCCGATGTCTGGCTCGTGGCGCCATAGGAACCAGACGCCAACAGGTGGTATACGCTAAGGGTGCATTGCGGTTGTATTTGTCATCTGATTGCACAGCCTATTGCACTGACTGAGCCTGGATGCTGCGGCTGCCATCTTCCTAGATAAAGCCAGCCATTGTTGTCGAAACACAATTGCCACCTATTCAGCGGCGAGAAGAATCGGGGTGGCTAAACCGAACACATGCACAGAGATACAGAAGGACACAGGATGTTACCGGCACAGTCAGAGAAACATACAACTAGACGAACATGTTTGCAGAATTATACCAGATCGATGGACGAAAAACCATAGCCTTTAAATTCAGATATTTGAATCTCGGTTCTATCCAAAGTACGATTCTCACACGGGGGCTCTCACTGACCTCATTCTATTAATTCTCAGAAATATCAACAGGGTCAGTGTCATATGGGCGCTATAGAAAGCTTATTTCAAAAACAGTGAAGACATCGGGAGACATGGAAGACATATAGGCAGAGAGGAGGGACAGAGACAAAGAGACAGATAAGAGAGTGATGTAGAGAAACAGAAAGCGTAATTGAATGAGAAAGGGCAGGGTGAGAAACCCTATGAACAGCAACACAATTGTGTTGACCGGAAAACATAACCAGATAAACATTGTCAGGTAGACACAGTGTGATACAAAGAAAGATGATGGTATACGCCTATATGTATCAAACGCTTCAACAAATCCATACATGTACGTGAATGTATGCATGTATGTATGTAAGTAGTATGTTAGTATGTATGTATGTGTGTATGTATGTATGTATGCATGCATGTATGTATGTATGTATGTATGTATGTACGTATGTATGCATGTATGTATGTATGTATGTGTTATTATTATTATTATTATTGTCATCCTGCATCATGTCTCCTGGCAAGCCTTCTCCATCTTGTTTCGTCTTTGCTTTCTCCGTTATATCTCGTTTCACATCTGCTAGCCTCTCGATGTGTCCGTCCGTCCGCACTCATCTTGGCCGTCTTGGAACGAGGTCAGGATTGCCTACTCGTAATCACAAAACCTCGACTCCTTGATGAATCGATTTGTCACGAAAAGTGAGTCAATTACGTCACATGACTTTTGTCTGAAAGTGCTGTTTGACGCAAAGCCATTGCTTATGCAGATAAACCAAACAACGTGCAACAAGTGCAACAAAGACAACCTACAAGAATCGTGAAGAGCATAAATAGTATTATAAGAATGCAAGAGTAACAGAGAGCAACAATATCACAGTACAAAAATAACATACAGCAACAATTGCAGAATACAAGTATAAGAAAACGGGGCAATAACAGAATACAAAAATAATAAGTCAAAAAAAAAACAGCAGAGTGCAACAATGACGTACTATAAGAATAGCAGAAAGCAACAATATCATAGAACAAAAGTAATGACAGAAAACAAGAATGACAGTTAGCAACAATTGCAGGGCATAAGTAAAATAGAGAGTAACATTAGGAGAACAATATAACAGAGAACAAAAATGACAAAGTGCAACGACAAAAACGTGATATTTTGTTTTGTGTCGTTTTAATAGACAGTACGTATGCATAGTGTTTCCATGGCGCGTTCATCATACATTGTGCAAACAATGCGAAAAGCAAATTGGTAAATGATTTTCAGTATCGTGACGATTAATGATTTATGAGTCTGTCTCTGCAGGAAAAGCTGACAATACAAATTATGCAGGAACTGATTAACCCGGTCAGAGCAGTTGCGTCAAGCATAAAAGCTACCGATTAATTTTTTTATTCCTGCGACATAATAGGCCCACATAAGAGAGCTAGGCCTATGTTAGAATGCACGTAAACTGCGCCGCAAATCAATAGTAGGCCTACGTTTCTATTAACAAGAGCTGTGTTGGTTCCTAGACGTCTTTGCTGCAAGCTCATCGTTAAAGTGTTGACAACAAAAGTCAGATAAAAATTTTCAGAAAAGATGCAGAGGTCAGAAAATATCAAAATAACGAATAGTTTTATGTTCTAATCTGTACGTTTTCATTCGCGACTTGTTCCTAGCTTCGCAAACCACTCAGATAAATTGACACAAGTTACTGAGGTTTGCAAAATGTATGAACTGATTCATGAACAGAGAACGCTGACAATAACAAATACTTTCAAGCTTCATTATTTTTTAATGATAAAGATCAATTATATATATTAACCCTACATCAAGACTCTGCCATGACCAACACTCAAACAGACAACTACGATACAAACATTATATCGAAGATTGTTCTTAAACTACAAATTAGAAAAATATTTGAGTCGCGGTTTAAACCTTAAGCTGAAGTAGTAAAAAGAACAACAATTGTACACATAAACGTCAGCAGTGACTTTTGGAGGGTCAAGACGAGTAGACGACCCTGAGGATCAGTCAAAGGTTAGGAGCAAAGGGTCGAAGGAAGAAGCAGTGGTTCGAACGTACCGGAACCTCTCCGGCAATCGAACACTAGATACACGTCAAAAACGACCAGTAGTTTCAGTTTAACGACACTGTGCGATAACATCGATCATTATAATCGTCCTCTTCCTTAATCTAGGCTTCGGTCTGTCTGGCACGGTCAGAGTGCAAACAGTGGCGGAGTCAAAGACGACCTCAATATGTTGATAAATATAGCCTTTGGCCTGCATGCATTGCCTATCCCTACTAATTGTAATAACTAATTACTAATTACTAATTGTTATAACTTAGTAAGTTTGCTCGTCATAGTAAGTATTAGTAACACAATTGGTTCGTTAGTTGGTTTGTTGGCTGTTTTGCTTCTTGGTGGTCAGTCATTCGGTTAGTTAACTGGATATCAGAGTCACCCTAAGAGACGGATGCCTTGAGGCAGGAACGGAGGGTGCTGCGACTCATACCCTGGAACTGGACATAATATAAGTGTATCGCATATAGACAATAGAGACATATAAGACAATAATAATTATAGGGCCTACTGTAAACTCTACATTTCTACAACGCTCACCAAGTCGAAGTCCAGGCAGGTAGACAGTCAGACGTCTAAGATGAGTCACCGTGGGTGGTATTTAGAGTTGAAACAGCGAAGGGGTTGGGGAAGAGGAAGAATCAGGATACGATTTGTGAAAAGCCTTAAGTTCTTATTTTAGTTTTCAGTGAAAGGCCTGTTGGGAGATGGCAAGAGGTGAGGTTTCGAGGAGTTTGCAGGATGGATAAGATATTTATCCTAATACTGGAGGGAGTTTGTTCCTAGGAGGCGGGACAGTTCGGACAGTTTGGAGCGATTTGAACATTTTAATGATGAGATGAGGGAAGGGTGGAGCAGTGTTAGGATGGGAGAGGAACGGGTTGAGCCAAGTGGTTGAACCGTGAACAACTGACGGAGGTATGAGGGACAATAGGATTTACATGTCTATAATATTCTAATAATTATATAAGTGTATATGTTTAAATTAACATAAACCAAAGAAGTAAATTTTACCCATGCGGAGTGCCATTCAGATTGGTCAAAATTAATAAACAAATATACCCAAGGAAACGGAAATCCACACGAACAGCGCCATCTGCTGAATCACAAGAAACGTCTTCTGCCATTACGCATCGTGCAGAAAGTCCAGCTTATTATTCCATTCGAAATTCATGTCTCACCTTTTCAAGAACTCTTATCCGGACTCACTTGATCATTCACCTTCCAGTCCTCTACCAAAACAACACCCCCCGCTAACAGCTACTCTGACTCTTCTTACCTCTTGAAACCTGACTGAACATCCTCGGCGACTACCCTTTTGACAACTAATTTATTTTATTTGACACAGCGCTGGCGAATAAGCTGGTGCCCCGCCAGTGGCGCAATTAGGGGTGCTGATTGGTGCTTCAGTATCCAGGGATTAAAAAGTTGACTCACACAACTGATCCAATTCCAATGAGTGTTTCTTTTTGGGTCAGGGTGGGGTGTTTCAGTACACTGCTTCTTGCCTTTGGCGTTCAATAGGAGCGCCCACAGGAACATTTTCTGGTTGTACCCATGTGGGATTAAATTAACATTGCGCTTAGCTTTCGGGTGGCGCTTTAGAAGTTTGGAGATTACGATTGCGATGGCGATAGTTACAGTTTTGGTCTCTCTTTCATTTCTCAACTGTTTTAAACTATCTGAAAGCAAAAGTCTTCTTCTATATTATAGGCTTTACCTTGATCAAGTGATCGCATTAGGTCTCAAATGAAATTTCTTTAAGTGTTGAACCATTAGATCAGCTATTTCCAACTTGTGGCCTACAGGCCAAAAGTGGCCCGCCAGGCCTCAAAAAGTGGCCCTCGACCTATAAAAGACAAAAAACAATATACGTGCAATAATGAATATTTGACAGAATAATAATCATTTTCTATTTTAAATTATTATATTTTGTTGATATTTTGACTAATCTAAAATGACTAAACCGGAATTTATCCTTGTGTAATATACTTCTATTCTAAACGAAAAATCTGCTAAAACTTATAAATACACCCTTTTACATTAATATTTTACATTAAAAGATATAATTATTTTTAATCTTGTGGCCCATCATGTCCTCCAACTCAATAAAAGTGGCCATAAGTCAACACATAAGCCACGTCAGGGAGACCATCTTATTCACCGGCGCTAATTCCTATGATAATTGCATTGATAGGTTATGTCTGCCGTTTGACATCCAACCAGTGTTGGGCACGAGACCAAAACCTCGAGACCA
Organism: Bimastos eiseni; assembly: GCA_959347315.1. Lineage (NCBI taxonomy): Eukaryota > Metazoa > Annelida > Clitellata > Crassiclitellata > Lumbricidae > Bimastos > Bimastos eiseni. The sequence continues at coordinate 14,738,790 of OY365819.1, forward strand.
AGACCGAGAGGTCCAAGACCAAGACCAAGACCGGGTGGTCCGAGACCAAGACCAAGACCGAGGGTCCGAGACCAAGACCAAGTTTTCCGGCCTCGAGACCGTCTCGAGACCAAGACCGCAGTCTCGAGACTCTGCATCCAGCCAACTCTTTTATCCACACAAAGTGGTGCATTAACTACTCCGACGGTTTCGACAAGTATTGAGAACTCCAGTATATAGGCCTATAGCCTACCTGCTGCGGCGCTGCAGCCGAGCATGCAAGATTCGAAGGAAGACTATTGTAGGCCTATAGGCCTACACTGAATAATATTAGTCACGAAAAAGAATCACTTGAACTAACAACAAGCGGAACAGTAGACATTATGACAAATAACAAGGGCGATCAGTGTTATTCGTGCACATTGCAACCAAGTGAATGTGTCAGGAAATGATGATGATGATGACGACGACGACGACGACAATGATGATGGTGGTAGTGGTGGTGGGGTGGTGGCGGCGGCGGCGGCGGTGGTGGTGGTGGTGATGATGATGATGACGACGACGATGATGACACAAACTGTCCTGAATTTTGACCATCTCCTGGCGGAAGATGTTGCACTTCGTATTGTCAGCCTCGTCAGGTAGGCTATAAGCATAAACCTATAATCTAGTTTTAATCTAATTGATTCAAAGCATCGTACCGTGTGGTCAGAGATAGTGGCAAGTTGTTGGCAGCACGGGTGGGGAAGCCAACATGGGACGGAATAATCGAAGTATATATATAGACCTATGTAGAAAATGTACGTGTATAGATCTGCAATAGAGGATATAGACCCTATTCTGAGAAGAAGTGTCCCGAATAACACCACAACACGTACATGACTCTGTATGTTCTAAGTAAACTCTTCTGAGCATTCCTCGCGCCTCTCGCGTCATATGAAAATCAGATAAACCGTACCCCACCCACTGCAATTTATCGTCTTCTAACAGGCTTAGTAACAGCAACGGCGCAGAAGGCCCTGACGGCAGCGTCGCCTCTTGGAGGCATCGATGGGCCATGTTTCGGCATCGCGTGTGGCGTCCATGTCCGAGGGATGGGGTCCCGTGTACTCGTCGCCCAGGGATTGGGAGTTCTGCGCTTGCCCGTTGGTCGGTCCCAATTCCTCAGATCGCCGTCGGCGTCAAATACTTCCGAGCTTTATTCTCGCCCGTGCGGGTAAGAGGAGCGACGGATGGATGGCCATGCTGGTATATTACGATCGTCGGCGGACTGTCCATGATGACGCATGCGCACGGACGAGCCTGTGTGACCCGATCCCGACTGCAAAGGACGCGTCGCCGTCTAAGTGGGTCTACTCCGGTCGAAACCAATTGCGAAACGGTACACTAGCGACTACCGATGATTCTAGTATTGATGGAGGCCTGGAAGTAGGAGGGCCGGGCGGTCGGAGAGGTCAACAACTGACCATGGAGAAGTGAGAGGGAGAGGGAGAGGGCGTAGGGGAGAGGGATATGGTTGGTCATCATGTACTTTCGATTCTATGCTGAGTCGTCGCTGTCTTGTATTTTCGTCTGGTTGACGCTAACGATGACCTTATCGTCAGTTGACAACAACGCTAGAGGTAAGCGGTTTCTTTTGAAACGCTCAAATTGTATCAATGGTTTTATGTCGCGGTGCGCGACCTGACACATAAAACGATGACTGGGAGTGAGTGAGAGAGACGGACAGCATAGAGACGCAGACAAACAGAAAACAGACAGAGCCTTCCCGGATCATCCATACGGACGACCTTGTTCCTTGTTGTAAGCTCAGCTTAGCGTTTATTGACCCATCTGACATCAGTGTTTTATGGTCATACGCCCAGTTCAAAAGACGGTAGTTACAGTAAGTAACAGCCTTTGTTATCAACTTATCACACAGGGCCTATATCATTACAGCCTATCTTTTAAGACAGGATCAACAGTAACAGTCTTTCCCAAAAGATGGACCATGTCACCATGTATAAGGTGGTGGTAACAGACTTTTATACCACGTGTGGCACATACACAGTCTTGTTCATGTTGTTTTGTGAAATAATATGAATATTGTGTTTGCAATCTGATATAGTTTTTTGTTGGTCGTTGGTTGGCATTAGTTGCGTGGCGTCTTTCCTCTTTCAATAGCCTTATTACTCACCCTATCTCTCTCTCTCTCTCTCTCTCTCTCTCTCTCTCTCTCTCTCTCTCTCTCTCTCTCTCTCTCTCTCTCTCTCTCTCTCTCTCTCTCTCTCTCTCTCTCTCTCTCTCTCTCTCTCTCTCTCTCTCTCTCTCTCTCTCTCCTCTCTCTCTCTCTCCCTCTCTCTCTCTCTCTCTCTCTCTCTCTCTCTCCTCTCTCTCTCTCTCTCTCTCTCTCTCTCTCTCTCTCTCTCTCTCTCTCTCTCACTATCTTTGTGTAATGAGTTGCAGTGTGTCAACAAAGGTTTGTGATGTGACATTCCGTATAATTATTTCAATAAATTAATATTTATTATCTATCATGTACTTAGATATTAACCTTGTCATTGGCTACGATTGCAGTATGTATATAAAATTATATGTTATATGGACACTTAGTGCCAACAGCCAAGATGCAGTTTTCTTGTTCAAGTTTGGTCTCGATCAGAGAACATGTGCCTACTCGACATCCTATGTTTGATGCCATAGAATCAAAGCACATTGCTTTTACCCAGTCTGCCACCCAAATCCCTTTACAGACCCACAACAGCTTCATCGATTTCTTCAACTGTGTAATTGTTTAACTGTAGCACTCAGAGTCATTGATCCACTTCATATTCTGAGACCAGTACCGGCAATCTATCAACTGACTCTATTCCGGTTATGCCATGAAGGTCTTACCAACCAAATGTACTGTTAGAGGTAGTGGGAAATCCAACTCACTAAAAATTTAATATGATTCTTCTCCACTGTCAGGCAATCTGACTGTGGTTTGCAATCCTGCGAATTGAGGCTCGATTATTGCAAACTCTGCAATGTCATGTCCCAGGCTTTGTGCTTTCGCTGCAAGCAAATGTGAAGCATCTAACTTTGAACAAGCTGACTTTATTGAGCAACTTCTAAACTTAGGGCAATTTCAATAGAGCTTGGTAGAAATTGCTGTCACATGAAGTATTATAACTGAATTGATGGACACCATAACACATTTTGTGTAACTTTATTTGTGTACATAACTTTGAGATATGTATGTTTATATGTATGTATCATATGTATGACTTTTTTATGTATGTTTTTATTAGAGCAATGCCGATATGTGTACTTGTAATCGATCCGGACAATTTTTTAGAACAGTCGGCTATTATCGGATATCAACGGTATCGCGGGTAATATGTATTTTTAATAATGTTTTGCTGTACTGCACAGCAGAATAATTGCAAATTTGGAAGCCTGTGATGCAATATGACTTTGCCATTAGTTGGTGTCTGAAACACTGGTTACCCGTATGACGTCCGGAATTTACAGCTGAATATTCAAGCACTTATTGCATGCATGATTTACACTTATAGTGCCTGTGACTGCCGGACCATGCAGACCAACTTTATGAACTGCGTAGTAATTGTGTTATGGACAGTTTCTGCCAGACTTCATCTGACGTTCTTCGTGATTACGTGATCGGTTTCTAGACTGTGTCATTCACGCCTGCATGAAAGTGAAAACTCTTTCATTTGGTATGGTTCTAGAACCGTCCTGCTACTGCAATATTGCAAGGATAGTTTGCACAATCATGTTATTGTGATTTTCTTTCAAGTCTGCACAACTGTAGAATTATGTCTTGATTTGTCCTTGAGATCAGTGTGTAGCCTTGTCTTTTAACACATTTTTGGGTAAACCCAATTCACACAAATTTAGGATAAAAGATGACTATACTCAGGGTGAAAAAGAGATGCCGGTATGGTTACTAGAACCATCTCCCTCTCCTGCACTTTGGTTTGAGGAAGACGTTATGCTTCCAGTCGGTCAGGAGAGGTGCCAGTACGGTTTCATACCGTTCCACTTCAAGCCCTGGATTTACTGAGGGCAGAAATGTTTTCACTCAATGCTACGTCATTAGACAACAGAAATTACATTAAGAAGTTTTGCAATTTTGAAACCCAATCTTATTTGGAATTTCTTCATAATTAATGAAAATATTGATGCTTCTGATTCTAATCTCTCTATAAATGGAGATATTTGCTTCTAAGCATTAGTTGCCTGGCATCTTTCCTCTTTCAATAGCCTTATTACTCTCTCTCTCTCTCTCTCTCTCTCTCTCTCTCTCTCTCTCTCTCTCTCTCTCTCTCTCTCTCTCTCTCTCTCTCTCTCTCTCTCTCTCTCTCTCTCTCTCTCTCTCTCTCTCTCTCTCTCTCTCTCTCTCTCACTATCTTTGTGTAATGAGTTGCAGTGTGTCAACAAAGGTTTGTGATGTGACATTCCATATAATTATTTCAATATATTAATATTTATTATCTATCAATAACGAATATTACTATTATATCATATGCATCGGTGTGCATCACAGTTATGATTACACTTTGCAATTTCTGTTAAAGTCAATATTATTTGGAAAGTGCGCGCTGTCCTCTTGTTAGATTGATGTTGACAGATGCATGCAGTGAATAAATGATTACCGTATCATTATGCTTTCTAAAGACAGCTCGGTTTCTTAGGAATGCAGTTCTTTAAGTTAGCTATGTTGGGCATATCTAGGGGTTTATGCGTTCAAGCCTCATAAAATTAATAATTGTGGAACACTTGACTTTTCAAAATGTGCCTCTGAACCCCCTCCCCCCATATGGAATCCAACCCCCAAATAATTATTTCCTGGCTATGACCTTATTTGTTTGTCATCAACTGGTACCCTTGCCTCATGACATCTGTTCTGATTAAAATCAGTTTCGTTTTTATATATGTAATGTTTCTCAATGACCAATCCTGTCTAACTTTGCCCAGTAATGTTTACTTTAGTGACTATCATTGGTATTGGATGCTCATAGTGTACCATTGCTAAATTGCTGCCTGATGCTGAGAAACAGCTCTGCATTTCCCTGTGGGTCAACACGCAAGCCAATGATCTATGCATTCTCTTTGATCTTAATTTGCTTTCAATGCAAAACATATCAGAACAAGAAGTGACCGACATATCTGTTTCTGCAATGCTGCTTGCCGTTCCGATTGCCTCTGCGCCGGTGCATGAATCATGCATAGTAAAAATCTTTAATTCTGATGGATAGATATCGCAAATGTCGTGGCACGAATGGCATCCAGACAGCGAACACGGGACTGTTGAAATTTGCCGATCGGCTGTTGCTACTTGACTTTCAAAGTGTCATTGATGGATGTGCCAGGAACACTGAATAAATGTCAGGAATGGGTTGAGCTGAATCTCTCAATTTCTGCGCAAACCTTGAACTCTTGTCTATGGAATTGTGCCGTCAAGAACTCTTCCGTTTAATAGTATATGACTTAACAGATTGATTAAATTGCTTTCAGTTGTTGTAAGTCTGAGTCCATCGGCAATTTAATATTTAAGTGAAAAATCCAGTTCAGACATTTTATTTGGAAGTTGGCATTTCATTTTTATTCCTCCTACAGACTAAGTTATTGGGAAACTGTTTTTATTTATTCATTTATTAAATAAGAATCCAAAACAGAGCACCAGTACAAATCAGAACAGAAGCAGAGGCCAGAAAAAAGCTATAAGCTTACATGACTCTGGTTCCTATTTACTGGTTCACATTTTGGTCAATGTTAAATGTCACATAGATGTAAAACTAAGGTAAAGCTTCACTGATTAATGGCTACTACTCAATGATGTCTAAAACCATACAATTTGAATTGTATAGATTAGACAACGGATAATTTCAAGACAAGTTTACACAATTACACGAATGACTAAACTAAAATATAAAATGACAATGACAATTCATGCCAATATGTGTAAATGCATGGTGATCAACATGAAATTCAAGGATATACTTTGATACTTTGTTTGCTAAGATCTGTAGTTTCCAAGAAGGTGGATTGACAAGCAACAAGTTATTGTTCACTGTATTTTAGCAAGTGGCCTACTGTAGTTCCATAGTTAGATTTCTCCTAAACCCATATTGAGTATCTGCCATAAAGTTAATTTGTTGTGGCACAAAGGTGCCAAGCCTAATATAGACAATTTTTTCCAGTTATTTCCAGAAGGAGGATAGAATAGATATGTGATGATAATTTTAGACCGTTTATTATCCCAACTTAAAATCAACCATTCAGGAAGAAGCCTTGTGTCTAGGACATAATTGAGTGGATAATTTTCACCGAGGATCTAATCCGAGTATTTTGATGCACTGTTTGCCGGATCTGGGTAAGAACCGAATAGTAGTGGTAACTCTGGCCCTGTAAATAGGCCTACCATCCGTATGTGGAGCTTAAAATGTTCAAGTTTCGTTGCTTTCACAGTCTCACTTAATGAAAATGAACAAAATAAATGTTTGTGCCTATAAGAACTGCAAATACGGCTTAGAATTTTTAGTTTTCGTTTTCAGATTGTAAAATGTTCATGAAAAATTATTGAATTAAATTTTTTTTAAACTATTTGCGTGTGTAATATTTGCCGAGGCAAATACTTCCTAAAAGTTCCGAAAATGGAATATTCGGTCGAAACGAAGATCCGAGGCGATTTCCGGTTTTGCCCTACTTGTGTCATGGACTGGTTAAATACATGGGCTAAAACAGAAGAGACTTCAAAGGAACATTTAAGATTGATCAGTGTTTAAGAATTCGCCTTTGCTATTAATATGGGAATTATTCATTAGAGCAATACAATGATTAAAGGGGGCATCACCGGCTTTAGAAAACAATTGCACGGTTCTATTTGGTTTGGTTTGGCTTATTACTAACTGGGGTAATGGAATTGTCCAACATAGGACTTATATTACTCATGTAATAGTTGAAGTTCTCAGCTAATCAGTTTAGTGTCAGTGACCCTTCATCCACCATGGTCAATTTCAGTTATCTTAATTGACGATGGTGGATGAAGGGTCACTGACAAATTCCCTATTGTGCCATATCCTCATATCGAAGTACTCCAATCTTTTGATTTCTTCCTTCCTCAGAAATGCAGCGAGGAAAATGTGTGTATTTCAATTCAACATTAATCACATTGGAGTTTTTTTAAAACATTTATGCTGGTTTTTTTAAACTTTGGCCTATAGGACAAGTGATTTGCTAGCCAATCCTTATCCCTATGCCAGGGTTTTTGCCATTAGGCCAACGACGGCAAGAAACCCTGGCATAGGGCTAATGATACTGTGTGTTTTCGTGCTGGTTGCTTTGCTAGGTGTAAATATTTCATGAAGAGATTCAGTCTGTCTGTTGCTGTTATGGCATGAACCGTTAATTGATGTCATACCTATCCCATTACCCGCTGTTACGATAATTTTTTTATGATGCAGATTTCAGCTGCTGTTCTTCAATATTCATGGAGGTGAAAATGGACTTTTTCATTGACTTGTCACACAGCGCACTGTAGATTCCTTCTACTGTGATGAATATCTATTGCGCTTTGACCAGCCATTATAGTTTGCACGTGGCAGCTGCATTTCCATCATTTAAGAACTTAAAAATGCTTCTGAAGTGGAAGCTTAGCAACTCTGGGCTAAAGTCTGGACCTGACCAGTTGAACCAGCCATACATTGCTCCCAGAGACAAATCCTGCTCGTCTCTAAAAACCGTTCTTTACAGCCCCATCTGGGAATGCCTCTGAGTAGGTAGGCCGTGTCTTGAAGGTCTCCTTATCAAGTTTAAGTTGATTGATTTATTGAATGCAGTCTAATGGAAGTGAGCCTCTGTACTGACACATTCAGACAAGTTTCTTCATGTCTTATACGACTGAACTGTATCTGGTTAGTGGTAACAACCGGAAATGGGAACGCATGGTCTGATACATGTTCGTGTGTGAGTTTTTATTGTGCTCTAGTTGTTAGTGTGCTGAACTGTCATCTAAGGTTGAGCATATAACGTTGGTTACCCTTCAGATCAGTGACTACCTTTCAGGCTGGTAGAGGAAACTGATGTTCTTCTGCCAACATACCTGAAGATACACTGTGTTATTATGTAGTGTAAAATCTTAGTAAATTTCCAGCACTCACAAAGGCCAGGTGAGAAAGACCAGCTCAGTGATCAACACTAATTGATAATTTCTCGGTCTTTATTGACAATATGTTAGGTCTCTACTGACAACATGTTAGTAACTTGGCTGATGCTCCTTACTGTGGAAGTGAAGTCATAACTAAGTGAATGCTTTTCATTTTGTATGCAACTGTTGTTGATAGTCACTCTTTATACACAGTTAGAAAAGTAGATTTTGTGATAGCCAATTTGTCTGGAGATAGATTTTACTGCTGTTGCTGTAGATTAATATTCACTCAGATATTATCTCAGTAAACATGCTGAAATAAGAATGACAATAAGCTGAACTTCGATCAATTGCCACTGCTTTTTCACTCATGCCAGATTCATGTGCTAACAATCTAGGCAGTGTGAAGTGTGGCAATTTTAAATACAATCTTATCAAGAATGATGCTTCAAATGACAATAGTCTTGTCAGTGTGGTAAGAAGGAAGACTCGTGAGTTCCAACTGTAGTGATTGATGCTTTCAAATTGATGGCTTCTGTCATTGGTGAGTTTCATTGGTGATTTTCATTGGTGATTTTCATTGGTGATTTTCATCGGTCATTTTCATGGGTCATTTTTCGTCGGTCATTTTCGTCGGTCATTTCCATTGGTCATTTTCATTGGTCATTTTCATTGGTCATTTTCTTTGGTCATTGCTGGTTGGTCAAGGAATGCACTTGGTGTGAAACAGACGATGCCGATTAGTCGTGGTTCATAGGATACCGATCTAGATGTGTGCATGAGAACTTATGGATATTTAGAATCGAGTAGACTGCTTGTCATGATTTATCTGCCCAAGTTTTGCTTTTCGATGTCTGTATTTGCAAAGTAACATAACAAATATTTTAGATTTATTTGTTGTTTAATTCTGTTATCATCCTATACATATTTAAGCTTGTAAGTAATTATGTGTATGTATGTATGCACTTATGTGTATATGTATGTAGGCATATTTGTATATGCATGTATATGCCAGAACATGTTTATGATGCAGTTCAATAACTCTTTAGTGTTTGCCATTATAATCATTACGCAATATCTATACATGCATTAATGAATGTTTTCCTTTACTGAGTATGTCATTTTCGAAACTCGCAGTGGGTGTCGACCTTATCCACTGTGTAGGATACATGTAGAATACTTAGGAAAATAGAATATATAGGGTTGCTCCGTTTTTAGATCTCTACTCTCTTAGGGCTGTGCTAATGTAAGTGGAGCACAGCAGCTGACCAAGAGTCTTACTCTTATGAACCTTTGTCGTTAAGTTAAGGGTGCTTGTATTTACTTCCACGTATCCTATACAACCCATGGTGTGGTCGTTATGAGTGCAGAGATGTAAATAAGATGAATAGTTATACTAATGCCCTGCATGGACAATTTTTTTATCAGATTCATAAACGAAATCTCAGTTCTTAAAATTATGTGATGAAATTAATCAGTTTTATTATGGAGCAAAATGTAAGCTATGTAATTGATTTCAGAGCACAAACCCCTGAGGATGATTATTTCAGGGTTGTATAGCACTGGTATTAGGATTTCTTCATTGTTGGTTGATGTTTAGGAACAAATTCGTAATGCAGCATGAGAGAAATTTAAAATGGTCAAAGATGAGTGTAGCAAAAATGTCAGTGATGCCGTTGATTCTTAGTATTACCATTAGGGGCCTATGTTTTGTTCTTGAAATTGATCATTGATCATTATTGAGAATTACTGAAAATTACAGGCTGTTGATGACATTCAGACTTGAATTTGTTGCTATAAGATCTCATAACACCTACTGTTTAGTGTTATGAAGTTTAAAATACCTGGAAATCTGAATTAAAGCAGTTTGCAAGGAGTACAATTAATTTACATGTAGAGCTTAAGGGCAGTGATTGCGTGGCCCTTGCTCACAATAATGAAGATTATAGTAATCACTATAAAGATTATCATGATGATTACAGTAATTAAGAGGATGAATACAGACGATATTCTGCTAACATATTAGAGTATACGTGAACGAAACTAAAAATATGAAAAACCAACAAACCTGCTGAAGACGTAGATTGTCTATATTTTTCTTATTTGTCTAGACGCTTAGTGTGCTTTCCGTCCGGCTGCGACGAAGCACATTGACAAACGATTCATTTCCAGATGTCTGTCCTTTTTACTCGACTTTTGGTCATCAGGCTTTGCTTCCACGGAGTACAATTTGCGTGAAACCCACGGAGAAGGGCCTCAGTGAACTATGTAGAGACAATTTCCGGGCAAGATGTTCTAATTGAATCAGAGACTCGTCTGATGTTGTGTCTCACGGTATACACTGTGACAGATATTAGATTGTAATCCGATTTTCTTTCTTTCGGAAAACTAAAATAGTTGGAATGCCAGAGACGACGTTCTGACCGACTTGTGTAGGCCTAAGTTTATTACATGAGACAGAATAATTAATTTTATGGTTTGAATTTCGTTATTGTTTCGTAATTGAATTGAATTGACTCCAGCCATTTGCTGCCTCAGCTTCAGTGATAGGTTTGAGTTTGTGGTTGTGAAAATCACGCATGACATCAATTTTGTTTCGAGTCTGACTGTCGTTCGGCATCCATTTCGACCTGTATTGATCTTTTGAATTGATCATTTACTATTTCTTTATTAAGTGCTGCTATCAAATGGCAGAATAGTTATTGTTGACATGAAGGATTTTGCAATGTTAACCGTTGAAGGTAGGGATTAAACTTGCAGTCTTGCACCAGATAAGCCGTCAAATCTTTCAACTTCCGTTCCAACCTTGAGAAGTAATCATTGTTTGGAGAGCTGCCATCAAAGATATTGAAATTCAATTTTATAAAATTCAATTTCGATGTGAGGCTATTTTTTATGAAATTATTATAAATGCATTTGTTCAGCTTCTCAATGTATTGATCGGTGGCTCAAAAAAGTAAACAATTATTATTCTTTGTTAAAATTAGTTTAATTTATAATTCACCAGATAGTCTCAATTTAAAAGTTCGCAATGTAAGTCAAGTCCATTCATCCAGGAAAATAATTTGTTTAGATAATTTCTTTAAGAAATTACATGAAGATGTTTAGCAAAGGATTTGCTCAAAGTCATTCCACAGTACCCGTCTCAGGGATAGGCCCGAATCCAAACCCGCCATGGATATTCTATTATCTGGTGTGTGCACTTCGGAGTTTTGGAAGGGCATCAGATTTATATTAAGTGGCGTAGGCCTATATGTTTGTTAATTCTATTGTTATTATTAATATGCTTTTATTGAGCACGTCAGTCTAATAACCAAGAATCCGTCCGTCATGATACTGACCATTTGTGAGTGAAAGGCTTGCTTAATGCCAAACCCTTTCAGAGGAGGCATGAACTGTACTCTTCCCATTTGCAGGCAGGCGAACACTCTGACCAGATAGCACCTACTAGGCACCATCGTATATGGATCAGTTGGGCATCTTATCAGCACTTATGAGATGTACTGGAAGGCTCTATCTGCTATGCTTTGATTCATATATGCAAGTACGTTCATACATGCCATGGCTACACGACCGATGTTAATTATAAACACCGGTATTTACCATAGTTTATTGATGTCTTCAGTCTGTTTTCGGAGTCGCTGAGTAGACTTTAATTTGTTGCAGTAAAATCTGTACTAAATGAAGAGAGTTTCTAAGCTGCGATAATGTCACTTGGACCAATGGTCTCATTAGAGGAAGAAAGAGACGTACGTCAGGGAGTCGACACTGGTGTCAGATCGTCGTTGATTAGTGTTTTCAAACCTTCGGCCTGGCATTAAGTGAGGTTGTGGTTTGTCCAATTATCATCCATTTGAAGGAATTGGAAGTTGCATTAACCCCAGCCATTCACAGCTTCTGACCTCAATTTCATCCTCTGCAGCGAACCGTCTCCATTCATTTGTCACTCATTTGGGAAACTCATTTATTTTGGATTTGCTGCCCTGTGAGGTTGGGCAGCGGTTGGGTTTCTACCCGATTAGTTCCCAGAATATTCCAGGTCCAGTGTCGATGAACTGGTGTATGGAGCAGAAATATTCGCGGTTGAAGATGTTTGATGGTGCTGTGTGAGTTTGTTAGGGAGGCACACCGATCCACGCTGTCCAGTAACAGTCTATCCAGTCACGGCCCGTTCTTGATTTGATTTTTAAATATGAGGCGTGTAAGATGGCATGACTACAATGATTCATCCCATGTACAGAACTATTTTCTTTCTTGATTAGTCAAATTGTTGTCAGCATTACATTGGCTAATGGTGTGAAATGTTCTGGTTTGGCTATTGTTTCAATTGTGTCTTGACAGCTCCACACTTTGCTAAAGAAGACATAGAGAAGCTGATGCAGATGTATGTAAACAGCACTGATAGATGGAAAGATAGACCATTTCCAGTGCTGGCTTGTTGTGTGCGTGTATATGTATTTAGGAATATGTATGTATTTGTGTTTGAATGCATCTAGACTCATACTTAAACACTTTTACAGTGTCTCACAAAAGCACTGAAGGGTTTTACCGGACTTTGAATAATGCAGCATGGCCTTTGTGTCGCATTAGTTTAGCACAAGATATTTTAATGATTTAAATATCAACAGGGATGTTGAGTATAGTATGGCCCTATTTGTCATCTGGCTTTACCCAAACTAGATAAGAAATGTGCCAGAATTTCTGGTCAAGAGTAAGTTTAATACATTGGTATCAGTCAATCGTTTATCTATCGTTTTATCCTTTATCATTCGTTTATTTTTTTCACTTGAACAGTTGTTGACATCATAATATTAGTACAGCATAAATTAGCTGATGATGGTGGTGGTAGGGATAAAATACAACGGAAATTTGATATTGCCCGTGTTACAATTGGTTCAAAAGTACACACAAGTACACCACGACTTCCCAATTGCAGTTATATTGTGGAGCAATTGTGCGCAAAGAACTTGCTCAAGGTCCCTAAACAGCGACTCCTCAGACGAAGGTCGAACCCGTACTCTCCACGTTTCTGGCCGACCGCTCTAACCAATCGACCATTGTGCCACTAAACGCCCTTATGGCCTTAGACAGCAGGTCCACGGTTATGAACTGTCCAGGAGAGACAATCAAAACTGTATCTAGTGTCCAGTCTAGGAATATAAAATATCAACCAAAGACAGGTCAGACAATATTGTGCTAAATAACTCCTATAGATCGTCTTTTCCCTGTATGCCATGATGCGGTATGACATCTGGTATGTTATCACATTACAGTTAAATGAATATCATCATCATCATCATCGTCATCATCGTCGTCGCCGTCGTCGTCGTTGTCATCATCAGAGTTAGTAGAGTAAGTAAATTGAAATGTGCAATAACCTAAGGGTTGACTAAATAGGAATTACTGCTGCAGCTGTCTTACTTAAAACAAGAAGCTTTGTCAAAAATTCCGATATTTATTTCTCTTAGATGTGTACTGTGCTTTCCACCATTACGGGTGATTAGTTTGCCGACAACAGAGCGTGAGAGAGAGATACAGACAGAGACATACAGACAGACAGACAGAGACAGAAAAACGAGAGAATGAGAGTACTAAAGAGATAGAGAAAAAACCCACATAAACACCATGCAAGACAAGACTGTGATTGAGATAAAGAGGGCAAAATGTAGGAGGATAAAGATTTACTTAATTGTTGAGTGCATTTGTAACCAAGCCATTGAGACTGACAAGGCTGAAAAGCAACAGGGAAGATGGAGTGATGGAAGAAAGAAGAGGAAGAAGAAGAAGGAAGAGGAGGAGGAACAGGAGGAGGAAGAATAAGAAGAAGGAGGAGGAACAGGAGGAGGAAGAAGAAGAAAAAGAAGAGGAAGAAGAAGAGAAAGAGGTAGAGGAACAAGAGGAAGAGAAAGAGAAAGATGGAGAGGGAGATGAACAAGAGGAAGAGAAACAGAAAGAGAAAGAGGGAGAGGAAGAGGAAGAAGAAGAGGAAGAAGAAGAGCTGTCCCCTGATAGCTCTTAGACTAATCCCAAGAGACAGCATTGGGTTCTGAGAGTTGATGACGTCATTTCCGTAGCCTTGGCAAGTCGGCACATAAGAGTGGATGTCGGTTCTCTCAATCACTGTCAGACCAGCCCACTGCCAGTGTTCAGTCAGTTCACTCATTGCAGCTGCATTAGATAGTGGTGCAAGTAGTTTTGAAATCTCTAAAACGGTCTGCCCTTGAGGGAATTTGAACCCCAGACCTTTTGGTTAACTGTCCTACATACCATGGCTGCTAACAATACTCGGGAAAAGTATTACAATACTAATACCAATACTTCATCACAAAATTATTGCGATACCAATACCAATACTTCATCACAAAAAGTATTGCGATACCAATACCGATACTTTTTCTTGAAAATATTGCAATACCAATACCAGTACTTCATCACAAAATTATTGCGATACCAATACCAATACTTCATCACAAAAAGTATTGCGATACCAATACCGATACATTTTCATGAAAGTATTGCAATACCACTACTTCATCACGAAAAGTATTGCGGTACCAATACCGATACTTTTTCTTGAAAGTATTGCAATACCAATACCAATACTTCATCACAAAAAGTATTGCGATGCCAATATTTTTGCCAATACTTTTTGTTTTTTGTTCACATAAAACACGTGCTATAGAAAAACAGTGTAATTTCAATTATTATGTGTTATAAAGGAGTCATGGAACAATCAACCATTTCGCCTTATGATACGTATAAAACTCATCATTTCATTGGAGCGTAATGATTTTTTGTTCATCATTTCTTAATCGTGATTTATTCAAGCGGAAGAGAAACAATATAATTTTGTTATTACAGTGGGAAAAAGTATTGGTATTGCGTATCGATGACTGGCTAAGAAATAGTATCGCGATACACACGTGATACCAACCAAATAAAACTATCATGATACTTTATCGTGATATTAACCACTCGATTCATGCGCATCCCAAAACTGTAGATCCTTGACCCGTGCTGTTTCGACAGGAAAAGGATTAATTGTCACTGTATTCTGGTCCTTTCTGCCTGTATATCATTACATCGGGTGATATATCAAAGCTTTGAATGAATGAAGGAACAGATGAATGAGTCCTCTGTCCGTGGTGATCCTTTGATTGAGGACTTGGTCAGGCATCCAGGCACACAAGTCCCACACTATCTGATAGCTTTGAAGGGCATCTGTTCGTCCACACTCGAGTCTTGGTCAGTTTCTATTTCGTCGGCTTTGCACAACTTATTGTCACTTTGTAACAAGTGTGCAAATATTACACAAAATAAATGATAAAATTAATTTGAAAGTTAAGGTCTGGCCAATAGTCGGGTTGGAAGGAAATCCATTTTATGCTGAAAGTATGGTCTGCATATAATTGGTTAGAACCTCATTTTCATTTGATTTGAACTGGTTTACTGATGAAACTTCTGTTTTGAATTAATTGTTATTAAATTGACATTAATAACATTAGTTCAATAATTGTTATGCCCTAGTTAAGAGCTCACCGATAATAATAAGTCAGATATGGCGGGGAAATCATTCATTTAACTAACATCCCAAGTGAGTGTTTCGGAATTAGAGTATGCGTTGCTAAGAGAGTCGGATAATAAATCATGTTTAACTCAGGGGACATTATTGAATTTATATCCAGGAGCCTTCCAGAAATAGCAAACAGACATCCATTAGACTCTGAGATGTGGGATGTGTTGCTAAAGCTGTTTTCTGTCCAAATGGCAAATGCTGATGCCCTCTAAAAGGGCTGGTTATTGCTGCAGAATATGCCTCTAATTGATTGTGAAGAGTGGAGGACAGGCTGGCCCTACTAATTGCATGCTATTTTGTCGTAGTCTTGGCTGCTTGTCTTGCTTGCCTGTCTTGCTAAGTGTTGCTGCTTTCTTGTTGAAGAGATTGAGCTGTGAAAGGCATGCACTTTTGCGTCATTCGTGCCGTCTTTCATGTTTTATGTGTTACAGTTTGAGAAATCTTATGAATGCCAAAAGAACTGATCATCCGAGATTAGGAATATAGATTGCGACCATCGAGATGACGAATGAGGCGCTTTAATGCTTGAATCGGATGCATTCCCACATGTCCAAGACAGACTAGTATGACAGTTGCATTGATGTAATGTAATTGAGCATTACAGGGAAATGAATGATGAAGCATTGCTTCCACCGGAAACACTTTTCCACAGTCAGTTCCTTCTTAAAAGCTCAGCTACCGCTCATCAGGCTAGTTCCCTTTAGGCCAGTCCACATAAAAATATTGTCAAATCCAGAACACTTGGAAATATAGTCAGGTTACAAAAAGAAAATTATGGTATGCTGTATATTGGTTGGTTGACAAAATCAGAGAACAAATAGTAATTCCGAAACTTCCATATTTAATCATATATTTATTTATGGTGCTTTTTATGTGATGAAAATCTGTTAATCCGAATCTGTTATATGGGTGAATATTTGCTAGGATTCAAATGTACCACATAATGGTGAGCTTTAGCAAATGACTTATGGCATAGGATTTCTGAAACATTTACATAGTGTCCCTACAAGATATCTATTCAGAGTTGCTCTCTGGCTGGCCTATATGAAGCTCACTATCCCACAACTGTCATGAACTGAGGTCCCTTCCATAGACCAGTGTAAGAGGAACCCAACTGTCTCATCGGCAATATATAAAAGTTGGCGACGTATGTACATGTAATGGGAAGATCAGTTTGCGGATGTACTGAGCAATTCTGATTCTTTTTAACATTTTGTTTGATCGATATGGACCAGTTCCATATGGGTCTCCTCTGGCCCTGATGGCGAGCAAATATCTGTTTACAATCTCGCGGCTGGCAGGTTATTTTCCCGGTTGCTGTACTGCTAATATATTAAATAAAAATTATGAAATTCCTAGAATATATGTATACTCAGGTTCAAATAGCGTCAGATAATACACCGCATGATGAATTCTGCCCTACCTTGTCTTATTTCTTCATCCGACACTGTGTTGCAGTTCTTCTGGACGTTTTGCAGAAACTGCTTAAAACAGTAGACATTTGTATATAGCATCGTATATTGGTCTGGAACTCATTAAGCGTAGTCATTATTTTTCTGTTTGCATATGGGTTTATTGTCCATGAGATGCGGAACCGAAGAAATAAAACAGACGGAGATGTCTATAAGTTGGCTAATGGCTCTGTAACAGCTTCTTCTTTCTAACCGGTTTCGTTTGGAGACAGCATCGTTTGCAGTCCAATGCACATACATCACTCAGCCAAATGCTGCCATAAATGTAGACGTGGGCGAACAGCTGTCCCTCTCTCTCTCTCTCTCTCTCTCTCTTCCTTCCTTCCTACGTCTCACACCCTCCCTCCCTCCCTCCCTACCTGTCCCTTCCTACCTCTCTCTCTTTCTCCCTCTCTCTCTTCCTTTCCCTCCCTTCCTATATATATCTCTCCCTCCCTTACCATCTCTCTCACTTCCTACCTATCTCTCTATGTCTCTCTCTCTGTCTCTCTCTGCCCCTCCCACCTCTCTTGCTCTCCGCCTCTCTTCCTACCTCCCTCTCTCTCTATCTCCCTTCCTCTCTCTCCCACTCCCTCTCCCTCCCTCTCCAACCCTCTCCCTATGCCTCTCTCTCTGTACCTCTCTGTCTTTGTCTCTGTCTCCCTCCATTCCTACATCTCTCTCTCTCCATGTTTTTCCTACCTATCTCCCTCCCTTCCCTCTCTTTCTATCCTCCTCTCTTCCTACCTTTCTCTCTCTTTCTCTCCCATCTCCCCTCCATGCCTCCCTTCCTACTTCTCTTACTCTTTATGTCCGCTTAGCATTCTCCCTCCATCTCTGCCTTTCTCCATTCAGCTCTCTGCCTCCTTCCTTTTCTCCTTCTATCTTTTCATCCCTCACTGCGTCTGTCTCTTTCCGCCTCTTTACTCCCCTTTGTCCGTCTCTTCATCCCTCCCCTCCCTCTGTATCCCTCAGCTTTCCCTCTTTACCATTGTGCGTGGATGATGACGTTTAATTGGTCGTGGCGATTGCAAATGGAAGCACTTGGACCAGCTTTCTCTTTGGATGTGGGCCAGTGACGACGTACCTAACAGAGACAGAGACCCATTTAAGCATAGGCGCACTATGTGGACGCCCAGAGCCTCCAAATCTCAACGAACCCACAAACAAATTAAAATATTTTGTTCAATTATAAAATTAAGAAGTTTTAAGTATTTTAAATATAACCTATTTTATATTTTTAGGTTAACATTCTCATATAGTTTAACATTCTCATATATTTTATTATTATAATTTATATTGTTTTTTGTTTATTTTGGCTAATAATTCATTTATTTAAAAAGGACATTAAATTTTTTAGTGAAAAGTCACAACGGCCATCTGATGCAGTTTATTTCCTGAAAGTTTTAGATCAATTATTCCGTCGATTTTGAGTGTGTTGAATTTTTATTAGTATTATGTGTTAACCGTTATTATTGTTCACATATTTGTCCTATGAAATAATATCCAGTGTGTGCGATGTACGGTAGAATCCCTCAGTCTGCCAGTTCACAAAGGCACCAAAATGTCAGTGCCTGGGGCACTGTTTTCTGTAAACACGCCTAATGAGCAGAGATTGTCTATGAGCTTGCATTTTCTGATGTCGTGTGTATAACTGTCCTAATCCTTTGGTATATCACACCAACTGATGCCTGTATGATCCAGACACTTCATGAGTGAAAGGTCAATGTATTTACATTGCCCCAAATTCTGAACTGAGCTAGCCCATGATATATTGTCAAGTAATTGTTTTTATATTTAGACATTTGTATAGTGCTGCTGGAAGAGCAAAACAAATCAGATGTGCTCAATGTGTTGACCTATGTGGTATGCTATATGTCGTTAGGAGAGAGAATAGTTATTACCTCAATTCTGCTCTCCTTTGGGGGTTGGGCTGAGAACGCCTATGGTTATCATATGAAGTCTTAGATTATTGTTAGGAAAATATTATTAGGACACTGTCCAGCACTTCCACCTGGCCAAGAGTAACATAGATTGTTGTCAGAAATTACCATAAAAGTTACTATTTGTGACAAACTTGGTGCAAAGTGTTTGTACTTAGCATTTAAAATAGTTATCCTAACAAGTATTTTGTGTGCAAGTGTACTTATACTTGCGTTTTAAAATTGTATTTTAAATACTTTTCTTTTTATACGCATGCTCAAAATACTTCAAAAAATCATTTTTATCCATCATTGATTATTTATCCTTGAATTAGTGACCAGCGGGACTTTACGGTGTGATAGATGTACGGATCATGTACATAATTGAGTGGAGTTGACAAGAGCATTCTTCAATTCTGTTTATGGGTGAGCTGTAATGGCAATATTCAATTATTAATACAGATCTTACTTGAGTTTCACGGACGTCATTACGCATTCCTGCAGAGACCGTGGATAATATTAATTTAAAGCTGCCTGCAGCCATCCTGTGACATTACCTCTGTGCATTCTTTCTCTCCAGAGTCCTTGTTTCCTTCTGCCTCTCCACAGGGTGCTTCGGATAGAACTCCATTTTCGGCTTTCAGTTTTGCTTTTAGCTAGGCTGTCTGCTTCTTGACGATGCTATTATGATTTTGTGTCAGATATTATGCTGACAGAGGTATATTTTTTGTGGTGATACAACACAATGCCATACAATACAACTGAAATTTTATACCTCCCTTCTTCCAACATTTTTGCTCAGAAGTGCACATGCCTCAACGACGCAACCGCAGTTGTACTGCAGAGCAATTGTGCGAGAAGGACTTGCTCAAGGTCCCTACACAGAGACTCCTCAGAAGAGGTTCAAACCCGCACACTCAGCGCTCTAACCAATCAGCCACCCAAAGAATTTGAGCAATAATTATCTGCTTTATTGCTTACTTTAGCAAGGAAACAGTTGTGTTAAAAGTGAGATAGGGAGAATTTCTACTCCAGATCTGTTGAGAGAAAATCAGATGATTCACGTGAGAAATTTATAGTGGGGAAAGTACAGACATTTTCCACAAGGTTGATGGAGACGATTTTATTAGTAGTCTTTCTCTTCAAGACAGTTTCCAGAGGTCCAGAAATTATCACAAGACCGAGACTAAGAATTTAAGTTCCCAAGACAGAGACCGAAACATTTTGGTCTTCAGACCAAGACTGAGTAACGAGCCCATATAAATCGTCTTTCTGCCACCATGTTGACCATTTAATCCTTACTGATATAATATCTTGTTGTTCACAATCAGTTTTTAACATCCTTTATAATAAGATTATGAAGCTGCTGGACAAAACTGTGATTACTACTGTTGATAAGAAGATGTAATTACAACTTACTGTCGATTATTATCTTACCAATGAAATTGGATGAACATATTGTCCATATCGTATCGTAGTCTCAACATTTCTACAGCGCCCACAGAAGCTAAGTCGCGGGAACCAGCTTATTCACAGACGTCATATCATATTGTGACGTTTTTATACCATAATTGATACTGCTGTTCTCTGCTATAAATGCTGTTGTCAAAATGTAATTATCCAGGCATTAGACATGCTAGGAAAACATTAAGAAGAAAGCAACAAAGAACCTATAGGAACAAAGCACGGAATAACTATAGTAAAACAACAAAGGACTAAGGATGAACCAACAAAGAAACTAGGAAGACAGCAGCAAAGAATCAGCAAATCTAAGAAGGCTACGAAGAACCTAAGAAAACATATAGAAAAAACTTATTAGGAAGAACCTAAGAAACTAAATAGGAAGAACCTAATAAAACAATTAGGAAGAATTTAAGAAAAAATAGAAAGAACCTAAGTAAGCCTATAGGAAGAACTTACTAGGAAGAACCTAAGAAAATAAATAGGAAGAACCTAATAAAACAATTAGGAACAATTAATTATTTGAGAAATCAAATAAGAACCCAAGGAAACATAGAAAAAACTTATTAGGAAGAAACTAAGAAGATAAATAGGATGAACCTAATAAAACAATTAGGAACAATTTAAGAAATCAAATAAGAAGAACCTATGAAAACATATAGGAAGAACTTACTAGAAAGAACCTAAGAAGATAAATAGGAAGAACCTAATAAAACAATTAGGAAAAATTAAAGAAAACAAGGAACCTAAGGATATAAATAGGAAGCACTTAATAGGAAGAACCTAAGAAAATAAATAGGAAGAACCTAAGAAAAAAATTAAGAAGAATTTAAGAAAACAAAAACCTAATAAAATAAATATAAATAGATATAATCTAAGAATCTATAGTGAGGAGCCTAGGGATAAGATAACCTTAGAACAAAGCAGAAACGGCCTAAACCCGGTAATGGGGTTTCTATGATTTCTAACCCGTAAGAGTGATTCATGACAATGCTTTTAATTTTATTTAAATTTTTACAGGGAATTGTTTGATTGACGGACGAGTCGTTCGTTGGCCAGGGCTGCAGTCTCTGTGGTCTTCTCTTCTTGTCGTGATTGCAATCTTTCTACCACAAATTTATCCGGCAGTGCTTCCTGTGGGGCGCACTGGCTATTAGGTAGTTGATCACGAATTCTGCTCCTCCCCATCAATCCTGCCCTAAAGCACGAAGCGGCAAAGGAAGTCTGGAATCATTAGACGGGGCATAATTACCCCTGGGAGTAGGCCTACTTGTTTATGGGCGTCATTGATGTGTTAACTAACATTTAAGATGGATTCATTTTTTCATGTGGAACTATGTTGCAAGCGGAAGGAGAAAATCGGATATTTTGCCGGACAAGGAACTTCCGTGTGAATAAGTCAACTGCTGTTCACGATAATGCTCTCTATGCTGTTCACGTTTACAAAGCAGCACATTAACAACATTTAGTAGCTCATAACAGCTCGTAATTATTACGAGCTATTAAATGTTTTAAATGTGCTGGTTTGTAAATGTGCCATTATCTAGAAACTGTCCACAAAGCGTGGAAACACAAATCAGTTTGGCATTGGGTAGACTGTAGACAGTGTGCTTTGACATGTACTTTGAAATTTTAAGGTGATAAAAGCCATAGGTTGGGCAGAGGTAAAGCACTCACGACTTGACAATGGTTCTTGCATCTGCACCGATTTCACATGCCACTGATGGCTTAGCCCTATTTTGTTCACTTATACATTCATTTAGAGACCTTTTAGGCCTTTTTGTTTAAATTATTTATCATGTCTCATATATATTATATGTATGTACTGATGTCTATATAATATATATATATGTATATTATTATATAATGTTATATGTATGAATTGTTGTCTATATACAGTATATCATGTGTCACATATAATGTGTATATATTGCTGCTGATATTATTAGGGCTTGAGCAGAAGCTGTCAGGTCTGAATAAAAGGTATACATTTTTTTATTCTTTACAACCGACAGGTTGCTATATACGACTATGGAGTGGTTCTTTCCCATGAAAATGTTATATTGTAGTCATGCTTGCAATTTAGATTACTGTAAAGTGGTATTCCAGTTACAATTACAAAGGACTTATTTGCTGGTTTCTGTCCTAATATCACAGCTGATTTCGTACATGTCAAACACTTTCTTCAAGCTGTGAAGCCAAGTGCTATGTGGCATCTATCAGAGAAACTGATCTTTAATTTCGAACACGTTTTATTCCATTCCTCTCGTTCACGGGCATTTCTGATCCGCAATTCTAAGGCCAATTTTCTGAGATTTTGACATCTTATAAGATAATGATTCTCAGATCTTCCGGATCAAAGCTGTCAATAATCAAATCGGTCGACGTTATGAACACTGAAACGTTGAAGTACTGTGATGCTATGGGACCTGTTTAGTAATGGAATTTATTTGGTTATGGTAAGGAGCTGACGTGAGTATATTGCACATGCCTGGTAACTCTTTTGAAGCACATCCACGGCTCGGTATGTAAAGACTGATATCGTGTTAACCTCAGAATTTAGAAATTCTTCTACCTTTGGATTCCTTTTCTGCGGAATCCATCTTAAATGGAAGTCTGGAGACTTCAATGAACCAATGTTGGTTTTGTTTGAGGACCATTCAAAAAACTTAGGTTTAAACCTAGTAATATGCTTTTTTACAAGTTATGTTTAAATAATGATTATATTTTGTTATAATATTCATTTCTGGTAGGCTTTTGTCATGTGATATAAATTGATGTGGATGGACCAGAAACTATGCATGTGATAGTTTAGTGCTTTGGTTCTTATATGCCGAGGTTAAGAAACTGAAGTCGCTAATGCTGTTGCTGCGTGTTGCGATTGGCTTGAGGAAGACTTATGTGCGTGTGGATACCACACCATAGTGGCTTATGTCATGAGGAGGACCTCAAATGGGCCGTGATGGTGAGTGATCTCACAAGATCAATAATTCATTGAAAATTAGCAAAATTGAGACTGCCATGTAAAGACGTGGACATATTTATTTTCTGCTGTATGTGCGTTTAGATTAATTTGATATCCGATGGTTGCATTGGAGTAAACTGTTTGCTAAAGAGACACAGATTGCCCTGATTTCGGTAGGCAGGTGAGCAGTTTATTTACCTGCCTAGGTTTAATCCTCTCTGCGTGTTACGCTGTATGTCCTCAACCTACTGTTGAAATTGTAGCGTCGGCTTATGGTTGGCTGACAGCGGAAAAGGTTTTAGCAATCAGTGATTTACCGGTACTTTTGCCAAGAAGCTTTCTGTGCATAATTGATGGAGAGCCATATTATTGGAGTTTGAGACGCGTGCGAACGCTTTAAGATGCATGACGAAAAGGTGGGTCATCTTTCTGACAAGATGAACATGTTTTTTACATCACTGACCACGTAAGTTTATGAACAAGGTGTGTGGTAATTGAACGATGGCCAGCCTTACGTACCCTTGCCATTACGAGTCTTGGCTTTATAAAGAGCTGTATTTTGTAAGGTTAAGACTTATAATTGATTATAATCTTTATTTTTATTTAAATAAATTATGTCAATATTATGTAGCACTGTTCTGTGTAATGTAACGAGTAACACTGAATGTAAATACACTTATAAAGGCTGCCTTTGCCTCTGATGCCAGTTTGATGTCTAGAATATTATTATTTTTTAAATTATTATTACTGTTATTGTTTGTACTTTTGTAACTCTTTGCATTTTCTGGGTGGTTAGTCTTCCTTTATGTCAAGCCTGGTAGCCAGATGTTGTGGAGAGGGGCAATTGTGTTGAAGTCATGGATGGCCATAGATAAGGGATAGTAAAAGCACTTTGGTATTATTACGCATATCATCCTTGTCATGAATTTGTCCTTAAATAAACTTATTACACACACTTTGGTGTTATTATTGTCGCTATTATATTATCATTATCATGAACCATTTGTAAGATGCTTTCTTTCGAGCTGTGTTTAGTTTAAGCGGTTTTTCCTATTTTACTTAGGACATAAGTTAGTCATACAGAGGACAATTCTTGGCTTCTGTATTTCCTATCTTTTGTTATTATTTGCTGATTATTTGTCTTCGCTTAGGCTTTGCAGTTGGATCTATGTCAAGCACACAACAAAGGGAGAATGCTTTGGCACAATCCGCTTCTGACAGACTAATTAATAGCCCAGATAATTAAATGGCTTGATTGGCTCCTATCTAATACCCCAAGGGGAGTATGCGATGGTCTAGTGGTTAGCAATTGAGTGGTCCAGGGTTCAATTCCCCACCAGCACAAACTTTTTCTGCTCTAACTTTGTCACTAGCCAACTCTGCTGCAATGGGTACACTGACCAATACTGGCAGTGGGAAGATGCGACTGCAAGGGAGATCGTTATATGCTTAAGCTAGAGAAATGGAGTCGTGGGCACTTCATACTTATGGTTGCCTCCTAAGACTAGCTTAAGGGATTTCTCTACTTTTTCTTCTACCTAATGCCCAGAATCCTTCTTCTCATGGTTAATTTGTTTGAAGATCGCTGACACTTGCACAGACCCTATCTGATCGCAAGGATTGTCGTCTAAAGGATACCAACATTCATCCAGTATCAGCAGATAGCAACTTGTCAAGTCAGTGGTGTACAAATCCAGGATATCTACCATGGGCTGTATTTGTCTTAGCAGACCGAACTCCTGGATATTTAAGGCTTGATTTTGGTGCGTCATCTGTTGCTGTCTCGTGCATTAAACAATGGCGCAATAGAAGTTGCTGATTAATTATATGTAACTTATGATCTGAACATGGACACTGTTATTAATGACAGAGAATTGTGACTGAGAAGTTTTTTTAGACCTTTCATATCAAAGAATATTGTCCGTAGCACATGCATTTCGTGAAGACGTGAAGAATGACATTTTCTCTAATAATACCTTGAAAGAGCAGTGTAATTTACTAAATTGTAGGGGAAGGGGAACTTCCGGGGCTGGTTCAGACTGTCTCCCAGGCACGTTTGCCTTTTACCACAGATCCAATGCTCTCACGAGGCTGTCAACAGTAAATTATGCCCTGTCAGGGAATATATACGTCTAGCAGCCTTTATTAAAATATCTTTTAATAGTAACACACTGTGGTTAATCTCCATGAAGATTATAAACAATGCAGTCTTTATTAATATATTTTTTAACAGTAACAGACTATAGTTAATCACCATGAAGAATTAAAGGTAATAGACTATGCGGTCTTTATTGAAATATTTTTTAACAGTAACATGCTGTAGTTAATCACTATGAAGATTATAGACTATGATTATAATGTCCTAGGTAGGGTTGTCAACGGGTACCCGGGTTCCCGCCTGAGGCCGACTCCCCGAGTAATGAAATTGGTTTTCGGGCACCCGAAATTCCGTAAAAATGAGCTATTTTACCCGAACATATGCCAGAAATATTCCGTTGGTCATATTGACTGACTCCCCGAGCAATGAAATCGATTTTCGGGTGCCCGACATTCCGTAAAATTGCGCAATTCCCTACATTTCCTAACAAAATATCCGTGCGGTCAGGTACCCGGGTACCTGACCGTGCGTATCGAGTCTCGACGGGTACCAGGGTCGGGATTTCAACATTTTTTGACAGCCTTATTCTTAGGATAGATTCTTAGGTGAACAAGTAGTATGTAACCTACTTGAGCAATTTGTGACTTTCGCATTTTAATGTTTTGTAAATTATAATTTTTTTAAATTTATCTGATAGTCGCATGCATTTTGGATGATTAATTTAACAGAAAATTTCATCTATGGGGAAATAGTTGATCCTTGCAGCTCTTTGATTTGCGAGGCATTATGTAATGACCTTCAAATCTTTGTTGGCTATTATGTAGATGCAGCCGAGCAGGGAAGCTGGTGTTATTCCGCCCACTGGGTCTCCGAATGTAATAACCTGGAAGCAGGAGGCATTTGCCTGATTGTTTCCTGTATTTTGATATGAAGTGTTCTGGTCTATATATAGGATGGAATAACAGTTGGTGAACTTAGAGGACGAGAGGTCACTAAGACGATTGAACCGGATCGAGTAAAGCGGCCATCATTTCTGATCATTTTTGTCAGAACTAAGGCAATAAATATAGGGTAAAAAAAGGGAAAAGAGGACACGATGTGTGCTGCATTTTTGTGATTGCAGCTATAGTCTTTATCAGGTGATTGTAGGATGTGTTCAGATTCAGAACAAATGTGATTAATTTATTCATGTGAAGTTTGGTTAACTGTTCATTTGTTTGCTTAGAAAACTTGGATGAAATGTTGTGTGCCGACCAATCATCAGAAATTTTTGATTATGTCATGATCTAGCTAACAATTTAAACAAATTTTGACTGATTTCTAAAAGTTGTATATTTTAATTATAATTGTTTGTCTGTTCTGATAATATTTTGTTTAATATCAAAGAGTAAATGCAGGGTGTGTTGTATTGTAATGTAAATCATCAGAAATTCATTGCCACCTACAAAAGCCATATCATGGAGACCAGTTTATTCATCGGCGCTATACCAAATCAAGGTTCTTTTTTGTTCCAGTGCCAGGTCCAAATCCGAAGAGGTTTGATCCGAGGAGGATTTAATTGAGAAGACAAATATGGCTCAGACCTTCCTTATTGCAGAATGCCACTTTCACATTAATTAGGTTTCTGCCTATTAATGTTCTCTCCAATCCACACAATTGCAAACTATTCTATAAGAAATTGTACAGAAAAATTAGTGTAGCTAAGGAATGCAAACCGGTAGTAGTTGATCATCTCCCAACAAGGTCGCGCTGTAACTAAGCCAGATAATAAAATGCACCAATATAAGTTAACAAAATAGTGTGATGACCTGTGTTTTGTGCTTCACCGTTTTCGTTTATTTAAAAAAATTTGTTTAAAAAACTTATGAATATGTTTTTTTTTCAGGTTTCAAGAACCAGTCATTACTTCTCGAAACAGACAGAGTGAATATATCTAACATCAGTTTTGTTGACTTGATAAATAGCTTTCAAGAAATTCAATTTTTATATGATCCTGGGTAGAGGGGTGATAATGCAGACTAAGGTAGTCAACCAAACATAATAATAAAAAAATGGACTGTAATGTAATGCATGTATGTAATGGTAAGTTTTATTTGTCTTTCACTTCTAGATAAAGGTCCTCTGAGTTAGGCTACACCCGGAATTGACAGATTCTTCCTTTGAACTGCACCAAAAACAGCAATCCAGCGGTACAACAATTCCTCCTCCTCGCAGTTTGCTTATCACTGTTTCATCAACAAGCTTTCCAAACCAGTCCTTGACAAATGAACGGGTGATAGGTCCACACGTTCGCGGTCAGGCTTAGTTACAGGCTGTATAATGCGACCTTGCCTGTATCTTGATTAACTGCCGTCGCTTCGCACACTCCTTAAGCGCTTGTACTTGACCAAATGCGGTGGAACTGGAAGTGGTATCCCATGATAGATGACTGCTTTGCTCAACGATAGTGAAGGATAAGAGGCATGAATGTTGTCCCACTGGCTTGAATTGTGTCCAAGAGGCATGAGTTTTTTCCCAAAGCGCAGCCAAAAGACACAAGTAGTCTTTATATCATGGTGGGATAACTATTCTGAAAGAACTATCGCTGGACTATCTATGGACATTTTTAGGTGGCAGACATACATGTATGCTGTGACATACATGTATGCTGTGACATACATGTATGCTGTGACATAAAGACAGACCTGGAAAAAAGATAAATCTTATGACCACCTGTATCACCGGAATTGTCTTGATTTTGAGCACCGCTTGTGAGAGATTTATGAGTTCCTGTCTTGTTCGGTAAATTGTTGGGCTCAGCCAAATGTATATCTTTATGGTAGGTGTCTTTGTAAGGTTTCTGCAGAAAATGTCTGTTTAGATTCGTCCACAACTGCAAAACTATTTATTTCTTGCAATACTTTTTAATAAATCTTTTTTGCTAATTTAAATTTTAATTGTTGATATTTTACAATTATTGGTAAAGGACGCATCTTTTCAGTGAGTGCAGTAAGAAATTGGGCAAGTGTATTATACAATAGTGATACGTTAGAATGTCTTCAGTTATAGGGAAACTGCAGCCGATGATAAGATGCTTTGCAGATAAGGGAATTGTTATTGTTGACTTTTTGGTGTTGAAATAATAAGTTATCTCAAGAAAATATGTGGCAAGAGTATTAATAGTTTTGGTGCATAGGCCTACTTTCTGTTCTCTATTTAATTATTATTGTTATTATTATTTATTCACAAACCATCATACACACTAATTAGTAGATCCTTAATTGTTTTCAATATTTTTTCAGGCGTTAACGTCATTCAGTCTCCTGTCTCCCGATTGTTCCAATCTAAGGTGACCAGAATTATAGACATGGAGTTTCCAACTTGAAGAGTGACGGACAAACGCTGCAGTATTATTATTATTATTCATATCATAGGTAGGTAGGTTGTTGCAGTTTAACGACACTGTGTGATAACATAGACCCTTATTTATCCAGGCTTGGGGTTGGCACTGGCAGAGTGTAACCAGTGGCGGAGTTTATTCGTATCGTATCTAGTTATTTATATAGTGCTTCTTACAAGTACTATCTATTCAGAATCGTTCTCAGCGTGACATCCCCGAGGAAATAAGAAAGTTTTCAGGCAATTATTATTATTATTATCATTACTATTATTAATTATTATTTTTATTATTAGAATTTTTTAAATTTGTACCACTATATGCCTTTGTTATTTACACCCTATATGTATTCATTTCTTTGTAGTCATGTGTCAAAATACCATGGGCTTCACATTGTATGAGGGTATATAAAAATTGTGCATATGTATTTAATATTTTTGTGCATACAGTTGGGCATTTATGAATTGATCGCATTTATGTTGTATATCTAGATATTATAGGGTATGCCTTTTCTTCGTGCTAATATATGGGTGTTTATTGCAGCCATGCATTTACTTCAGTCTCATTATAATGTAGGCAATGAAAATTGTGGTGTAATTATTCTCTAAAAACCTACACAAACAGGTTATGAAATGGAATCATGCAGCACCTTTTGATATCAGATGAGGTGTCTTGATCTTGGATTTAGAAATGATGGCAGAGCAGGTAATTTAATCAACATGATTACAGACATTTCCTTTATGTACACTTGGTAAATGTTTTTCTTAAAAGATTTGCTGGAGTTTAATGAGTGCACACGGCATGGATTATTTATAAATCCAGCTTGTGCATGTTGGAAGGCAATAGCTATAGGTTTTTGAGTTTCTGCTTTTGATGCAAATTTGTAAATTAGCACAATCTTTATAAGTATCTGATTAATGTAGTTATTAATGTAATTATTAATAATATTATGGAACAGAAATGTCATTGGAACGTCCACCCACCGTCTAGCGAACGACGCAGTGAGGTTGGGGAGGAGGTAGAGGATGTGGGGAGGGGAGGTGGTTGAAAAGGATGAAGTGGTGGAAGAGGTATAGTGGGAGGGAAGGGCAGGGGATGTGAAGGGGAGAGGTGAGGAGTGAGAAATGGAATGGGGTATGTGGAAGATACATGGGAATGGGTAGGAAGGATGGGAGTGGTAGGTAAGGGAGGACAGACAGAGGAAATCGAAGGATGAAGTTGGAGGGAAGGGGCAAGAGATGGGTAGATGAGGAGAGAGGTAGTGGGAGGTGGATGGAAATGGGGAGGGAATTGAGGGCAGGGCAGGGCAGATAAGGAGAGGGTGTGGAAGGGAGGAGAGAGCGGAGGGGATAAGTAGGGGAGGGAACAGACATGGAATGGGGACATGAAGCAGAGAAGCATTGTTTTTCATCAACCCAATTTGTATTTTTTTTAAATTATTTTTATCCATCCAGCATCTATTAGCGCGGATTCTTTTCATCACTCAAACTTGTATTCTACCGAACCCTGATATCCAGATTCACACACACACAATGGGCGAATATTAATATTTAGAACTCCAAAACGATGAAATATTGTTTTAACATTGTTTTTCCTTGCTTTGTTCCTCGCTTTACTTCCACTCCTTAAATTTTTCTTCCCTATGGTCGTTGCGCGTTTGTTTTACCCAATTATTAACTGTATATACCTCCCCGAGACCACGTTACAATTTCTACGCGTCCAGTTACAACCGCAATTGATATCAAGTGGATACTATTAATCTCCAGATTGGTCCAGCTTGGCTTGTCTGAGCGCTACAAGGTATAGCAGATTAAGACGAATGGGTGCTCTCTTGACATCGTCGTGTGCTTATGATGGCTTCTCACGCTACTTTGGGTGTTTTTATAATTAAATGCCACTCGAGGGTCAATGACGAAAGATTCAACAGTTGGTCGGTAACTGGGATTTATATCGCCAGTTTTACATTGCACCAACGGCTACTCCGAGATATGCGTCTTCTGTAAGTTTTTGATTGAATGATTAGACGAGTAGGCCTCTGCAGTAATCTTGTGGTCCACGCTGGACTTGTGTGTACAAGTCAGTCAATCAGTGTATTGTTTCCATCATGAACATGACAAGTACATTGCATACTTGAATAAAATTAAATAACTTTTATGTAGTAACAGTACTAACCAGAGTATGGGTACGATGGGGAACCTTGATGGGACAATGGTCCGGCTTGTAGGGCCCATAGAATTTCACAACAGGTGACACAAGTGCTCAACTTCTTCATTGTAACAGAAATCTTTAACATCGTTAAGTACAACAGTAAAATCGGTTACACAGGTAACTTAATAAGCTTAACTATTATAAAGAAGTTTAAAAAAAGGACATGCATATGTATTAAGTGAGCTGAGATATTTTTAACATGCTGAGAACTGAGCCAGAGATAATAAAAATGATGATGATGATGATGCCTGTGATGATGACTACACTAGGTGATAATATACAATAAACATTATGATAAGTAGTACAGTACTACATTGAGTTCCTCTATGAACAATGTGCACACAACTTGTGATATTCACTTGTCTGGTGTTCAGTAAATCTAAATGATTTCATATAGTGGCTGTACGACCTTGACCCTGCCTGGGTTTTGCAGTGAATTTTATCGAGTGCGATGCTTCACTTCTGATACTGTAAGCACTCGTGCGTTTGCGAAACGTGCATAGCAGGAGCGTAGTTAGTAAGCAATTTTTGGGTTTCCATTTAGATGGATTTTCCATTGCATTGGTCACAGAGTAAGGGTTGCATTGATGGTTATGTAATGTTCAGTGCTTTTTATTTATTTTGGAGTTTGAACCCATCGACCCCTTAGAAAAAACTGGATGAGTGCATAGCTGGTTGACTCAAGAACATGGTGACCTTAGAGATGGATTTGGAGTCGTTCTTTCTCCTTTCTGGTATTTCCTAACTAAATTTCCAAATCACTCCATAGCGGTTCTACCTCTCTGAAATGAACTCCCACAAGAATTATGAAAAAATACCGGATCCATTCTACAATTTTACCCAAGCCCCACCTCTTGCTATCTCTCTAAAGGCCGTTCACTCATTGCTGAAAACACTACTCAATCGCAAATCCCATCCTGCTTCCTCCTCTTCCACTTGCCTTACTTGCGTTCCTCTTTAAGTCTGGCTGCTATCCATCTCTGCCGTCTGATTGCCTTCCTGAGCCATTGGATCATGATCTGGATGTGATTTTAACCCTACATGTACCTGTCTATGAATTTTGCATTGACTTAGCACTTTTTGAAAGCGCTTGTTACCAACCCTTAGCGTTTTGTTTGAAGCTTATATAAATCTAGAAATTGCAATTATGATTCTTGTTCATTGGCAATGATTGAGCTGTCATGTTTGATGAAGATTGGTGTTGGGAATGATGCACTGGTGAAGGTCACTTTGGCTAAAGATTGCGAGGATGTATTACACAGTACTAGTAGGCCCTAAGTACTGCATTTTAAATAATGTGAATTTCTGGTGCAGAGATTGAACAAAGTTACCATAACGTTTTAGTGTCTGATTGCATTAATGATGAACATCTTAGAACTATATTATAACAATAATTGTAACATATTATTTTTTTATTTTAATTGACTATTATAAATCTACTGCATGACTAGCACTTTTTGCCATGGCTGGCAAAATGTGTGCAGATGTTGAGGATGAACATCTAACTATAATTCTTGTGGACTCCATAGAATTCGTGTTTTGCAAAAATGTTTATAGAATAATGGTTGGATCCCTATGACTCTCACCACAGATCAATTTTTCACTAAGTTTTGGATTCTAAGACCATCACCTGCTTCCACAACGTTACATGGAAGTCTTGCACCCTATAGCCATCCTCTCACAACCATCAAAACAACAACCTACACACTCTCGGCCATAACAAACTACTAAAAATAGCAATATGACACCTTACTTGCAGTAAACAGATTTTAATGATCTTTACAGATTTCGTCTGGCGACATGGATTGCAGGTGTTATGTTTAAAAGATTAAATTAGACACCATGGGGACACGGCGAGTAACAGAAACCAATCTTGCGAACTATTGAATGCGGAGCTTCAATTATGACCCAGTGCTGTACCGTAATGACTGCAACTGTCAGAATTACTCAGAAACTTTGCCAGTCTGTGCTTTTTTTGCAGTTAATTTTTGTATAACTTGGTCCATGCACGGTTGCTCAGGACTGGAGTTTTGCACCGCTATTCGAATAGATGCCGATTACATAAAAAAAAATTCCTCTGCAGAAATAATATCTCTTCAGCCGGGATGGATAATTGGAAGCTCTTGCAGCGCTTCAATAAAACAAATATAGGTAAATTAAAGAATAACAAAGACTCGATCTTACATTAGTCAGTAAACATGACTGTTTTATAGAGCATAGATAGATTGCTTTAGAAAGAATGAAGCAGGCTGGTAGAATTAGGAGGGTTGGTTTTGTGAATATGAAACAATAGCGGGGTTAAACTATGAACCTCTACCCCAATACACAGAGCCCAGCATCCAGTCATCTGCCATTACTGTAGGCTTAGCAAACTTTCGGCAAATATATTTTCCACAAAGTTAAGCTAACCTATTCCACAATATAATATCCCAATACAATTAAACTGACAAATGTCCAGCAGAGCATTTTAATACTATTTTTAAAATTATTTTGTTCATTAACCACTTGATGTTCCAGGTTGTGGTTTCAGTTTACCCTTGTTTTATCTGAATCTCTACCCTATTAGCACTTAGTGATGATTTTGTAGTCTTCCCCATTATGTCTTTGTCTCTGCCCTGTTTCTGTTTGCATGGGGTGATGATTTCTTAGTCACCCCATTTTTATCTGAGTCTCTACCCTGTTTGCATGTTGTGGTGATTCTTCAGTCTCCCCATTTATATATGAGTCTCACCCTGTTTGCATATGGTGATAATTCTTCAGTCTCCCCATTTTTATCTGAATGTCTACCTTGTTTGCACGTGGTGATAATTCTTGTATTTGAATTGCATCAGTATGACCTTAATAATACAATTTAACAACAATTCATATCAAGATTTTATGTTAAGATGAATACTATTGGTGGCGCTGTGTGGTCTAATGGTTATCATGCAGGACTGTCAACCGATAGGGATAGGTCGGGGTAATATGATAGGTCAGGATCAAAACCCCATCAGGGCGTCAATTTGAGTTGAGATTCTGCTCCACCTGATCCTCCTAACCAAATCAGCTATAATGAGAGCACCGACGGAATGCTGTTGGTGGATGATGAGACAGCAAGGGAGAGGATTGGCCGAGGCTGAGAAAATTATGCCGCTAACCCTTCTGACTCATGGCAGCCTCAGGGCTAGCTTAAGGGACTGATCTTTTAAGTTGACCACAGCGGTATGTTTCTAATGGTCTTCATGACCAGTGAAGCTGTGCACATGTGAAGCTTCTGTTTGGCAGGCCCATTGTTTCAACACGAATATCTATCTAACAGCAACGATTATTCTCTTTATCCTCAGTTGGTTTAATTGCTTTTTTTGGGGAGAAATCAGATTCCACCATCAAATATGTAGAACATCGATCGGGATGTTGCTCTGAGATTCATTCTCTCTGATTTCTCAGGCAATCTCCCTAGTGTTCACACTTGGGTGCATACTTGTTAACCTTTGAAACTACACTGATCTCATCGCAGACAACTGCCTGCTGCAGATGTTCTGACCGCACACAGTTGTGGTGTTACCATAGAGTGGTTGTCGGATGACCATCCAGTGGTTATGGTATTACCGTTGAGTTGCTGTGGTGGGACCGTCCAGTGGTTGTGGCATTACGATCAGTGATTGTGGTTTGACCGCCGAGTGCTTATCATGTTACCAACGAGTGGTTGTGGTAGTACCATTGAGTGGTTGTGGTAGTACCGTAGTGTGATACCCTATTGTTGAACAGAAGTGCTTGTAATAGTTACTTTATTAGTTTTGTGATTTCTGCCTTGGCCATATCAGTGCATTATCAGATGATTACTTGTATCTCCTTTTACCATATTACATCTGGTTGATGTTGCTACTCGGCCTAGGCTCCCGGAGTTTCTCTGCCTATAGGCCCTAAATTTCTTTGCCTATGGGCTTGGAATTTCTCTGCCTATGGGCCCAGAGTTTCTCTGCCTATAGGCCCTAAATTTCTTTGCCTATGGGCTTGGAATTTCTCTGCCTAGGGGCCCGGAGTTTATCTGCCTATAGGCCCTGAATATCTGTGCCTTATGGGCCTGGAATTTCTCTGCCTAGGGCCTGGAATTTCTCTGCCTATGGGCCTGGAGTTTCTCTGCCTATAGATCTTGAATTGCTCTGTCTATGAGCCTGGAATTTCTCTGCCTAGGGGCTTGGAATGTATCTGTATATGGACCTGGAATTTCTCTGCCTATGGGCCTGGAATTTCTCTGTCTATGGGCCCGGAGTTTCTCTGCCTATAGGCTCTGAATTTCTTTGCCTGTGGGCTTGGAATTTCTCTGCCTAGGTCCTGGAATTTCTCTGCCTAGGGGCCTGGAATGTCTCTGCCTATGGGCCTGGAATTTTTCTGCTTGGGCCTGGAATGTCTCTGTCTATGGGCCTGGAATTTCTGTTGGTTGACCTGCATAGCATGATTAAGAGTTCACAAAACAACTTTATAACATTTCTGTTCATTTATTATGACTTTGCTAAAGCTGTTGGGAAACCTCAGTCATAAGCTTCTTTAGTTTTGTTACATGGTAAAGTCGCTTGAAGTTCTTTCTTGCAAGGATTCGTTCATTAATATTGAAGTTTTTTGCCTGAAATCACTCGTATCCAGATTTATCAAGGACGCCTCTAAAAACTTAATTATGAATAGTTCAGGAAGGCGTGTAAATGGAACCGATCTTGTTGTAAATACAATTATGCATCACATTCAATATCTTTGTTAGTTATCAATAGGCACCAAAAGAAAACACAGACAAAAGAAAAAGAAAACACAAACAAAAGAAAAAGAAAACACAAACAAAAAAAGAAAACGTAATCTGAGCTTCATTTTATCTGCAATAATTTGATGTGAATTATTGACTTCTTGCTTTGAGATGACAACGAATGGCTGACTGGCAGTTAGTGGCGGGCAATGGCTGACTGGCAATGGCTGGCTGACTGACTGTCAGTGGCTGGTTGACAGACAGTGGCTGACTGGCTGGAAGTGATTGACTGGTTGGTTGGCATTGACTGGCTGTGACTGGATGACTGGCTCACTTTCAGTGGCTGACTTGCTATAGCAGGCTGGCAGACTGGCAGTGGATGCTGACTGGTAGTGGTTGACTGTCTGACTGGCAATGGCTGGCTGACTGACTGACAGTGTCTGACTGGCTGTGACTGGCCATAACAACCTCTCAGAGGCTTCGCCGTCTGACTGCTTAGATGCTGTGTGCCTGTGTAGTTTATTAGTTTCCTCTTTGGATGGCTAAATAACTGTGGCACTTACAAGATCTGACCGGTTGTCGCTGACTCCTTGTATCATATCCGGCGCATCAATCAAACTACATTTCGGAGGCGATTGAAACCGACTTCTTTGGTGGATGATCATTGAGTCTCGGCTCCGTTTCGTCGCCTGGCGGCGCTGGTGAAATTTTCAATATATATGCAAATAAAATAAATGTTGAGAAATGATTTTCCAATGGTGTGCTAATGCTCCATACTTGTTTTAGCTGTTTTCTTTTGCTGCCAACTGATTACAGGGCTTTGTACTATCTCCTAAGCGGTCCTATTGAATCAGTGGCGTGGATGGAGCTGCTGAGCCGCGTTTTTACTCCCTCTGTTTACATTCTAGGATTGGCGTTTGATAGGACTTTATAGAAAGCAGCTTTTCTCGGCAGAGCTATTTGCATGAGCGTTGTTGTGTCTGAATAAATTGGCGAACTAACAGCGTTCCATCTCAATCATATTTTGGCATATTGGAAGTCGCCTAGTTTGATACGGTGGTAGTCGTTTATGGCTCGTATCCCAGCCGCCTTTGACTGCGCAGAGAGCAAGTTATCCCGATTTGCTACACTGTATGGTAATTTCCTGTCGAGCTGTTTGATATCTGTTGCACGTTTTACGACGAAAGTCTATGTTTGGCGTCGGTATTTTGCAGGATTGTGCCTGTT
This sequence comes from Bimastos eiseni, assembly GCA_959347315.1. Taxonomy (NCBI): domain Eukaryota; kingdom Metazoa; phylum Annelida; class Clitellata; order Crassiclitellata; family Lumbricidae; genus Bimastos; species Bimastos eiseni. The sequence continues at coordinate 14,775,901 of OY365819.1, forward strand.
TGCGAATGTATTGAACCGAGTGGGTTTTTGACTAGAGGAAGCAATAACACGGTTTGTGGTAGTTGACTATGGATGGCATAGGTGTTGGCTGCAAACGACGGCAACACGAATGTTGGTTCGTTTGTGTAATTAGTTTGAAGTGCTGTAAATTATTCAGTCTCTGCTTTTATTAATGTGCAAAGGCGGGGCAGTTCTCACGCAAGGTCTGAAATTTCCAAAGGTTTTGGGATATACTTGATTGGGATTTATTGGTGTTAGGAATTTGACACGACGATAAAGTACGTGTGCTTCCCCGATTTGAAGAATTAACTGTTGAGACTAATGGAGGTCGTCCAGTGCATTTATCAATGGTCTGCCAGAGGAGGGATGCTGACAACATTGTAGCTATGTACATGTACATAGGCCTATGATAAAAACATCACACAGTGTTCCAACATGTTCCTCAGGGCAGCTGACTCCAAAAGATATGAAAATTATTTGCTGTTAATGTTCTTTCGTGTTAATAACTGTGAATACATCTATGTTTGCAGCTAAAACCCAGTCCTTTTGTAGCTGGTGTTGCAAATATCTGGAAGTTGTGTTTTTTGAGGAATGCATTTTATACTTTTACACAAGATCTAATTGAAGACAGAAGGATGCAGATGAATGTAAGTGATTATTGGGTAAAACGAAATAGAGTTTGAAGTGATCAGTGCTACAATGTGGATGATAGATTCAACAGCATGAGTGATTTGTGCAACAGCGTGAATGATTTGTGCAACATCATGACTCATTGGTGCTGCTGTTACATAGTGGCAACGTGCTGTTACTGATAGTCTAATACTACCAGATAGTGTATTGGATAGGTTAACATGTTGGCTGACTCTACACCGAATACCATAAGCTAATGGTAGTTTCAGTTTAACAACACTGTGTGATAACAAGGATCATTAAGGTCCCCTTCCTCCTTTAGCTAGTGGCGGAGTTCAATATGGTATCCTGTCCAGTATCTATAGCATTGGTCACTGAGTGTGGCTTAATAGCATTTTATGTCTAATATAGCCATATACATAACCCTGTTAGCATGTAATTGTAATTGTAATTGCAACATTTTATAGAATACCTTTGGTAGCAAGCTACTTCTAAGGTGCTACCCTTGTACCTCCCTAGTTTGGACTAGGTCGATCGCATTTATTCCCTAATTATCAATCAGTAATTCCTTATGTTTAACCTGTTTGGTAACATCTTTCCCTTTGGAATTGATAATCAAAATCATAATATCTAATCTTGAATCAATAGTCTCTTATCTTCCCTCTTAAGTTGCTGTAGTAACTTTGTCCGTCGCTTTTGTTCAGACTCGGCGGTCAGTTGTTGATTTTTTTAGCAAAACCGTTCCATATCGAAGATGATATGGTGTCACCCTCCATCTGTCTCCAGGCTTGGGACTGGCACTGTAAAAGTCCAAACAGTGACGGAGTTTATCAGCAGTCAGTACCAGCCTGTTCGTTTAATACTCCACAGCAGATCTGTTGTGTTGTATGGGGTGAGTTGCTGCTGTCTCTCTGGGTTGTGATGGTCGCTTGGACGCCTGCAGGGTTGAGGTTTTTTGTCTGCGTGTGGATATCGTCAGCTCAGATGCAGGGTGAGTCGATCGAGGAGTCTGAGGAGTTTCTGGATTCCTTCAGGTCTGACGATCCAGGAAGCGTATCGGAAGGGTCGTCGAACTCTGTGTGAACTCGGGAATTCAAATAGAATTCAACGCCCTGTTGGGACTCCCGTTCATGCTGCAATCTGCATCGCTGGGATGGCGCTGTTATGCAAACGGATTTGACGGCCATCTGTTGCATCGCCTGCCGCTGTCTTTCAGGCTTGATTGCTGAATCCCTACGTCTATAAGCCGATACTTTCTCCAGGTCATCAGCAGATCAGATGGTTAATTGCGCCGAGCCAGGCTTTGAAGGAAAGTCCGCTGCTAACCGAACATAGCGATGCAGAGGGTTTGGCTCGATGTCGTGGAGAAGGGGGAGAGATGCGCCAAACGTCAGCTGCAGAGTGCAGACGTGGCTTCAACGGCGTCAATGGTTTTCTTAGAGGATGCGCATCCAATTGCTGGTCGGTTATCAGTACCGCTGATTCGCGTGAAGCTTGAAGTCCAATAGAGCCAATTCTGGCCGCTGTCTTGGATGGACTCGGATAAAGTGACAAATGGGGTCAGTCTAGTCACTATACCAGCTCCACGACGCTGTTTGGGTGTGAGTCCGGCTGCTGCTCAGTGGGGGCAGACCTCTCGTCGTGGAGTAGGTCATATCCGCAGCTTTCGAATGCGGACATATCTTTCACCTTCTGTTTAATTCAGAATCTTCATGACCTAGCTTACCTTACTAGCTGATGTTGGCTTATCGGCTAGTGGCTTACTGTAACGAGTCGGTTCAGTTGTTCTCTAACACAACGTACCATAAGGCAGCGTGCTGTTACTGATCTGGTTTACTCAGCTTTAAGACTTTAATACTATGATCTAATATACAGGATAGGTTAAACTATGAAATTCCAACTAACTTTACAGCAATGGTGATATGCTGGTACTTGTTGTTGCAGTTTGATGACACCGTGTCTTAACAAGGATCATTAGCGTCGCCCTCCTTCTTTATCCAGACTTGGGACTAGCACTGCCTGAGTTTGTGATATGGTAGTGTTTGTGTTCAGTATCTATAGCATTTGGATGGGTCGCTGTTGGTGTAGACTAATGACATCTGATGTGCAATAGGCAGCTACCTAGCCCCCATACAGCTACAGTTTGGATTACCAGTGGTGCAATATAATATGTTTGTGTGATGCTTGATTCTGACATGGAATTAGACATACATGTTGGTTACTGAGTTTTACTTTGTTTTAATTTGCCCGGAGAGAGAGCATTTGATTCCAATAATATATTTTCAGACAATGTTTGTAGCGAGTATGTTCATACTAGCATCCTTTTCAACAACTATGTTTGTTCCAGTAAAATATTACCATGCCTGCGTCTGCTCTGACAATATTTTATGCCCAAAAAACTACAGTTCTGATACGTTTTGCAGTCGCTGTCTTCATTCGAGCAATATGCAATGGTGATGAAAATTCATTCTGACAGTATCTGCGGTGACGGCATGCAATCTGTCCAAATACTTCAGACTTGTCATTGAAGACATAGAATGAGATATGTTTCACTCTCATCAAATTTAATTAAAGTCCCAGCACAAAGCAGCGGCGTCGGTCCGGATCCGCTTTTGCGACTCTGCAAGTCGGTTGCCTCTGCCTTTTCCAATTCGATCTGGACTGTGTTTCTTGATATTGGATCTTGGGAAACATTATGAAAACGTGACTCCTCAGTCGAGTTGTTATTGACAAGAGGCAACGCAGATCAAGCCGTACCGTCGTTGCTGCTATTGTCGGAGGACATCTTATCCTGATTGGTGGATGGTCTAGATTTTTTCCGAATGATAGCAACTGAACCGCTCAGACTGCTTTGCGAAGGTGCTATATAAATGTCCAATTGTATTCATATCCAGCCTTGTTTGGCTGAATGAGGTCAGTTATTGCTATGACCATGTGCTGCCTTACTTTTCATTTGCGTGATTTGAATAACACATTTTGATCATCATCTCAACAAACGGAATTTAAATCCTGAAATATTTAAATCCTGAAATATTTAAATCCTGAAATATTTAAATCCTGAAATATTTAAATCCTGAAATATTTAAATCCTGAAATATATACACCACCTGTCAGGGATTTGAACTGCCAACTGCTCGATTGGCAGTCTACCATACTAAGTTACGAACCACAACACCATATTTACATGTCACATTATGTGTGTGAAATAATTGTAACTTATTATATAAGCATCATATTCTACAACAGAAATAGATTTTGATGTTTCATATCTTTCTTCCGAATGTCAGAATTCGTGTTATTACAGTGAGCTAAATTTCAAAGTCTCTGGGGAATATAATGCACAACTTTTGCACTGCATCACACCGTATACGGCATTGCGTTCCATCACATTAATAAATTTACCATTTCAGTTCATCGCATTGCATATCACATTGTATCTCACTTTGAGAGACTGTATATGTATATTTCTTGAAAGTAGCGGAGACGGTCTGGATCACATTGCATATCACTTTGGGAGACTATAATATATATATTTCTTTAAAGAGATCTCATAGGATGAATAAAACCGGTATGTATAACTTGATACCTGAGCATTAATACCGCACCTTCAGAGCACTCATTAGAGAATCCCTTTGGACCTCTGTAATGCAGTTGCAGAGGCTGTAACGATTCAAGTGCATCTGTTGGTCTGTCTCTATCTGCATCAGCTGTCCATTTGGCTCTGATGCTGATATAAATAGGGCATAAATGCCTATTTGTGAGATATTACATGAATATAGTATTCAATAACATAATTAGGGGAAATTTGGTCTGGTTAATGGAGGTTGATTGCAAAGGCATAAATATTTCATCAACAACCGATCCAGGTTATTGAATCTATGATGCTTAGAACTGTGGCATCTGACTTGTTTTGGATATTCTTTGTGTTTTATTACGTTTCTCAGTAAACTAAGCTAACCATCTTTTTGTTTCATTACAGCTGTTACTACAGTTTTGGGGATTAAAACTAATTACAATGAAGGTCATACTCATGACTGTCAAATGACTGGCATCAGGAACTGATGATGATGATGATCCTGATGACTAGGGGTAGTGAGTGTCGACTTCTGTAAGTTCTGTAGCTATGCTTATTCACAAGAACCATACTGGCCATTTGGCTTTAGGTCTTATATCCAATTGCAACCTTTGACAGTTGCCTGCTATTCAGGCAGAGGTGCAGATTTGACACTTGGCTATCTAAGATGAGACTGAATGTTAGCCGGTGGCAGTTTTGACTATTTGATTTTGTCCAAATTTTATCATACAGGGCTACACAATAAGATCCTCTAACTCCTGCTAACGTGTCTGTCTTTGTGTGGGTGGTATTTGGGAATCATGGCCCATCCATGTGCTAGATGATTTGTGCGTCAATGATGGGACATTTATGGACATAAGGCTTGGACGAAGGCGATTGGCTGACATATAGCATGTCAGCAACTAGTCCGTTTTATTAGAACTACGAACTCCTATGTGTATCATGAGCTCTGTCACTTTTCCTAATCAGACGGTGCCAGTCCCAAGCCTGGATAAAGGAGGAGGGCAATGCTAATGATCTATGTTATCACACAGTGTCATAAAACTTCCCTAGACTAGGAATATGTATCATTGGTTCTACTACACATACTGCAAAGAAATATGCGTCTGTGCAGGCGTGCAGTCCATGCAATAATACGGCTGTTGAATACGGAAATGAGGCATAAGGCAATGAAGCATCAATGAAGCGTTCAGCTGTGAACAGGCGCATTCCACAAGTCTTGGACCAACTGCTGACAACAAGATGCCTCATAGGAACCATTTGACCATGACTTAATTCGGTTGCATTATAATGGTCCTACTTCTTGCAGGTTTATGATGTCATCATGCAATGGATGCAGTAATATCTACATTGTATGTAGACATTACGATTATGATTGTGATTATAATGAGTAATAAGGCTGTGACTTTTAACAATTAATTAATCGATTGACTGTAAAATAATTTTAATCAGTCTCAAATTTCTAAGGTGCACAAAATGGCGAACTAGGTTAATGTGAAAGTTTGAGTGGAAAGTGAAGTTTTGCATCTGAGTGAAATGCTGATGAATAAGTCGAAGGTGGCGACAAAACTGTCTTCATTGCAATGAACAGTTTTCTTACTAGAGATCAAACACATTACTGATCACCTACAGCATGTTGAATGATTGAAGTCTTTGGATAGGAAGAAAGTGATTACATTCTCATGAATGAATTAAATTCAATCTATTAATTGATGTTACATTTTACCAATTATTTGATAAAAAAATTGATAACAATTATTTGATAACAAAATTGATAACAATTATTTGATAACAAAATTGATAACAATTATTTGATAACAAAATTGTAATCAGTACCAACCCTAATTAGTAATAATGGTATTATTATATGATGTAATAAGTAATAAGTTTATTGCTTTAAGAAATATTTATATTATATTTATAAATATTGTGTTTATAATGCACCTAGTAGTCCTTGATGCAGCTAGCTAGCTATTCAATTAGATACCCTGTATTTTAACTTGAACTTGAACACTGGCTTATTAGGCTGTACTGTGAGAGGCACTATATAAATTTTTAAGTAAAATACAATGCAATGAATACAATTATAACAATAATGTTACTGAATGTTGCAAAGTGTGTGATGGATTACCATGTGCATAATGGGTCTGTTGTTTATATCGTGTGCTAATTTATAACCTTCTCTCCATACAGAATCCTCTTGAAACTACATGAACGGATGTTGTGTAGTTGTCTTCTTGTGCTTTGTTGAAATGTCGTCCAATTAAACGAAGTTGTCTTCTTACTGTGGCCACTTTTAAGTAATTTCTATGCGACAGTTGCTGTGTTAGTCTTTCCGGTGCAATTGAATTCGTTTTGTACAGAACGTCCGTTCTTCTGTCTCTTGGTCGTTGTTACTGCTATCAACAATTTTTGTATCTAATTTTTAGATATTGTGTTTATAACACACTTAGCGGTCCTTGATTCTTCAACTAGATATCCTGTTTTTTATTTGAACACTGGCGCAAATTATAAAACAAAATTAGACCCATTGAAGGACTTTTTCATGGTTTTTAAGGCATTCCTAAGAGTTGTCATACAAATCAACTAATACACAGGACAAAGCAGTGCCCACTTATTGCATAGCAGTGCCCACATAGGGCATAACAGTGCCCACATATTGCATAATAGTGCCCACATAGGGCAGCGCAGTGCCCACATGGAGCATAGCAGTGCCCACATATTGCATAGTAGTGCCCACATAGGGCATAGCAGTGCCCACATATTGCATAATAGTACCCACATAGGGCATAGCAGTGCCCACATAGGGCATAGCAGTGCCCATGTATTGCATAGTAGTGCACACATGCAAATTCATGCATGGAAGTGTCCTGAATATTCTGCAGATATAGTTTTCTGGTAGATTGCTGTCATGCCAAATTGTCTGCATGGAGTCCATATAGAATCCATATGGAGTCCATACAGAGCCATGTGGGTCTCATCTGATTCCCATGGAAATGCTGGCTGGGAGTTTCCACTTGCAGCTTACTTTTTACTAAGCACCATGTAATGATCTGGTTTGTGAAACTTGTGATTCTTCAAGAATTCTTGAATTGCTAAAGAAACCTAAAGATAATAATTGGGGAATGGAATTATTTTTCTGATTTCGGATATTTGGCCTTCTAAATTACTTTTTCTGTTGTCCAGGTATGCCCTCTGATTCCCATTAAACCTAAGTTTGCTAAATGGAATTTTTTTTGTGGCTATAAGTCTTACGATGTAGAAGATGTTGTTAAATTCATGACTTGTGTTCTTATTACTGTTTATGTTGAACCTGAATGATACTCATCTATAACATGTTTAAGCAATGTTTCACTCGACGCAGATCTGTTATAATACTTGTCTAATTTGGTTAAAATAGTGAATTGCCATGAAAAATGTATGATTAATATATAAGATTGATTGATATATACCGCACCTCTGCGTCTGTTGGTCCTTTGCTTTGGAATTATATCCCCTCTCAGACTTGCTCTTTGATTTTAACTGGGGACTTCTGTTTTTGCCCCTATTACAGCTGTTGGGCATTCGATACTTATCCTGAAACTTAAGAGTAAATATTCTTTTACCATAGGGCTTTTTACACTGAGAGCGCCTCTGATTAGGTTTTACTATAAGAGGCGCTATAGAAATATGTAGATAAATTACAATATGATTGATTGCAAATTGCAATGGAGATAATTGTAAGTTAGCCAGACGTATTCCGTTTTTGCCATTTTCGGCTGACTTTGATCACAAGGATGCTAGGTTGCACTTATTGTACTACAACTTCTGTTTATGTTATGGCAATATACGATTAATTGATTGTTTGATTGAGTGGTTGATTGATTGATGAATTGTTTGTTTGATTGATTGGTTGGTTGATCTACTGATTGCTTGATTTACTGATTGATTGATTGGTTGATTGATTTACTGAGTCATTGATTGCTTTATTGACAGATTGATTGATTGATTGGTTGGCTGGTTGATATACTGATCGATTGTTATACTGATTGATCGGTTGATTTTTTGATTGGTTGGTTGATTGATTGATTAATTGATCGATTGATTGATTGACATGTCTCTTTCAGCTAGTTCTGATCATCGAACGCTACATCGTCGTTCAATTCGAAAGTCGGCAAACGTCGGAGGAAACAGAGTGCTTGAATGCGACGTGAACTATCCAGGGGGCGAGTACGTTCGGCATATCATCACCTGGCGGAAGCAGGGCCTGGAAGCACCCATCTTCATACTGTTCGATGGCTATCCGCCGCGAATGGATGCATCTTATCATGGAAGAATCCGACTTGTGGGACAGGCTTCAATTGAAATCAATAACATTACGACAATGGACGAAGGGTGGTACGAATGCACCGTCCTATTTCTTGACAAAAACGATGACACGAACATGAACGGCACCTGGATTCACCTGTCTGTTAACAGTAAGTGTTTCTCACAGGCATTTAGCTATTTTGCTTTTTTATTTTGAATTTGAATTGAATTTGAATTTATTCGAATTTAATATAGCGCCTCTTCAAGACGACTTCTCATTGACAGTTATATAGCAAACATAAGATCATCAGCTGATAGACTAACTAAATAAAGCAATTAATTAAACAGTTCAAGAAGATGGTCAACAGGAGTGCCATAGGGATTGATCATTGACCCTTGTTAAAAGGAATTTCCATGTTAAACAGAATCTATGATGAAAGTTACTGTATTAAAAAATGTGTAAATGATCATCGAGTTATACTTTCAATTCATCAGATGGTGCAATGAGGGTTAAGTAATGATATTGACAATAGTATAAGATGAAACGTTATAAGGAATTAGGAAGCAAAAAAAGAAGCAAAAGTCAAAAGTCTTAACTAATCTTAAACTAAAGTGTTTTTTCTCCTACTCTCTTCCCTCTTCCCTTCTCTTTAACTTTCAATTATTTGCAATGAGCAATAGTGACAAATGTGAGACAAAATAAATTGAAAGTGTAGGCTGTCTCATATTTTTGATGAAATAATCGCTTCTTTATGGACATACCATTACTGGTGGGATTGGTATCATAGATTCTGTTAATAGTCATTCCTTCTGTCATTTCTACCTTTTTTGTGTATAATATAGAATTAAATTGAAATTTGTCCTTGACCTATATAGAGATTTGCTTAAGCAATGAAAATCATGTCACTTAAGAATCGTTTGAGGATATGGAAACATCGGAAGCAGTCTCCGACTTGCTTCATCGATTTCTGATCTCTGAGGGACGTTCCTCAACTTCGCCGCTGGAGTCTGGATTCTGTGCTAAATAAACATCCTTTGTCACGCTCCCAAAGGGGTTGGACATTTACAAATGAGATTGCCAGGACGATAGGACGGATGAGCGACAGAAAGACAGAGACAGTCTCTGGCGGAGAGGCTGCATGGGTGTATGAAAGAAATAAAAAAGATGAACGATGTTAGAGACATTCTCGTTTTCAGGTCGGATTTGAGTGACGGGAGTAATTGGGGCTGTCTTGCTTAGTTTGATTGCGAGTCAGGAATTGCTTCAGCTTGTCTTGCAGGTCTTTAGGTTGTCCTTTAAACTTACAGAAGCAGTTCATCATGCAGCCTGGATATGCCTTCCCCAGCAGTGACTTTGTATGTATGACATATGGAGCCCATAATTATTGCAATTTCCAATAAGGATTTCATATGTTCTACCATGTGGAACCCTTATATAGGACAAATGTAATAAAAAAATTTTGGTGGAAAATGTGCAGTCCGTTAAGATGACCATAACATACATCCATTGGTACAAGATATCAGCAACTTCATTTGGCTAACCTCGGCATTTCAGTGCGGATGGACAATCCTCTCCCTCGCCTCCTCATCTTCATGCCACCAGCGTATCCGTCTTTAACGTTTTATAGCTTAGTTTACCAGAAGCGAAAATTGAGCAGACATTATAAATCATTTTCTGCCCTGGCAAATATTTGAACTGATGACATTGGGGTTGACAGTCAAACATGCTAGCCACTGGAGCATTTTTCACCCAGCTGCCAGATCTTATGATTAGAGGAGATGCCCACTTCCTTCTATTCCCTACTGAGTCATAAAAGTTCCATATTCCTTTTCAGGGATGTGTCACATGGACAAAATAAGCAATAATATTTGTGCTAATATTTTAGTGGCTGGCAGGAAGGAGCGGCCATTGACATGACTGGCTTAATCCTGACTAGCTGAACAATGACAGGCTGAACTCTGTCTTGGCTGAATCCTGACTGGTTGAACCATGACTGGCTGAACCAAGACTGGCTGAATCCTGACTGATTGAAGCCTGACTGTCTGAATCCTGTCTGGCTGAACCTTGACTGGATTATCCCCAGTAATACACAGCTGTGAGCTTCAGGTGTCCACTGCTATTTTCTTCACTTGTTTTGACTGTAATTAGCAACAGTGATGCTTTCTTCAATGCAGTAGTACTGTCGACCTGCTATCTTATGCTTTTTCTCATTTCGGTTTATCTTGGATTTGATAGAGTGCATATTCTTTTGAAGGGTTTGTTCTAGTGGATTGATAGCCAAGCCATTCATTAGTCTGTTACAGTTCAAAAAGTCTCGGACACCTGATGGATTCATGCAATAGTATTATTAAGAGAAAAAAACAGACAAAGAAACTCGAACTGACTGTAGGTGTATGGTTTCATTTAACTGGCTTCTGTTTTCTTCTCGAGTTTCCATTTTTTGTTCCATCCATCATTTTTTTTGGTCAATTATCCAACCACACGTTGCTTGATTCATCACTCTTTACGATTCATCCCGTCTTTTGATTCGTTCTTGCACACATCGATTCATCAATTATTCAATCAATCTGACAATCAATCTTTCGGTATAAAACCCTCAAAGTTATAATGTGCCTCGGATCACATCATTTCTTATCCTTGATTAGCGTTTTTTGGCTCATAAATTCAAAGATGTTGAGAGTTGGTGGAATAGTAGATTATAGAGAAGTAATTCAGAGCGAAATTGGAAGCAATCGTCCTCGTTTTGGGTTAATTATAGTTGAAGTTGTTTGCCTGTAGTTGGTAGTAAGTGTCTTCCGATAGACTTCATGAAATATAACTCTGAGATGGGACTCGGTGACCCTTGACCTGTGACATTCATTGACGAATTGTGCCTTATCTTCTGACCCTGCGATCCATTTACGTATAATCGGCAGTCGCCGTTTGTGACAAATGGGACAGATCTCTTGAGCGTATGACAAATCGAACCATTATATGTGCAAGAATACGAATTTCAGTTTCTAGTCATTGACCAGTCCGTTTACTCACCACGTTGATGATGAAGTATCTCCTAAGGTTAGGCAAATTAGAGGATGTTAATATAGGCATAAGTTTGCATTTGTGACAGTCGCTACCACTTCTTGGCTCTGTGCTGAGATATTTTTTACAGCATGGGAGTGTTATTTGGGAAGGGTCATGGGAATGGAGGAGGGGCAAGTAGGAGGTTACTGGTCGTCACCACTTTATGGAGCACTGTTATGCCCTTGAGCATGGGTTCAGGTAGAATGGGGTAGGGCAGGTTAGGATGGTGTACCAAGTAAATTTTGTTGAGTCATTAGGGTATAATTATTAGTATAGGATAAGGTGGGTAGAACAGAGTTGATTAAGGTTGGTGGGGTGATATATGTTGGGGTTGAGTATAGGGCTCTGCAGGATAGGATGATGTTAGCCTGGCAAAGCAAGTCTCACACGCTTCCTTATTTATGTCTTCCACCCTGCCCTGCTTTATCTCCCCCCATCCAATCATGCCTCTCTGACCCAATCCTATCTTTCTCACTTTCGCATATCTCTTATCTCTCCCATCCTACTCTAGTTCTGTCACACACCCTGTCTCTTCCACCCTAACTGATCTCTCTCCTAATGTACGCCCATCTGCCCATATAGGAGTTATAGCACACCTATTTTCACATTGGACCCTATTGAGCTCATAACGGGTAGGCCTACTGTCAAATGGCAGTGACCCAACCTTTCGCACCGTGCCCTGTTTTGATTCACAACACCGAGTTCCGATGTGACTCGTAGTCTTTTTTTGTGCTTCTGAAGCGATTTGCTGCCTCTTTTCGTTGTAGTCCTCTCGGAGGCACCGTTAGTCACTCTGTCCAGGACAGTGTAGACCTATGCGTTGTATGTATCGCGTCCTCCTTCTGATATATAGATACTGGCCATTGTACGTAACCGATAATGTTTCCCACACACAGCTGATGATCTGATGTGACTCTCTCCTTCTAAGCGTTTCGTTATATCGATTTTGTCATCGTCGTGACTGATGATGTTCGCCTCCTCGCTTTCCGTTCGTACTTTTTCCACTAACAAAAACCTCTGTTACCGCCGTTGGTCGGGCCCATGCATGTAGGACCCGTATTCTCGCGTGACCCGTATGGGGGTCATATGGGTCCCATCTAATGCTCCCGGAAATGGTGCAAGTGGAGTCACGTCATGCGCAGGTCAGTGGTTTAGTGGCGTCCAGCGACTGCGATGTGCATGAACCGTTTCACGCGGACCTTATAACGCTAGAGAAGAATACACTGGGAAAACCGTTTCAATTGAATCCGTCTCTGCCGTCAGTATGCAATGACGTCTTTTCAGGCTTCGATTTGACCGAATTTTAAGGAGGCTGGTTGGTTATTCCATCAATCAGGCCGCGTCTGTTGTTACTAGGTTATTGTGACAGTTGCAGCCGACGGGTTGCATCTGACTCGGTACAGTCCCACCTTCCTCACCGCTTAAGCGCGAGGGAACCAGTTCAGCGATCCAGTATTCATTCACATCGCTTTTGTAGTATGTGACGTTGCGCTGTCTCAGTCTGTCTGTATGTCTGTCTCTCTATGTTTGTCTGTTTGCCTAATCGGAAAGCGACAGCCTTTGTAAATGTCTGTGGTCAGAGTGAATGTTAATGATTTTTTCTAGTGCAAATAAATAAAATATTCCACCTCCGTTGCGTGGCTCGATTGATAGCCTTGTGGCTGGCAGCCGGACAATTTGATGCACTTGTGAAATATTATTTCCTGTAGCCGCCATTTTGATGCGATTTCATCTTCATAGCAGAATATGATCAGTCATTTAGTTCATTTAATCAAAATAATATTTTAAGCGAGTGTCATATCAGTACAATATTAGTTTCGTGAGGATGGTCATTTTATTAGAGTTCTGATAAAGGGTCATCTTAGTGCAGTTCTGTCCACAAGAAAATGGCCAGTTTTACAGTTTTATCTGCATTATGATGTGGGATAATTTTAATGATTCATTGCTTTATTATAAATTCAGTTTAGACGATGAGACTGAGTATCAGTATTATGTTAGATACTTGTTCTTTTACTAGTTGCCATCCGCTTTATAGTTGATATAGAAGACGTTTGATATATATTTTGACATTAAAACAATTGATTCATGAAGCATTCATGGTTACTTATTTTTATCAATTAATCAATGAATATATATATATATGTGTGTGTACTTGATATAGCGCCTCTTCAAGAAATCTACTCTGAGGCGCTCTCTCTGCTTAATGTTTCATTTAAAAGTCAGTTTAGATGATGTAACTGATGATCCTTTCATTAGTTGTAATCCACTTTAAATTTCTCATCAGACGGGTATGTACATATAATACACGAATGTAAGACGTTTGATCGATTTTTTAACAAACAATCAGTTGATTGTGGTATCTAATGATGGATATCCATATGGAGTAATCCTTAATTATCGGTGATTCCAATTCAATCCTCCGTTTAACCGCCTTATGGGCGAGACAACAATCATTGTTTCCTGTGATTTTTAGTAAGTGACATTTAATCTGAACTGCAGAGCTTCACAGGACGTGGAACCCTGTCAGTTCCATTAGTTGGTGGATCGTCCGACGATCCGAGAACACAACCGGATCAGTGGCAATCTCGAGGGAATTCCAGTGAGCGGAAGTCGGTCCCTCCCCGATGGCTTTGCCATCAGAAGACGTCGGAGTCATGTCAAGGAGGTCGATTCGTTGAACCACTTTCAAATCTGGGCAGAGACCAGTCTTCGGTCGAAAATGCCCGCCACTCCCACTTGGACCAATAGCCCGGTCGTTTCTCGAATCCATACTGGTGTCCAATCGTCTTATGCTGAGCGGGTTTGTTGGGTGGTTATCGTCTGTGATGGAACCACTTAAGGGGTCTGCTGCAGGACAGTTTCAGCCATCAACTGACTGAAATGTAGATTAAAGATGCCTTAGGCCTGTAAGCTTATGTTGTTGTAGTTGATCTTGTGTTCTTAGACTGATACTTAGGCTGATGATGGGGATGATATGTATGTATGTGTGCATGTATATATGTATGTATGTATGTATGTATGTATGTATGTATGTATATATGTATGTATGTATGTATGTATGTATGTATGTATGTGTGCATGTATATATGTATGTATGTATGTATGTATGTATATATGTATGTATGTATGTATGCGTGTGTATATGTATGTATGTATATGGCTATTTATATAGCGCCGTATAAGAACCACTCGAAGGTTCGATGGTGGTAGTGGTGCTGCTGCTAATGATGATGATGACGACGATGATGGTGGTCAACAAAACATATGGAGTTAGCTGAAGCATGGAGGCATTTAATTGCAATAATTGCAGCTATTGCTGAGGACATGAAGTTTATATCCACGATGTTTCAGTTCTCGAACCCATTCGATAGATTATGATTCAAGGATCAGATTACAGTATTTTTTTTTTTTATTTTATAACAAATAATTAATAAACAAAACAAGAGCAATGTCTATTAGCCTTGTCCGTAAAACAGCGGGGGGCGCTAAACAATTCAAGACCTGAATTCACCTTGCTCTTTACTTTCAGCCGATCTCATTTGTCTAATTCTTTATAACTCAGTATGAACCTGAAATTCGCATACACGTAAAATGAGTCTATGTACCCAACACCTTATCGGTCGTTAATGGTTATTTTCCTTGGTGTTTCAGTTGTCAGGAGGTGTGGGACGATTCAACGCCTTTGCTCTTTCAATAAACAACTGAGAAGATATTATAGGAGCAGGAAACTAAATCATCTCATATCAGTCGTTTTGCGTGCAGCAAATCAACAACATTAGATTTGACCTTCATTTTTGTACAAAGGCTCAATTTTTACAACAAAAACGTTGCTCCATCTGCTAATTGTTTTCTGTCATTTCGTTGTCATCTTATGAGTTTCCTGTTTCAAATTGCTTATCCACTTTAGCCTGCTTCTTTTCTTCGTCTCAGTGCATTGGCTTTAACGATGTTGGCCTGATATTAAGCTCGGATTTTTGGTATGCAGGCAATGTTCTTCTGCTCTTAGATACCGGTTGTCAATTACTTTATAATGATAATAATGCACTATTCTCAGTTTATTTAGAATGACAAGGCATGTGTGTGTAGACATGTGCGTGTGTAGGCGTGTGTATGTGTGTGTGTGCGTGTGTGTGTGTGTGTGCGTGCATCTGATGGCTGGCTATTTCTATACAGCATCTTTACGGAATTTTACGGAAGGCAGTGAGTGTTCTATTCTTCTGTTATAAATCTGGATGCTTTAACATAAAGGAAGTGCCATCACCAGAATCAGTATTCAATGGGGCCAACAGGCCGACCCAGTAGGTCGTCTGAAGGACTCCTGCTCAACTCCAGATCTAATGTATTGTCAGTGGAAAGCTGGCAAATATTTCCATCACCGTGGAACGGCGAGGCCGAAGGCTAATTGGCAGGCGCTCCATTAGGTCAGGGAGACTGTCAATCCAGTTACCCGTCGTGTCCAGGGCTGCGAGGTGTGAGGGACGCTGGGTCAGGCGAAGATTTGGAAAGACACACACGCACGCACACACACACGCACACACGCACACAAACACGAGCACCGAGATTCTGACAGACACACACGCACACACACACACCCACACGCACCCACACACACAAACACGCACACCGACGTACACGCACACATACACATACACGGCCGCAGACATATTACTACAAGAAGAATACAAGCAAGCTGCGACACGGACAAACAGAGCCACGTACAAAGGCAGAAGCAGAGAGACACGATAGACCAGTAGATAATTAGAGTAATTAAATAGATCAACCCTTTTGACACCGTCGGCCACCGAAAAAATCATTCTTGAAGCCGCGGGTCGTACCAGTAAACTCAAACAAAAGCAACGAATGAAATTTAGTAAAAATTTTATTAAATGTATTAATATTTAGTATGTATCGATCATAATGAATGACGTGGATGGAAACTGGATTTTGTGTTCAAATTGTCAAATGATAAGCCACAAACGAATAGATATGCAAGTCGACTAGTGACGAGTGAGTTTGTCTATTACTTTCGGTTTGCAAACAATGTGAAAAATTTTCGAGTTCGAGTGGGCCTCATAAAATCAGCCCTGAGACCGCGTACTGGACAACACGAACCGGGACATAGACTTACATGTATCCCGAGACAGATAGACTGATTGACTTACTATTTTACTGACTGACCGTCTGCTTGGCTGGTTGACTGGTTGACTGACTGACTGACTGACTCTAGTTTACTGGCTGGCTTGCTGACTGATTGGCTGACTGACTGGCTGGCTGACTGACTGACTGACTGACTAGTTTACTGGCTGGCTTGCGGACTGATTGGCTGACTGACTGGCTGGCTGACAGACTGGCTGGCTGACTGGCTGGCTGGCTGGCTGGCTGGCTGGCTGACTGACTGACTGACTGACTGACTGACTGACTGACTGACTGACTGACTGACTGACTGACTGACTGACTGACAACATCATGCAGGTAGACATACACAGAACGAGGCGTGTGCCCAAAAAAAAACGGCATGTGGACAGACAGATACTCATAACGGACAGAGCGAATAAGACTGAGACACGATTAGAATGACATACATTCAGACATGGATAGATGGACAGCTCTATGATAAGAGAAAGAGAGAGGTAGAGGTTAGAGATAGACAGACAAATATAGATGGTCAGACGGAGACAAATAGAAGAGTGAGAGAGAGTGAGAGAGCAGAGAGAGGAGGTGAGGAATAGAGGGATTGATAGAGAAAGAAAGGGAGATAGAGAGAGCATAGAGAGGGTGAGGAAGAGAGGGACTTAGAGAAATACACAGAAAGAGTGGGAGAGACAGAGAGAGAGACAGACAGAGATACAGAGAGAAAGAGAACAGAACTTAGAATGACAGCTATGGGCTATGAGAAAGAGAGATAGGAAGAGAGACAGCGGAGGAGACAGAGACAGAGACAGAGAGGAAGATAGGAGAAGAGAGGGACTAAGAGAGAGAGACAGAGAGACAGAGAGAGACAGAGAGAGGAGAAAGACAGAGAGAGTGAGTGTGTGTGTGTGCCGATGTCATCGACTCCGGCGTGTCTTGGCCTAACGCGTGTAACGTTCTCGTGGTCTGTTTCGTTGGAAATATCATCGGCGACGCCAGAGAACAGCTTCGGACGGTGATTTGTGTCAGCGGCGTTGGCCACTTGACTGGTCAGTGGTTGTTGTAGTAATGACCAGCGACTGCGGCGACGACAGAGTTCACTCATGCATCATTCACTAAAGACTGCGCACAAAGGAGTCTCCCAAGTATATCAACATTTAGCCCTCTAAACCGCAGAACTTGTTTAGTAGAACCCTTTCCGTGTAGTCACTTGGGATCGTTGGGAATGCGGTATTTACCGCTGGAGGTGTGTTGTAAGCTATGTCTGAGGACTTCCGTTTTGATGTTAGACGATAAGATATGTATGCACGCAGTGTGTGCGTGAGCTATGAAGCAGATTTTTAAAGACTACTAACATTTTAAACAAATATTTTGAAAATTCTTGCGTAGTTCAGCAAAAAAAAACTTGTAATGAACATCTCATTCAAATATGTAGGTCTAATTCATAAACGATTCTGAAAATTCGTTTTCAATGCAAGTTAAAGGAAATTCACTTTAAAATACCTTTCAAAATAGGTATTCTAACACTTCAATAAGAAGTTACGCACTACTTTTAGTCTTTTACCGAGCTACTGTACAACCTGGTGATAAAGATCGTAATCTTAATCTCCAAACTTGTAAAGCGCCACTCGAAAGCTCGAGGCAGGGCACCAGCATGTTCACGAGTATCCTTGTAGTTGTACACGACCGTTTAATTGACTAGAGAGGATCTATACCCAGTCGTCGGTGAAACTATCCAATAATTGATCGCAAAGCTTTAGCACCGCAGCTGATGCAGTTCTGTTTTAGGTTAGGATCCGATAAAAAATACATATGTTGTAGAATACGTACCTGAGTGCAATTGCAATGCTGGGGATACGGTTATGCATATATAGCTACGATCGTCACGAAATAGACTGCGTTGCCAGCAGACAGAGGTGGCGTTCGACCATCCGTTCATTGAGCAAATGTTTAATTAGACCGCCTTTTTCTTCCTCTTAGCGACGAATGATCAAAAATTGATCCTTTCATCACGCGACCGAGGCCGCCTTTTCATCGCGCCGTGTCTGTTGGCGCAATCATTTCGAGCCTCTGATTCGAACCTCCGACTATCTCTCCTCTTCCATATGTCTCTCTGTTTCCCTGTGTGTGTGTGTGTCTCTGTTTATGTTTTCTGTCGCTTTCTCTGTCTGTCTGTCTGTCTGTCTGTCCCCTCTCTTTGTCTCTGTCTGTCTCTGTCTGTCTATCTGTCTCTCTTCTGTCTCTGTCTGTCTGTCGCTGTCTCTCCTGTCTGTGTGTGTGTGTGTGTGTGTCTCTCTTCCCCAGCCGTCAGTACAGACCAGTCACATCATCGCCGGTTGCTTCCATCGCTTGCGTTTTGCTGTCGCCTTGTATTAGCCCTACGCTGCGGACATTATAATGAAGGCACGTTTCTCGATTATCGTCAGGTAACGAGGTACTCGACTGTACGTAGACCCTACTGTGGCGGAGGCGGTCTCTCCGATAAACACAACGTGACATGACCATACAGGTGGAAGGAAACAGAGCCGAAATATCGTAACCTTGCGCAGATTAACGGATTTCTAGTGTTCGACTTAGGTCGACGTACGCTAAATTATTCATAGGGATAGAAGGAGACCGCTCTGTCATCGAGAGTTTTTGTCTGTGTTTAAATTGAGTACGGATTCTAACAATCTCAGAACTTGGATAAACTAAGAGACTGCAGAATTAGACAAGACCTCCTATTAATAGGATTAGGATTACGCCCAGATTATCGTGTCCAGGTCATTGCCATGTGGGATGCGAGGGGATCTCCGGGCCTCCTCACATGTCAACAGAGTATTGAGGACGTGCACCGCCTTGCTACGTGCATTGAGGGCGCTGCGCAGCCATGGGCTCTCCACTGAGGCTTTGTCGGCGGTCGCTCAGGCCACTACCATCTCTTGTTTGCTTTACGGCTTCGCCGACATGGTGGGGTCTGACATCGGCCGAGAAACGAAAGCGCCTTGAGGCCTTTATACGGAGATTGAAGCGCCTCCAGTTCCTCTCCCCCAGTATCGGCTCTGTGGAGGCACTTGCTAGCGAGGCTGACGTTCGGCTCCTACGTGCCATATGGCGTCTTATATCCACGTCTTGAAGCCTCTTTCCTCCAATTGCACGGTGCTCCTGCGACCCAGGGCTCACCCCTTTCAGCTCCTTCTTAAAGACAATAGGCCTAGATATTTTATAACCAATGTTTTGTTTTTGTAATTAGCCAAAGTAGGCCATATCATTTACTTTTATTGGATAACTTTCATTTTTCTTCTGTTCTTTTTGAATTTTATTTGCTGCGGATTGTCAGCCTTTTTAAATAAACGAAGATATGATAATAATGCACCGTTGTGGGGCTGCACTCCAACTATTTCTATGGCTGCTGACTGTTAAATCCGACTTCCGTAATAACTTGTCATAATCTGTTCGTACTGGTCTCGTAGTCATGCTGCAGTTTATCAGTTTTAAATTTAACGATGATATTATTATTATTTTTATTACTATTATTATTCTTATTGTTCTTGCTATTATCTGTGTAAATGAAAAGATGTTGAGATGTCAGGAAACTAAAATATCTCGCGATTCGTTTGTTATTTGGGTTTCGTATGAAAAATATGTCAACAGCATTAGATTTTTACCTGCGTTCAGTATTTATATGGCACTCCGTGATATTCAGTAGTTTCTGTTTAACGACATTGTCTGATAACAAGGATCACCCTCCTTCTTTGTCCAGGCTTGGGATTGGCACTACCAAAATGCAGGCAGTGGAGAAGTTATGTATCTGTAAAATTTGAGAGCCCCAGCTCAATTGTTGTTTGACTAAGTCACTTATTATCATTGGGAATGAAATGAGCAACACATTAAAATGCGTTGCCCATTTTGTGTAGACAAATGTTGTCTACACGGCTTTAGTTGTTATAGGCTTAATTGATTATTGTATTATGTAATACAGACGGATATCATCACGTAACTGATTTACACTCCTCCCGTCATCATCATTATCATCATCATCATCATCATTGTCGTAATCATCTTCATTATCGTCATCGTCGTCGTCATCAGCAAGAACAATTGTTACTACGACTATATCAGAGCGTATAGGCATACTTGTTGGGTGGATAGGTAGGTCTCCCTATTCAGGACTTTCATTAGCAGTGTCCAGCTGTTCTCTCGGGTCCTAGGGTTCAAATTGGACGACCATTAATCGTTCGTTTTCTTATTCTCCTTCTCCTCCTCCTGCTCCTGTTCCTCTTCCTCCTCCTCCTCTTCCTCTTTCACCTCCTCCTGCACCTCCTTCCTCATTCTCAAAGTCCACCTGCTTCTACTTAATTTCCATGTTCTCATTTTTTTGTCCTCCTCCTTCTCCTGCATTTCCTTCTCCCTCCTTCATTTCCTCCTCCTCCTCCTTGTCATCTTGCTGCTCTTCCTTCCTGCACATCTCTTCCTCATCTTCCTCTTTAACCTCTTTCCTGTTTCTACTCGACCACCTGCTTCTACGTGACTTCCTCTTTCACAATCTCCTCCTCCTACTACTCCTCCTCCTATTCCTCCTACTACTCCTCCTCCTATTCCTCCTACTACTCCTCCTCCTATTCCTCCTACTACTCCTCCTCCTATTCCTCCTACTCTTCCTCCTCCTCTGTGTGTCGTAAGATGTGACGTGCGCCATCTTGTGCACAAAGAGACAGACAAGGTCTTCCCGTGAAACCTTTCTATGGGGGCAGATGGAGATTTTTGTCTGGGAAACTCATTTCTGATTGGCTGCAACCTCAGACAGTGACCAGTGTAACCAGAAAGCTCCCTAATAGATAGAGATAAAGGCTTCATAAAGCCAAATAAGGCACGTGACCCGCAAACAATTCCGTCTGACCAGCATCTCCTGTTCTCTCTCTCCGCCCAAATAATGGTCTGTGGCCGAAGTAATTTCCGTCGCCCATTGGACGTCTACCTACATCTGCTAGACACAAAGATCTGTTTTTAGACTGAGGAGCGCCGTTCATGCCTCCCGCTTGCAACGGTATGCAGGTTAAATTGAAGGTGTTTAAAATTACGACCCTCAGCAGGCCTATAGTTGGAATGCTGAACTATCAGTCGAGAGGTCACGGGTTCAAATCCTCGGAAGAGCAGAAATTATGGTTCGAGATTTCTACTCCAGCGTACCAACTTTGGTATGATGAGTACGCTGACTGTACACTGTAGATGGGGAGATGTGATGGGGAGATGTGATGTGGCCATCTGTCAAAATCATTAAACATAATTTTTTGAAATTGATTAAAATGCATGAATCATTGGACAAATTATTGCAGTATTTCTATTGCCTGCAAAAGTAGTTTCAGTTTAAGGTGTGATTGCAAAGACCATTGTCGTCGCCCTCCTCCTTTATCCAGGTGTTGGACTGGCACTGTCAGAGCGCTAACAGTGGCGGAGCTTTGCCTGCGAAATAAAACACGTTGATCGTTTAAAAGAGGCGAATGCAGGCTAGCCTTGTATAGCTGTAAGTGCTGTAAGCTGCCAAGCAAATTTCTGTCGGCAACGGCCTCTGTTGTCATAAGCTGTCGTTAAACCCTAGATCCATCCATCCATAGCCTTGTGTAAAGCTTACATATTCGTGGACAATTGAGCTCAAGCAGAAGCTGAAGATGTGACTGCTTTTTTTCTTATTTGCATGATCTCAGGTGCTTCTCTCATCTCTGCGTCAAAGATTGTTGAAAATCAAACGCAATTAGACGGTGTTTATTTAGCACATTTACTGTTCTGTGCGTCTTTCCCCGTGGGCTAAGTCGGCAGATGGCTCTAACGCCACCAACTTTAGTCCTGTTTGATTGTGGTTGGGCTGGGAGCGCTTCTGAGTAGAAGGCCTCTAAGGGGCGCTATATAAAACTGCTGTAATAGTAATAATAACTTCGTCAGTGGGCAGCACCGAGCTTATGATAGGCCTAATTCCCAGGGGCAGATCTCGTCCTCTTTCGTCAGCCTTCTTTTTCTCCTCAACCCACTTACTGAGTCTCCTCGCTGCACTCTCTCTCGCCTTCCTCTTAGAAGGGCCGTTCATCAACCTACCCTTCGTCACCCTCCTCTGGTATACTAGGGGAGGGGATGGAGTAATGGTGACACTCTTGTGAGAAGAGTCAAATATATGTAGGCCTTTTGGACTCGGGATCGATTCTCGATGTATTCCCTAAGGTCGATTCTGTATTTAATGATTGTGATGTGGCTTTGTTGAAATGAATAGTTATTGTTCCATTCCCTCCTCCCTTTCTTTCTGTCTCTACCACGTATATTCAACCCCACATGCAGCTCATATCTCCATATGGATTCGATGTGGCTTCTATCCAATATCCGTGGAAATGCCAACAGGGTTATATTTTTACGATTAACTGAAGCCTATGAATTTTCGATTTGTTTTCTCTCAATTTCTCTCCTCCTCTCCTTTGGAACCCGTTCTCTTCTCCTCTTTCTTATTTCCTTTCTTTTGTGCTTCTTTTTTCTTGTTTCGTCCATCCAGAATCCAAATTCCGCCCCTATGGAAGTGCCTCCCGGGGCGACTCGCTCCCTCGCCCCCCGGTGCGTTAGTGGCAGTGAACGGAACGACCCATTGTCCTTGCGTCACGATGTCACCGTCTGCGTCCTCATCAATCGCCGGAAGTCGTTCGTCATCATGTGATTAGAGTGACAATAGCCGCTGATGAACCGACATGCAACACTTGTCGGTCTTTGATCTGACCCGAACCGGACACAGATCAACCGCTGCCACCGCCTGACGGTGCATCGCCAACGACCACGTTTTCAGATTAATCAAGTCTTCGTGTTAAGGAAAGGGTAACGGATTCGAGCCAACGGTGGTGTGCTTGAAAATAGGTTTTGGGCTGTAGCTGCTTCCGACGTCTCCTGGTTTCGATCAACATAACGAAGCGAATTTAAAGTGTCGTGTTGCACTGAGATCGAAATTTTACGGGCATCTGTGACTTATTCTATGCTGTTCTAAATAGATGCTCAAACAGTATGCACACGACATAACAGTCTAATTATGAGTTTATATGGAGGGGCTGTAGGGTATTGGATAAACAATGAGGAACCGAGTTTGATACCTGTACCGGCGGCTATGGTTAAATTGAAATAGACGTATAAAGTGATGGCGCCTTGCATGGCTGCATGCATTCGTTCGCACTGTGTCTGTAATCGTACTGCGTTGTCGTTAGTTGTGCAGTAAACGGAAATTATTATTATTAGTATTTATTCCGTAGCAATGTAGGGATGATATAAAGGCTGGCAAGGCTGTTGACAATACGGAAAACACATTATTGGCAATACCAATGCAATTTTTTATTGGTATTGTAATGCCAGCACTTTTGCCAATACTTTTTGATTAGTAAGCCTGTGTCGTTTGACATGAACTATGTGCTAACAGTATAACGCGGCAATGCGTTCCATTTTCCCGTTCATACCAAATTTCGTGTATTGCATTGTCAATTGTCATTGAGAAAAAATAATTTATATCTAACTATTTCTTGATTGCGATTTGCGACCTCTACAAATTGATGCGAAACAGTATAAGTTACAGTGGTAAAAGTTTTGGTGTCGGGTATCGTTGACAAGCTAACAAAAGTATCGGCAATATACATATGCGATGCCAACCGAATAAAACTAGGCCTGTCTCACAATACTCGCTGCAATACTGAAAAAAGTATCCTTGATACCAAATAATGCAGGACTTATTTTGCGATATTTGCATCCATGCATAGAAGATTAGGAGGATCGAAATTGTGACAAACGATATCAACAGAACGATTCAGTTTAGTCACATTTCTGACTACGAGGCGCGTTAGTAAAAATAAGGAACTTTTCCACCCGGTTCTGGTTTGGCCTCACAAGCTTACACCCAGGTTTCTGGAAGGAGTCGAGTTGTGCGATGATGATGCGTGTCGTTCTATTCGCCAGATGGCGACAGTGCTGCTATGTACGACGATGCAGGTCCATCTAGTGAGAGAATGTGTTGAGTCTAAAATTTCTTGTTTCATGTATCACGAAGAACTTGAGGTGTATTCAAGCCAATGAAGAGGATATGGCAACGAACGTAGAACAAAGGCAGGGACACGGTTCCTGCTTGACAAGCAAATCTAATCTGACAGCTACCCACTTTGCTCAGCTATCGAGAGTAATCGTGATCGCCCAACTTCTAAAGCGCCACTCGAAAGCAAAGCGCACCATAAGCACCATGTGTTACTGTTCGCCTGACTACTTGATCATTTTTACTTTAACATCATGTAGATACGCATATATCATCCTTGTTATGGTTGCATCAGTAAATAAATTTATATCAGACATCATATAGATCAGCGCAGGAGGAGTAGGAATCTTGAAGGGGTGCCTTGTAAATGCTTGTAATCAGAGGTGTGACCAAGTTTTTAAAAGTGGGGAGCATAATTTCAAAAATATTGCGCGAGCGCAAAAAAAATTGTTTGCCCTCCCACTTTTGAATTTTGCCCCCAGAAATTTTAAAAATGGGGAGGGGGTACAAATAA
Source organism: Bimastos eiseni (assembly GCA_959347315.1). Lineage (NCBI taxonomy): Eukaryota > Metazoa > Annelida > Clitellata > Crassiclitellata > Lumbricidae > Bimastos > Bimastos eiseni. The sequence continues at coordinate 14,801,114 of OY365819.1, forward strand.
TCTTAGCAAAAGTCATATGAAAAAACCATTGGAGAAACATAAAAAACCGATTTGGGGACACAGGGGGGCACTGAGCATTAAAACTGGGGGTTGCATTTCGTAGTGCATTTGCAACAATGGACCTCGACAATAGAGCTCGACAACGAATAGAAGCCGTTCCAGACGTTTTTATATCTTTCTTATATAATGTTCTAGTCCCTGAGGAATCCTATGTACCTCGGGACAATAAAAATAATAATATTAATAATGATATTAATAATAATAATAATCGGATTATTAGGTCCTTGGCTTCTGGGTAGTACTTTATATATAATTTCAAGATTTCGATTGACGATTACAAAGGATGCAGGTAGACTGCTTAATTGGTATTGTTATTGTGTTTTTGTCACCTTTTATGAATCCTGGTCTCCAGATTTATTTTCTACTGTAAAACCAATGCCGGAGAAGTAACTCCGTCACTGTTCCTACTCTGACAGTGCCAGTCCCAAGCTTGGATAAGGGTGAACGGCGACGCTAATGATCTCTGTTATCACACATTGTCGTAAAACTGAAATTACTACTACTGTGCTAGAGAAATATGAGTAGGGTCTACTGTAGATTTTGAAGGCATATGCTGTTCAGAAGATGTCGACCACTGACCTCTTTTTTCGAATACAAACCTGTCCCAAAGCTGCTCTGACCCACACAGTGCACCGTGTCAGTGACTTGATTTCCTTGGCCTCGACACGTGAGGGAGGGTAGACAACATCATCGTCGTAATCGTTGTCGTCATCATCATCGTCGTCGTCATCGTCATCATTATCTGACCACCCAACAGCACATTGCAATGTCTTCAGTTGATAATTTCTAGATGAGTTCGTTATAGAAGCCACTGTGGGAATTGAAACTTCTGCCGAGTTAACTGTCGACACGAAGCGCTGTTGGTTAAAATGGTATTGTATTGTAGCCGTAAATTTATATTGCGCCACTCGCAGTGCTGCACCAATCAGAGACGCTCCCAGCGTGATAGACCCCGAGAAAGCAGTGTTGTCTTTAAGGCAGCAATAGGATGCAAGCAGGGCCGTACCGAGCTATAATTGCGCCCAGTGCCTAGCATCAATCTGACGCTCCCACCTTTTGAAAATAGTATTTGCGTCCTGTGCGTAGCATCAATCTGGCGCCCCACATTTTAAAAATAGTATTTGCGCCCTGTGCCTAGCATCAATCTGGCACCCCCACATTTTAAAAATAGTATTTGCGCCCTGTGCCTAACATCAATCTGGCGCCCCACAGTTTGAAAATAGTGCATTTTATCGAATAATAAGTTATTTCATCCTGAAATTTGCGCCGCTTCCACATTTGCGCCCTGGGCCACGGTCCTTATTTATTGATATATTAATATCATACGTCTATAGTGGTAAATTAATGGTTACTCGTATCCCTGTCAGCGTGTCATCATGAAGCCCATATGTGACCTATAAGCCTATATTCTCGTACAGGACTCGTATAGAAGCTATAGGCCTATGAGTTCAACTTCAGTTACTTAGGGTCCATCCACATATTACGTAAGCCAAAAAAATCGGATTTTCGGACCCCATCCCCTGTTGCACCGCGTACATGCGTACGTACATTTGAGCTGTACCCCATTGCAAAGGTTAAATAATCTATAAGAAATTGATTTTGCCACAGGCTATTTATTTTTGTTAAGCATCATATTTAACAGCTTAAATTTGTTAACAGTTATGAAGAATTAAAACACTAACAACACTTGCATTTGAAACCGTTTTAATGCTACACAAAATTGATTAAGCAGCAATATAGTTTGTGATTGGGTTTACAGTTCTGACTTTCATATTCTGTATTGTGGACGTCATAATTAGACAACTATGTTTGCGTACCTACATATTTTCGGGACCCCCTCCCCCACCATACGCAACCGTACGCAAAATGGCCGAAATTTGTAACTCCCTACCCCCTCGCTGCGTACGTAATATGTCTATGCCCATGGAAATGTTGGCAGAGGTGCACTTTAAATACAATTTTATATAATATCGTAATGTTTAGTTCCTTGGCTGTGTTTCACTGAGCTGAATATGTATTGCATTTGATCAAGCGACTAACATGTTTATTTTAAGCTACTGAGTTCGGTACAATACAATATCATTGCATTTGATATCATATTACGGTATTAGTACTCTACTTTCAAAGTTTAAACAGCCACTATAGCAGCGCATTGACAGACCTGAGCAATTATGAGAGGGAAGGACTTGTGCAAGGTCCTTCTACAGTTATTAATTAACCGATTGAGGAGCCCATTCTCTCCGCAGTTTCAAACATCCGCACTCTCCATACTGAATACTGCGACTCTGTGAGTTGCTCTAATCTAAGACTACATACACCTTTTGCAGGCATCTCTCTGAAAACTTTTCTTTATCGCTGGGGTTGGGCTGGGAGCGCCTCTTAGTGGGTAATCTTGGAGGGGCGCTATACAAGTCCAATGTTTGCATGGTTGTAGGTTGCAGCAATCCGCTGCTTTGTCTGCTCAATATTTAATTTCCTTCCTAATCATCTCTTTCCTGACATTCCATTTTTATTGTCTGCTGTGAAAATTATAGGCGTATACCCGAGAAGTGCCATTAACCCTTGAACGACGACGAGCGTGTATTAAAACGTATGGGGAAAACCTTTACAGCTCGTCGTTAAGGTTTAAACCTGCATGCGTCAAGGGTTTAACAGTTCCTTAACTGGTGAATGATTGAAAATGTATGGTCACCTAGGAAGCGAGCTCAGTCCGTCTCTGCTTCCAAAACAACTAAGCACGAAGAGAGACGACGACGGCTAATGAAAACTGACCGACTCATCAGCAGCGATTAAGGCACAAGCGAAGAACATAACGCGGTCGTCTCGCATCCAATCACAGCCGAGTCCTATTCGTCAACGTCCCCCAATATTCGGTCACGACTCCATCGTGTGTTGTGCGTTTTGGCCGTGCAGCAGAAGGTCCGACAACTTCGGACTTCTTGCTGTGTTATTACGAAGTAAATCCGGTATAATCGGCTGCACGGCACCAGGGAATACGAACGGCGAACCAGCCGCAGTAGACTGTTGGCGGCATGCATGAGTTGCGTTCGCATGGAGCCGCTTCCGTGTAAGACCGGATACCGGTACCCTACAAGGAGCTGATTAATCCGGAGTCTTCGTTGGCCCATTGTAATGTCCTACCCAGCCGAGATTACGTTTGTCGTCGGCCAGCGTCTCGTCGTAAGCGACCATCGGTCTTTTATGAGAGCTGTCGCTTAAAAGATTATGATAAATCGCTGGGCTGCCAAATAGACCCGGTAAATCAAATAATCCTGCTAACTTGGGGCGCTGATGGTACTAAAATGTCCCCGCCGTTCACATATTTGCACATCCATCGGCTTCTGTCTGAGTGAGATGGGAGGGAGGAGCAGGAGGACGCATAATACCCTCAGTCGGTCGGTCGGTCGGTCGGTCGATCAACCCGGTCTTTAGTGAATTACGTCTGCTACAAGACGCCCCGCTTCGAGAGCGCTTTGGCGACGCGGCTGCTTGCATGTGTCGAAGGAGGCAGAGGCTTTGAAGATCCCGTGCTAACGGGGCCCACGAGACCAACGGATGACCAGCGGTGGCACCGACACCGAGGAGCTCTCGCCGACGCCGAGAGATGCGTGGCTTCGACACACTGCTGCTGCTGCAGCTGCTGAATGCGTCCGTCGTGGGGTATACTAGGTCGATGCGTCGTTGTTTGTTGCTGGGTCTGTTGGTGCCTCCGCATCCGCCGCTGCTGTCATCGCTTTTGTAGTCTTTGGTGACATGATTGGAAGGTTACGCCGAAGGAGTTATGGAGGAAAGCCGGTATTTTACTACGTCAGTGGAGAGTTTTCTGCTGTGGATTTTATGCGCCGCTGCTGCTATTGTGCTGGTGGAGACGACCGGTTTGGGCAGTAAGGATGTGCGAGGTATTGATTAGCGTCTGTTTAGGTCGTACATCAATGAGCTGTTGAGTAATCGGCCGCCAGGCTTAATGATTTCCTGTAATAGTAAATCGATACTGCTATCGGAACATCCCCCACGGGGATTAAAGCGTTTCGGTTTTACCGTGTTTTCGGTTTTTTAAAGGAGGTGTACGTTTCAATTAAATTACTGCCTATCGACTTTATTTTGATTTAGCAATTAGCACCTGTTAATAAGTTCGTTTTTACCACTTCGCTTTTGTGGGCGCTTTAGAAATTTTGAGTTTACGATTACTATGACTGCAGTTTTTATGAGTATGGTAATGCTGATAACTTACTGCTTCTAAAGTTCTGAAGTGTCTTAGCACAGTTTGATGGGACGCTTCTCCCCTTCCTCCTATTTCATTTCGCAAACAATTTATGATATAGTCGCTTTGGAGCGGTCTTCACTGCACGTCTTATGTAATGGCTGATCTTTGGATGATGACCTGATTATGACTTGATTTTGATGTACCGTCTTTGATGCATTGTGTAGTAGACACCGGGACAATAGAAGTTACTAATTACAATTGTGTGATTACAATTACGTAATTATGTACCTTTGCTTTGAGCTCTCATCAGTTATCATTTTCAACAGACCTCCCTTTAGATCAGCGAGATATAGGGCCATGCATGTGTCCAGTGCTTAGTGAGGTAATTCTATATTGTATGTGCCATATTAATGTTAAATTTTCTATGCTAATGTGTTCTATTTACCCTTAATCAATCCCTTATTTTAGTAACAGGATAATACTCTTGGATATTTCATATTGCTGTGATCCAATAAACTTGACTGACTGACTGCTAATGAAATGGAGCATGCAGGGTGTTTCTGCCAGAGCAGTAATTATTTGAGATTTTGGGCCAGGTATATCTCCAATCAACTATCTATTTATGAAGGCTAAACTGACCATACAATTTCTCTTGGTATTGTTAACATTCATGCTACTATCATTATTTGTACTACTACTACTCTTACTTCCCCCACAAGAACCATTACTACTACTAGCACTATCAATTCTGCAACTATTATTATTATTATAATTTTTATTATTTTATTAATATTGCTATTGCTACTTCCACTACAACTGCTACAACTTCCAATATTACTATTATTAGTTTGCCATTATTATTGCCATTGTTATAATTATTATTATTATTATTTTATGCATTTATTTGGAGCCAATATTATTATATTGATGGTGTTGAGTAACTGTTCATGAAGTACTTTCGCTCTACACAGTAATTGCCTCCTGGGTGCGATGTGTCAAAAGGAAGCAGAGAGCAGGGGTGTCTGCAGATGAGAATTTCTGTGAATCTGACGAATCCCACACTATATCAACATCTATGGAAGCTGGAAAGGGCTGTGTGTGAAACCCTTCTGACCCCCACAGACAAATCGGACACTGATTGTCTCACCAGAGGCTTGAAACCATACTTTCTGTATAACAAGGCAGGCACACAGACTAATTGATGGACAGAAAGAGAGAGAGACAGAGACAGACAGAGACAGACAGACAGACAGAGACAGACAGAGAGACAGACAGACAAAGAGACAGACAGAGACAGAGAGAGACAGAGAGAGACAGAGAGAGAGAGACATGGCTGCTGACTTTAGAGACGTATATGTACTTTAAAGATGAGGTTTTCGTTGTTGACTTGTTCTCTCATAATCACTTTATATTCTGGGACAATGCTTTGGAGAATTGAAATATTCCATGTTAACCGGAATATTCTGAGTTATATTCATTCTTATTCTTATATTTACTCATTTTTTTGTTTCTTGTTCTGAGAAGCTTCGAATTGATTAGCATACCTTCTCTTACTTGGCCCAGATGGGTTGTGCTGAAGCAAGCATGTGGCTGACATACGGTAATGCCATTAATCATAATTATGAAACTCTCTTCTGCATGTTAACCATGCATTTTAATCTTGAGGGATAATTGGATGGTGTTGCAATAGGGTAAATAAGGGTGGATCATCATGCAGTATAGGTTAGCTGGTGTGCCGTCTGGTAATTAATTAACACATTACTCTAACCATGACTCCTAGATGCTACCTTATACTTATGCAATGTGATATCATTATGCCTACTACTGTCTGATGTTAGGCTCAATTTTTACTTTAAACCTGTAGAGTTTGTTTGAGTATTATCCACCGTGTCCGTCAGTTACGACTTGTTCTTATTGACCTGCTTTTGTGCATTGGGGCATTTTCTGATCACGCTATCTCTGCAGGTGTCAATTGCGTTTCCACATTGTCCGTCGTTCACCGTACATCCTTCATCCTTTTCGGCTCATCTGTTCAGAAAGACCATCAAAGCAAAGGCCTACAGCCTCCGGTCTTCGCACTTCTAAATTGTTCGCTGCCCCCATCAATCTACAAAGTTCGCCGACCCAGTCGTTGCGTGATTATCGGCAGACAGCATTTTCTGCCTCGGCTTGTCTGAAAGTTGAGCCATCAGTTATTGCGCCATAAATGGGTGCAACAAATATATCACAATTCTTTGGATGGATGGATGAGAGCATGGATGAATGGATGGATGGGTTAATTGGGTGGGTAGGTAGATGAATAAATGGTTTTATGAACGGATGGGTGGATTTGGGGTGGACTGATGAACAAATGGATGTATGGATAGATTGCAGATGGATTGCAGATGGATTGCGGATGGATTGCGGATGGATTGCGGATGGATTGCGGATGGATTGCAGATGGATTGCGGATGGATTGCAGATGGATTGCAGATGGACTGCGGATGGACTGCGGATGAATTGCAGATGAATTGCAGATGGATTGCGGATGGATTGCAGATGGATTGCAGATGGATTGCAGATGGGTTGCGGTTGAATGCCTGATGATCTTTTTTTCGATTGTAGAGATAGAAGACGATTAGGACTTATAGTCATTACAAACCAAGACGAAGATTGGCTGTTGCTCCACTGAGAGGGGGGTCTGCCCCCGCCTACCTTCTGGCTCTCTGCACTAGGGTCTCCTGGTTCTCCTCTATTCCGCACCGGGTTTCCCTTCGTTCCTCTGCCCGCAGACTTCTCTGGTGGTTCCCCGCATGCGCTCTGTCACGCGGCCCAATCCAGGAGCTTCGCCGACGAGGGTCCCACCAGCTGCAACAGCCTTCCTCTTCGGAAAAAGCTGATCTCGCTCCCCTGCTGCCTTATGGTAGCGCTTGAAGACTTTCCTTATATCTCTGGTTAGCTTTGTGTTGAATCGTGAGCGCCTCTGATGAGTGCACCATACATTACATTGCGTTACATAAGAAGTGACACGGTCGAAGATCTTCGAATACGACAAATGAGAATTGCCACTGTGAGCAAGATCCGTTCCAAGCACCCCATCCGAGCCGTCAGCAGACCCACATAGAGGGCGCTGCAGCAGTCCAGACTGGAAGCCACAAAGGAGTGGATGAGAGGCAGCATTAGAGGTTTAGGAACGGAAGACCTATCGAAGCTGACGCAGCTGGTAACAGTCGTGAATCTCGAGATATTTGACGCCAGCATAACCGTCTTTTCTTTATTAAAGTTATGTGCGTGCTTGTACATCGTGTGCGCATGCGTGTGTGTTTGCGGGAAATTTTATTAACACGCTGGGTTTGTAATTGGATGGTTGCGAGTGCCCACCTGCTGAGTAGATAGATTCCGTTAAACAACCCTCGACCAGTTTGCATAAACGTGCCACTGTAACCCAGCACTATATATCATTTATATATAAATACATAATATATATACAAAGTGGTGGAAATAATTATTTTTTCTGCAAAAAACTAGTTATCGGTTTAATACATTTAAAGTCGTTTTTTTTATTAATGTCATTCAAATTATTTTGTTAACGAGCATGAAATCGGTCATTTGCATGTATTTAAAAATGTCGGTTGGTCGAGACAAGGAAGAAAATAAAAACTAAATTATTATTTCAACTCATTGCGTTGTACCGTCTCGAGGTTTTATCACATGGTGATGCAATAAATATTTCCACCAATGTAGTGTATAATTGGGCACCCGGTAAGTGGAAAGTAAGTCATGAGCCTTGCGATGCTCTTTCCCCATTTCCGAGGGTTCTTGGGGTTCTTCCTGCAACTGGGGCTTCATATGGGGTCTAATTATGTTTGTGCTTTCTTCTTTTCCAGCATCTCCTGTTCTGGGAAAAGTGTCTCCAAATCTGATGATGCCAAGAGATGGCGATACCGTGGAACTGTACTGTGAGGCGAATGGGTCACCCACCCCAACGCTGACCTGGTTGAAGGACGGTCAAGAGATGCGTCCATCTGACCGCGTGACCTTCGTAGGCGGTCGGGTTAGGGTCAAAGCGGTCAACAAAATGGACGCTGGATTATACGTGTGTTCTTTCAAGAATATTGTTGGAACCATATCGCATCTCATTAAGCTAGTCATTCAAGGTTAGTGTCTGCATCTTCTTTTTACGTATTTTAGCTTATATATATGTATATAATATAATGTTACAGGCAATGTGTCAAGCAGACATTGTAAAATGTCTGATTTTTTAGATTTTAGGCAATTTGTAAAATCATCCATTTAGGGTTAGAGTTAGGGTTAGGAACAGGGTCAGGCTTAGTGTAGGGTTAGTGCTGGGTTAGGGTTATTGTAGGGTTATGGTTTCACAAATTGCCTAGCCATTTTACAAAATCATTGGATTCACACAATGCCTGTTACATATAATATTATACGTTTTGGCAAGGTAATACTTTTGTTGTCGATGCTGAAGCTTTTGTTGTTGTTGAAACATGTTTCTGCGTGGATCGTCACAGTTTGTTTGGCTATTGTTCTTGTCGAACTTTCTCTGCACTGTATTTTGATGAATTTTGTCATTTGAGTTTCAGATGTTTTTGTAAGTTGGTGGAGATATGTTTACTAAATTTTATCTGAATTTTTCATAATATCTCTCAGATTTCTATGTAAACATTGTAAGGATTGGCTTACATTGTATGGTATTTGCACAACTTCTGATCTACTTAGCATGCTGTACGTGTTAATCTGGGATTGGAATGTGGTCATAAGCGTTGTGTGTGTGTGTCTGTGTGTTTAGGTGTGTGTGTATGTGTAGGTAAGTGTGTGTGTGTGTGCATGCATGCGTGTGTGCTTGTGTGTGAGTGTGGGTGTGTGCGTGTGTGTCCGTATTCTGTAGCCAATGAACTGGTGATTGGAAGTTTATTCGTTCAATACATTTCGCTTGACTATTGATGCAAATACTTTCCTTGGGCTATATACCATTTGGCCCCGTGACACCGTAAGAAGGTCACGAGAATCCTGATGTGTGTTCGGTGTATTAAACTTCGTGCTCTGTGTGTCTAAGCACTTCGCCTGAGGTATACTAATAAGTCACAGCAGAGGACCATGCTGCTCAATTTTCAAAGAAAAGCACATCATGCGCTGTCAGAATACGTTTGTCTTGTGCCTCAGACCATGATCTAAGTATCTCGCCATGTCCTCCTGCCTTTTGTCATTTATTCTTTCCATTTTCCTGTTGAGTTTCGTTTAAATTTTCCCTACGTTTTGCCTGTAATCTTCATCTGACAGCCGTAGATCGAAGCGATGTGCTGTCAGATCGCTTCGATCATCTCGGCCTGATCGCCGGGATTGTATCCATCTTCCCTGGAATGGCATTTTATAATATCGGATGTGTGCATTTCCCTTTCGATGTCCAATTCCCGACAAAGGAGGTTTTGGGGGCATCTGCCAGCTCCATCTCGTTTCCATCCTGTCTTAAATTAGGAATTAATGAAATAAATCGCATCAGCTGGAGATACAGTTTTGGGTTGCACCATTTCCTGATGGGATCTTATTGTGGATTAACGCAGGGAAATGGGAAGTCTACTTCATTGACGGTCCGGACAATTCATGCAAGTCAACAGAAATTGATCTCCACTGTCATCTTTATGGAACTTGGAAATCAAAGGAGCAATGCTTTTCTCGTGCAACTGAGTGAGCCATAAACATAGATGTTTGTGTGTTGAAGAATCTTTTTCTGCGAAACTCATCAGATATCAAAGCTGAGGAATGTTAAATGTTATAATAGTTTTGCTAACTCATGTATTGCGTTCGTCCATTATGACATTTAACATCATTTAGGCTGCGCAGAGAGCGCCTCTGAGTAGATATCTTGAATTGGTGCTATATAAGTGCTCAATTACATCACATTATGTAATCAGTTATGGTGGTCCTTTGTGCAGTGCTTTTTTTGGGATGAGGGGTCATTGGATCTCTATAAACTAATTGCGTTTTAGGTTGCTTTGGATTTGCAATGAATTGTCAGTTTTGTTTTATAGTTTGTGTTTGTGTGTATATATGTATTGTATTTTTGTATTGTATTTAAGTATTTTTAATGCGCTTCTAGTTGGGTGAACTGTTCAGAAGCACTGCCAGTGTGAAATGCCCGCAAGAAGAATTTGGTTTTGAGAAAAGCAAAACGGGATGAGAGACTGCCAGATAGAATTTTAGAGCGAACAGATGGAGAAAGTGCATTCCACGGACCACAGAGAGGAACCAATTGAAGCAGAAGATCGAGACTGAGCCATAGTAGTTCTAGTTCAAGGAACCAAGAGGTCAAGTTTGCTGATTGAGCGAATTGGATGATTGATTGATTTGATTGATAATTATATATGTGTGTATGTGTGTGTGTGTGTGTGTGTGTGTGTGTACCAAGACGTTTATCATAGCTCCCTTAAGTACTCACATGGGTGCTGCACCCTCTGAACCATGATGCTCTCTGCTCAGCTGCGTACATGTAAGCATATATCCGGGTAAATCGTTAGAGTTCTCGTTTTTATGCCAAATCGTACGACGAAAACTTCAATCATTTATAAGATGAGCTAAAGTAAGGTAAGGTAAAACCCAGGCCTAGATTTAACAGCAGAAATCTACGAATCCGCTATTTAATGTTGCTCTTTCGTGTGTTAATTTCAGTTATTAATTACAGCGGTTAATTTTTTCATTTAATTCTTCATCTCTCATTTCTGTTACTGCGGAATGTACTGTTATGAAATTGCTCTCCATTTGCATCACTGCACATTTCCTCACATAAATGAGCTGGCCAGTGGTCTCTGCTTGCATCAAGTGCTCAGTCAGATCTATGATTGTATTGATTAATTTCTGTCACTCTGTAATTCCTAGCTTCTTTGGTAATTTTCACCAGCTTTTATAGATGAGTTTTATATCCGGGTAAATCTGTTCGCAAGCACCATCACTTTGCCGAGAAATAACTGTATCGTTAGAGTTCTCGTTTTTCTGCCAAATCGGACGACGAAAACTTCAATCATTTGTAACAGTTTAACCTACACATATCGAAACAGACTTGTGGCAGGGTTTATGGCAGGGACATTGCTGCCCTGAATTATGTGACGAATTTACGATTGTTTTATGAAGAAGAAAGGCCATAATGTGATAAATATAGGAAGTAGTCCCAATTGTGTCATCATCAAATGTTGCTTCTGTCAGCAGATCGTTTGATATGACTACAGAGGAAGAAGAGGGTTTAGCCGTCACAGAAATTTCTCTGAACACAGAAATTTCTCTGAACACTTCTATGAGTTGCTCTCTGTAATTTTTTTAATAAATAATTCATTGGGCACGAGACGATTTTCAGGGAATTATTCTTTCAGATGAAATTGCATTGCGGTGATGATTGTAATGCATTGCATCCGGTGCTGGAGCTGTGTCTGTGGATTTATAGTGATGATGGTAACTTGCATCTATACTCTGCTTATGTTGCGTTATATGAAAGCAATGCAACTGCCTACTCTTGGTGCAATTTGTGTTTGAAAGCTGTGAGTTGGAGGGAAGGCCTTTCGGGTGTGGGATGATGAATGGTCTGGGAATGAAATGATGGTCTGAACCAGCTAGTGTGGGGTCCTCTAGGCTTTGACAGTGAACTTTAAGAATTTCATTTAAGAATGATTCCCTGAAGTCGGCTGGTTCTCAGTGAGTATCTTTAGGTATAGTTTACTATGTTTTTTGCACAACGTAAAATGTGTTGGACACATATTGTTAAGTTTATTTATGTCAATTCAAGTTGAAACTAAACTCATTCACATATATGTGATAATATCTGAACACATATGGATATAAATATGTAGGTATTGTTCTGAAAAATGCTAATGATGTACATTGTTGCTGCACCATTCATAACCTATAATGCAGTATTTATGTATGTAATTGCATAATTATGTTTTTTGGAACATTTTAAATTTTGACCTTTAACTTTAATGTGCATGATTATGTTTTTAGATAGATTTTTTTTAAATTGACTATTCATTCTAGTTTTTATTTTGCTGTTGTGTGTGGCATGTATCATCAGGATCAGAAGTCCAAGAAGCAAATGCACTCATTTATTAATTTCACCCCTTTTTGTCATTATGTTTCATTCATTCATTAATTCGTTTCGAAAATTTATATAGCGCCCCTTCAAGAAACCTACTCAGAGGCGCTCTCAGCCAGGCTTTGGCCAAAAAAATGACTTGAGGATACGATTGAAAGCTGGCAGATTGTTCCTAGGGAGCATGGGCAGCGCTGGCGGAGGTCCATTTGATATGGAGGGGCTCACAACCGAGAAGTCTCGGTGCTGTTTAATGGAGGATCGATCTCGTGAGACCAGTAGCATCACCCTATCGGATGAACGGAGAGCCCTATGGTAGGATGTTTGTGTCATGACCTCTTCCCATGGTCATGCCTCTTGGTTGCATGACCTATTGAATATAGTTCTCATGGAAATGCTAACCAGCCTATGGATGTGTCTTCCTCGAGCAGTTCGGCATCTGGCTCAATTCTCAGAAACTTCCTGTCTGCGTCTTTTCATAAGAACTGCAAACGCATCAATCGTTAGTACGTTTGCTGGTGGCTATTTGACATGAGCTGAGTAGTATAGTTGTGCTAAGAGAGTTCTTCAGGCCTCTCTAAACTCATCCGCTGCTCGTAGTCAAGCAGTGCCAGTCCCAAGACAGGAGAGTGAAGTAGGGTGATGCTAATAATCTTTGTTATGACTAAGTGTCTATTTAGCAAAACTAACCAACTAAACACGGAAACTGACTAACTTGAACGCCCTGGACAATTCAACCAGGATTTTAAGATTTTGGCATCAGAAAATATTATTATTATTATTCTGAAATTTGAGATCGCTCTTCTTCCGACATTTTTTTTGCTCACAAGTGCACACGTTTCGACGGCGCAATTGCAGTTGTACAGAGCAATTGTGCACGAAAGACTTGCTCAAGGTCCCTACACACCTTGGACTAGGGTCGAACCCGCTCACTCAGCGCACACTGAGCGTTACGGGCCGACCACTCTAACCAATCAGCCACCGTGCCACACATATAGCGAAAACTAACTAAATATATTTAAGAGGAATGAGAACTTTTCTCAGTTTTCTATTTTTGATATTTAAGGCTTCAGTAAACTTCAGTGATGAGGGTTATAGTGCAGCCGAGGCATTCATAGAACAGATACCTGGCGTGTAATAGATCTGGCATTTGCAGTGTTTGCCGTAAGCTAAAAATCACCATTTATGACAGTTGTGACAGGTGCTACGCTGCCGTCCAGATAATATTTATGTACTAGAAATATTGAACCTAATACTAAGAAGATGTGAATGGAAATGAAGGGCAGAGGGGGAGGGAGGAGAAGGAGGGATGAGAAGGAGGGATGAGAAGGAGGGATGAGAAGGAGGGATGAGAAGGAGGGATGAGAAGGAGGGAGGAGAAGGAGGGATGAGAAGGAGGGATGAGAAGGAGGGATGAGAAGGAGGGATGAGAAGGAGGGATGAGAAGGAGGGATGAGAAGGAGGGAGGAGAAGGAGGGATGAGAAGGAGGGATGAGAAGGAGGGATGAGAAGGAGGGAGGAGAAGGAGGGATGAGAAGGAGGGATGAGAAGGAGGGAGGAGAAGGAGGGAGGAGAAGGAGGGAGGAGAAGGAGGGAGGAGAAGGAGGGGGAAAAGGAGGGATGAGAAGGAGGGATGAGAAGGAGGGATGAGAAGGAGGGAGGAGAAGGAGGGAGGAGAAGGAGGGGGGAAAAGGAGGGATGAGAAGGAGGGATGAGAAGGAGGGATGAGAAGGAGGGAGGAGAAGGAGGGGGGAAAAGGAGGGAGGAGAAGGAGGATTGAATGTATAGAATTATTGGTTGTTGTAATTCTTGTTGAGTCTTGTGCATCTGTATTTGTGTATGGGATGAGCCGGTCGTTTCTACCCGTTCCAACTTATACTGCGCCATTGTAATGATGCCAGCGACATTGATGCATCTCTGGGGACTGCTGGATTCTGGAAAGTGAGATGGAGAGGCAACCTTTATGTCATAGCAGTTTGTTATCACATTTGCAACCAAATAGGAAATGTTTTTGGCACTCTCTAAAAATGCCAAGTGATTTGCCAGAAGAAATTAAAATGGTTATCTCGAACGGTCAGTAAAATTCGACTGCGTAAAGGAACCATGTAAAGCAATATTATCATTATTGATATTTTTATTATAATAACTATTATTTTTATTTTGCCGGATATAGTTCTCATCCGTCAGGTGACACAATAATAATAATAGTAATACTAATAATTTTTGGCTGAGGTTGGACTGGGAGCGCCTCTGAGTAGATTTTGCTATATTAAGTTTCATTGATTAATTCATTGAATTATATAATTATTACTATTTGTATTATTCTGCATTTTTAATGCTGCAAAGCCACTGAGAACTGCAACTGTGAGACATGGATAATCAGTAGTAAGGTTTGAAAGTTTTGAGGTATTATAAAAAGAAGAGATAGTGTAACTTACATAGAGCTACTTACATGCTTACATACAAACATGCACGTATGTAATTATGGTTATGTATGAATTTGTTATGTGTGCAAGTTCAATTTTTTCATCCATGTGTGCATATCTAATAAAATATACATACAGTCTACAGATGTATTCATACGTTGAATGCATACTCTGCTTCTCTACTTACCTGTACTTGGAGATAGCAAGGTGTTGTTGTTAAAGAAATACCTGTGTGATATTCATACTAGTTCAGGTCCAGTTTCTAGGATGTACTTTCATTTCATATGTCGTCTAAATATTGGTGTAAATATCATTAATGCACAATTTCCTGTGATTTGACACGTAATCAAACAACATCTTCTGTTGGCTTTGAACAGCATCTACATTAAGAGTTATGTTCCTAAATTAGATCGTTTGAAGTGTCTTACATATATCCGGTTCTATCTTCTGTTCTAGTTTCGTGATCTGAGGTCTCTATATGTTACAGGCAATGTGTGAAACTAGGGATTTTCTCAAATGCCTAGGCACTATGTAAACCCTACACTAGCTTTATCTTTACCCCTACACTAACCCTAACCTTGTACATAATCCTAACCCTAAATCCGGGATTCAACAAATTTCCTCAAAATTGGCATCATGCACCATAATTACTGCATGTTTACTTTAATGGAGGATCGTTGTGTATTAAATGTTCAGGTTTGTAGTTCAATGTTGCAATTGAGAAATGTTTAATTTCACACAGGTCTGTTTGATAACTGTTGGTAAATTCTCTGTTAATCCGTTTTTTGTAATGCAGACTTTTTAAAATTTCCATTAGTTCTCTTTTTATTACCAGTGAATTAAACTTAATTCTTTTATTATTTGTTTCAGGCAATGGCTGGAATTCATCCGGTGAGTTATTTTAAAGTACTATTTCTCTCATTCTATTCTGTTAATCTTGAATCTCCTTCATAAACAGTTTGTCTGTCTGTCACAGTTGCGGAAATAAGAACCAGCCGATGGGCCAATTTAGCACGCGCTCCAAGCAAAAAAATCTTCCTTTTGAAGTATTTTTTAGCAGTGTCCAATAACTTCTTATGACTGCTAAGGTCGTTGATGTGTCTATTTCCTCCTTTATCTATACTTGGGATTGACTTAACCCAAAATCGGAAGGATAAGTTTCCTTAATAATTATTTTGATTGGATGACGTTTAACATACTTCAGGCAGAGGAGGGATAACTTGAGCTTCTATAAATCCTTTGCCTCTGAAAAACAAATACTTAATTTGTCGCCCCAATCACTTCCTCGTTTAAGATGCAGATTTTTAAAATCTGAAGAAGCATTAATTTGAATGCTGCAAACCTTAGGCAGAGCATTAGAATCAACCGGATTTGTGGACTGGACGATTAGGCGTGAAAGAATAATTGACAGGCGACGGCACATTTTCAACTTGGAGAATAAGAATGAGCAGCTGGTCTAAATATGAAAACTATCAGAGCAGCGAAAGAGATAATACTGCCTGATGTGATATTCTATTGCACGTCAAGAAATTCTGCCGCGGTTGAAGCTTAATTTGAGATTGCTTTTGACAATCATGCTTGATGCATTTTATTATATATCAATGCATAGTCTTTGTGAGTTAGTATAGTCTATAGCTTTTTCTATTCATAATAACATTCTTATGAACATTGTTGGAACAATATTGAATGTTCAGACTTCAGAAAAATATATCTGTCGTTTCTGGCCTACATATCGTGTAAGCCTAGGTCGTTGAAACCTAACAAAGAAATAATGTATTAGTGACTAAAATACAGAATTGAGGTGACCAGATACTTGCAGAAGCTCATGGGGACTATGCCACAATCAACCTCCGCTCTAAGGGCTGCAGGTGATGAGACAAGGTTGTTGAAGCCCTGACTCTTCTATATAGGCTGCAGAGAAATTCCGGGCCCTAGGCAGAAATTTCGGGCCCCTAGGCAGAAAAATTCCGGGCCCCTAGACAGAGAAATTCCGGGCCCTTAGGCCACAGGCTTCTTGGACGTAAAGTGGGTTTGGCTTGTTCCATGGCAACATAATGATAAGTTGGGTAATAATCAGTTACTTGAAGTTTTGACTGATTGAAGAGGCTATATATATGTCGTTAAACGGCATAAATCATAAACTTTGCATAAATAATTATAATATTTTTGATGAGTTGAATGCGGGTCCGATTCTCTGGGCATTTGGCCCACCCCACCTGAAAATTTATAAATGCGTTATTAGCTGTTTTGAATCAATATCCGATTAAATGTTTGCTCGTTATCAATGCGCTGCTCCCAGTTTAGACTCTGTCTCTCTCTCTCTCTATCTATCTATGAGAGCTAGCCTTTCCTACAACATCTGTACGATAATGTAAGACAGCGACATGTAAGCTATGGCCACGGATGTCAAGGCTATATCTCAATTTCGCATCACTTACCCGAAGGATACCATGAACTTTTTTTGAACACGACATGTGGGTATTTTATTTGCCAGGCGTACTTATTTGGAGCTAGGACAGTATCAGTCATAGAAGCGGTGGCTGCGCCTCAGCATCTAATGTCACGCATAGTCGCTTGAGTTATTCAATGCGTCAGAAGCACTTAGGATGCTCTCTTCCGAGCTGAGTCTGTTAATAATGGAACAATCACTGCGGCTCACCGAATATGTATATATACATATATATATATATATATATATATATATATATATATATATATATATATCTACATCAACACAGCTGGAAATTGGAATGATATATTATAGGGCCGTGTAGCCTTGGAAGAATTAGGCTTTTACCAATTCAAGTTACCTTCTGTAAATTGACCTGACCTGTTGGTTGTGATGCTTGGTGGGGGAGGACTTGTGCATTAGGCAGACTGGTCCCCTTGAAGTCTTGAAGATGCTCTGCCTTCACTTATGTATACGCTGGTTATCTACTCTTAAAAGGGTTTGCTCCTCTGGGTATATGTGATATGCCGTTGCCATATGGGAAGTTCCAAGAACATTTTAAGTGCTTTTACACAGGTGCTATATAAATGTCCATTTCATTTGCACATACATTTGTATTATGTGCTTACATAATTTTATGCATACCTGATATATACATGCGAACAAGGATGCATACACATATAAATATACATACGTACATGCCAGCATACGCATTCATATGTACATGTGCACTATCATCCTGAATACATGCACATCTCATACATTTGCTATTATGTCTAGAATTAACAATGCCACCAATGGTCCAATATTTTATTCGCTCATGTGACATTTAGCATCATTAAGCCTGCACAGAGAGTAGATATCTGGAATGGGTGCTATATAAATGCTTCATTACATTAAAATACAGATGTAGGCAAATAGTGGTTCAATGCAATTTCCATGAGGTGCAACACAGTAATAGACATTGAACAATGTTAAAATAAAGCCCACAAGAGGTTTACTTTAAATAAAAAGAAATAGATCATTATTATTTAATTATTCGTCCATTCAGGCAATTTCCATTTCTCCTGAACAGCGTTGGATTTGCATGCAAGTCCATTCATTCTTTTTGGAGTCAGTCAGCTTTGCTCTTCCCGGCTGTTTGCTCTTTGGCTAAGATTCCCTTTCAAAGATGGTCGAACGTTTTTCATCGCACACGCATATTGATCGGACACATGCCGAATTGGGACTGCATCCAGCGTTGCAACTCCTCGTTAGTATTCTGGACACCTAATGATTATCCTCAGCAGCTAATAATTATTTCCCAGTCGAAGCATAGGAGTTGATTGGTTATTGCCCATTCCATTTTTGAATGGCTAGTGATTTGTGAATTTCATCCTCTCTGAATGGAAATCTAATAATGGTTTGTGCTTAGCCTCCGAATAGCGCCAGAGTAGTTTAGAGTTCATGACTGCGATTACAAAAAGAACAAGGAAGTGTCTGCATATGACAACATACAGTCACTATTTTCTATACAATGCCATATGGATCATGCTATGTCTTGGAAGTTCTTGTGCATAGCTCTTTAGTGTCTAGGTTATCGTAATCGTTATTTGCAATTGCTCATGTCTGTAGTGCCTTTACAGATAAACTACTCAGAGGTAGTGCTACATTTACGATTACAATTACAGCACAAACTCGGATTAGAACCATAAATGCAGTTTCAATGATAGGTGCTGCTATATCCATTTGAGGCAACAGTTATATGTGATATAAGAGATAAAAGTTTGATTATTTGGCTTCAGCTTATTTTTTGCTGCTAGTCTTGTTATTGCTTTTATGGATAACACAATTGGTGCTGCTGTTTTTGAGTTGTTGATTAGCTCAGAAGTCGTCTGCGCACATGTTTATTTGTGTTTGTATGCTTGTCTGGCTTATTGTTCTCTTCTCTGGGTTCAGATGATGATGGAAGTTCCAATGGTGATTGTGCCTCACAGCAAAATGTCTTGATTATGATGATAATAATAATGATGGTGGTGGTGGTGGTGGTGGTGGTGATGATGATGATGATGATGATAGAAATTATAATAATACTAATATTATTATTATTATTATTATAATTATTATTTATTATTCCATCCCAGAAGAGGAGGCCTGACCCTCCAGACAAATAATTCAGCACCATACATGTAGTAGTAGTTTCTAGGTCCCTGGGCAACGAAGTACCTAATAATAATAATAATAATAACAATAATAATAATAATAACAATAATAATAATAATAACAATAATAATAATAATAAAAATAATAATACCTCTGACGAAAATTACTAAAACATTTTTATATCGTCACTCATGTTAGCATTTCTGCATTTATGTCAGATTGTTTTCTGTCTCAATAAATAATAACAATAAAAAAATAATGATAATATTAATAATAGTTATTTGAAACTAATTACTCTGTATTTGTGTTTAATGGCTTTATAAAGATTTATATTTGTGTAATAAAGATGTTAAAAACTATGATAGAATGTGGATTGCTCTTAATTTCCATGATCTACTTGACCAAACACGTAAATGATAACCCGCATTGGTTCCCAGTGCTTTAAATACACTCTCGTGGATGAAGTGTTGAAAGGAACGATCATCGCGGTCTTGGATTAGTTTGCAGATAGTCTTTTATGTGAAGTGACTTCCAATGAAAGGATGTTAGGCATCAGATTGCTTTTGCTGAAGTAGCTTTAAATGAAGGATCGGTCCAGGTGCTGCGATGCTTTTATAGGCATTCCAGGTCTTTGGCCGCCAGTTGATGAATCTGCATATATACAGTACACCAGAAATGCATGTTTGAAATAAAATTCAAAATAAGATTTAGTTGTCTGGTAACTGTAAGAATGCATTTTATGCATGCATCGTTTTTGCTATAATGGCTTGATACCTGAGATCTGTACATTCCTTGTTTTGATTTCTTCCTCAGTTGTATTTTGATTGAATTTATCAACATTTTCTTTAGTCTTTTCAAACTGCCCTTAGCACTGTAGGGTCAAAGGCAACAACTTGCTACTGTGTCCAACAATTGCAACATTGCACAAGTTGTGTACTGTTTCTAGTAACCATTCATTATTTTTAAAGTTGTGATCATGATGTTGTGGTTGGTTGGTGTGTATGGTGGTGATGATGATGATGAGAGTGACAAAAATAACATTCTTATACTAATTGATATTAGATAGCTTTGCTTGAGCTGGAAATGATCACCCAGTCAGGAAAATTAGGTTGAGTATGAAATGCTGTCAATTAGCTGGCATCAGAAACATGTTGATGATGATGATGATGATGACGACGACGACGGCGGCGTCGGCGACGACGACGATGGTAATGATGACGACGACGACGATGATGATGATGATGATGGTGGTGGTGGGGGTAGCGGCGGCGGCGACGACGACGATGATGATGGTATGAGAAGCAGATGTTTGCCAAAATAGCCGTTGGATAAGTTTGGTGGCTAAGTGTAATAATATTATTATTACTATTAATTTTATATGTAGTGTAATGTGTTGTGATTGACCATTTATATAGTACTGCTTCCAGATAATTGAAGATATCTACTCAGAGTCGCTCTCTGGCAGTCTCTGCGCTAGCTTAACATGATGTTAAATGTCATTAGGCCTGCTAAGGATTATTTTACATTGTTGAGCAACACAGTGTACAGTGAGCTGAAAGGGTCACCAGTGTGAAGCCAACGAACGGATTCTGTTGACGGCTGACGGATAGTATTATTGATGATGTCTTGCTAATTCTATTAACGTATATGGGAATTCTAAGACTAGCAGCTCATCCATTCTTAGGTGGAGACCGACCTT
Organism: Bimastos eiseni; assembly: GCA_959347315.1. Classification (NCBI taxonomy): domain Eukaryota; kingdom Metazoa; phylum Annelida; class Clitellata; order Crassiclitellata; family Lumbricidae; genus Bimastos; species Bimastos eiseni. The sequence goes on from OY365819.1 coordinate 14,822,162, forward strand.
TGTCAGTCTTCATCTACAATAAATTAATAATGTATCTGTTTAATTTCAAACTGACAAGCCACAAGTAACATATAAACGAATGATGACAAGTTATTACAGGAGTCGAATTTAACTGTAAGGCTGCCTTGCAAGGCGTCCATCACGTTATGCGCCTAATTTGACCAGCGTGTAGCGAAAGGACTAGTCAACCTTAGGGGCTACAGGAATCGAACTCACTTCCTCTGCTCTGCATGCCAATGTCTTACCCATTACTATTTGGACCCAAAGTGTTTCACATGTCTAATTGCAATGCCAGGAGCAGCTTTTATTGATCAGTATACCAATACAGATCGACTATTTCTGCTGACCTTTGAGCTGGAACTGGCCATGGGGTCAAAGGCTATTAATAGCATATCAGACTACAATTACACATGGCAGATGATGGATTCCGAGTGGAAAGGAGCATTTGTTATACTCTCTGGGAATAAGGAATGGCTGGAGATGTGCTCTTTTGACCGGAAGATGCTCCGTCTTTCGTTCTTCGAATGGACCCTTTGTCGGTCTACAGATTTTTCCGTGTCTTTCCCGATTTGTCTTGACTTTGTTCTTAAGTCTTTGTGTATTATGGTCTTGTGGTTAACCTCAAGGACTGTCAGCCGAGAGGTCAATGGTTCAAATCTCCACCTGCGTTGATGCTGGGAGGATCGGATGGCGAGGGAAATTATTAGCCAACTGCCATCATTGCCAAAATATTAGTTTTATCTGCTGAGGCTATGAATATGATGTTGCATTTCACTATCATTATCTGGTATCTATAAATTTATATAGCTCCTCTCACTGTGCACACCAATCGGAGGCAAATCATACGTTAGTCACTTGGGAATTGCTTAGGGAACTGCTTTTCTCTTCTTCTTTTTCTTCTTTCCTCTTCTTCCTCCTCCCTCCCCTCCCCTTCTTCTCACTCTCACTCCTCCTCTTCTTCTTCTTCCTCCTCATTCCCTTCTTCTCACCTCTCCCTCCTCCTCTTCTTCTTCCTCCTCCCCTCTTCTCACCTCTCCCTCCTCCTCTTCTTCTTCCTCCTCCCCTCTTCTCACTTCTCCCTCCTCCTCTTCTTCTTCCTCCTCCCCTCTTCTCACCTCTCCCTCCTTCTCTTCTTCTTCTTCCTCCTCCCCTTCTTCTCACCTTTCCCTCCTCCTCTTCTTCTTTTTCTTACTCCTCTTCTTCTCAACTCTCCCTCCTCCTCTTTTTCTTGGTCTCCTTTTTCTTCTTGCTATTCCCTTTCTTCTTCTCCTCCTCTACTCCTCCTCCCCTACCCTTCTTCTTTCTTCTCCCTCCTCCTCTACTTGTCTTCTCTACTTCTTCTTCTTCTCCTTCATTATTCCTAAATCATGGTCTTACATAATGGTCAGGCACTCTGCATGGTTTGTTGGCCGTTCTTAAATGAACTTAGATCACGCTGACGCTTATTTGATCAGAGGATAATGTGATAAAGTTGATTGATACACACACATAGAACATGGTTCTAAGTTAATCTTGCGAAAGCCATTGGATGAGATGAGCATAATTTTCTATCCAAACTCCACAACATTTACTTTTTCTGTTGGTCAATTTGATCAGTGGAATTTAAAAGCTGATATTTCAGCCTGAAGCAGTTTTCTATTTTATTTAAGTTCTTTGTTGTTTTTTATGATGATTTTCCTTAAGTAATTCCATCGATGCAATTCCTAGGTAATGTCTACATTACGGTCCAGCCTAAGAACACGACGGCCATTGAAGGCAGCCGAGTGAAGCTACAGTGTCATGCGGAGGGCTATCCAGACAACATCACCTATCACTGGCTTCACAACGGAGTAGAGTTCCACCTGAGACCTTCACTGGCGTTGAAGGGCCAGGTTCTCAGCGATGGGACGCTCATCGTCAACTCGGTCTCGAAGGAGGACAGCGGTTGGTACAAATGCAGACCCACGAATAGACTGGGAGTTCCTCCTGAAGCAAGAGCCTACCTAAACGTTACATGTTAGTATTCTTCTTACTATTAACATTCTTTATCATCATCATCATCATCATCATCATTACTATTATTATTATTATCATTATCATTATCGTTATTATTATTATTTTTATTATTATTATTATTATTATTATTATTATTATGTGACATATAGTGTTATTCATCATTGGCATTGCCAACGGATCTGTCATCAGGCTATCTGGGTCGCCGCTTGTCAGTGGATTGTAATCTTAACATATGCCCTGAAAAGCCACCGCATTGAAACGTTGGATCAATGCCGACAAGTTCTGGAAAAGGAAGTTTGTCTATCGGGTGTCACCGGTAGTTGTCGAAAGTCGGCGTCCAGTCTCAGACAGAAAGGCGAGGCCCTCATTATTGAGGGGACCGAAGGTTTCTATAGCGATTGGAACAAAAGTGTATTTCTTCTCTAGCTCAGAATATTTTGTGTGTTTCCTTGTGGCTGCTATATCCGCCGGTCATCCAGCTGTGGAAGCTGTATCGGGGATATAAGAAGCGGCCACTGTGTCCACCACCGTCGCGTCCCAAAGTAAGGCCCGCTCCCACTCCACGGTATCAGGGTCTGCCCGTCCGGTCTCTTTCCATCTAATCTAGAAAGATCTGACGGTTCGTTGACCGCTGGAATACCGGCTCTGTTGAGGCTGCGATGGATAAGGTCGTTGATATTACAGTGTCTTGCTTGACGGCCAAAACCCAATGAACAGGACAGGCCATGTACGCCTCTGGCAGAGACGAAGGCGCCGCATGCGCAGGTGTGCGGTTCGCAGATGGCCACCCCTAATCGTAGGCCGACCGCCACCCTTACGGTTTCGTCCTCCAGTCTGAGATCGCGAGAAACGAGCGGGAGAGCGTATAGCCAGTCCGAGGCGTGCGGTGACTGCAAGGCCCTTAGTCTCGCCTGGTCGTAGGGATCCTGTAGCTTTTCTTCCAGTGCAGACAGAACCGCGTTTAACAGCGGTCTGTCAAAGTGGGCTTGTTTATGGCCCGGCGTCGTCGGGGCAGAGGCTTCGGTAAGTTGAAGCCATGTAGACATCGCCGAGTCGCATGCCGAGTCTGATTTCACCGCTACTGATTCTAAGATGAGGGACTGGATCTGGAGAAACGAGCGGGAGAGCGTATAGCCAGTCCGCGGCCGAAGCCAAAAAGGTGGGAAGTGCCAGCGAGGACGCATTCCTAATTCCCAGTCCTCCCATCCTGATCGGGAGAGTGGCCTGATCCCATTGGTCATCGGTCATCGAAATGTTGAAGATTCGCTCGATCCCTCCTCGCAGCAGGCCGTCGTAAGCTCATAGACGCGGGTGGTCGTGGCAAGGGGTGCATCTCAATAAATGCATGAGTTTAGGCGAGCCGATCGAATGTCTAAGGATCAGTAGAGCGTCTTGTCTAGCGATTAGTTGCAACCTGTCGAGGGCAATTCCAAGGTCGGCCACACAAGTGTCGAGGGCTGAAAGCATGGCATCCGTCGGCGAGAGCGGAGCCCCTAGGAGCACGGCCGATGATGCATTGACTCGGCGAACTGTCCTAGGAAGCCTTGACTAACGTCGTTGATATGGGCGTCGGAAGATATGAGTTCGCATTTATCGCGGTTGTGCGCGAGGCCAAGTTGCATACATCTCTCATCGATCGAGTTAACATCCGCCTCCACCACCTTAGGATCTCCGCCCGAGGTGAGCTCGTCGAGGTATCCAAAGGCCAATGGTAAAGGCAGGTGATTAAGGATCGGCTGTAGCGGTAAGCAGAAAAGTAGAGGTCCCAAGGGATCGCCCTGTTGCGAACCTTCTTGCGATTGTATCATGAATCTCCCGAATTTCAGAGATGTCGCCTCGGCGTAGGCAAGATGGCAATATGCGGATAAATTAGGAATGAGTTCGTCCACTGATGCGAGCATGAAGTCTCGGTGCAAGCTATTGAAAGCGTTCGAGATGTCAAGCTTCACCATTATTGAACTCGTGTCCATGCTGGTCAGAAATCGTCTAGCGGCGTGGGTTGCCGCCAAAATGTACTCCATAATGTCGGCTAGAAGGCGGCCAGCTCCTGATCTAGCTCCCTTGGGAAAATACCTGAGAAGACCTCGTGACAGGCAAGGGTGTCGCATTGACCTGACATGTCTCGGGTCCGAATCAGTGGCGGCATCGGTCGTCCGTTCTCCGTCAGTCGTGATTTGTTCGGGATTTGCATTTGTCGCACCGAGCCAAAAGGTGCCAAAGGGAATCCTGAAGATAAGGGCGGCTTATTCAAACCCGGACATGGATTGGCTCTGGGCCCGTGTTGGTGGACCATGCCGTCCTTGTTATGGAGTTGGCGAACTGAATGACATACATTGCATGTCCCTTGTGCCTTTTATTTTTTTGCCCTGAAGTACTTCATTCCCCAGGGACTTAGAGATTATTAATATAGAGATTTTATTGTCCGGAGGGCATTATTATTATTATTATTATTATTATTATTATTATTATTATTATTATCGTCGTCATTATGTCTGCCGGTATTCGGGTTTGCTATAATTTGCTGTTATCGCCTGTACATGTCGGCGAGCTAAGTGAGTGGTGGCAATATCCCGAAGAGGCAGGCGGCGTTCCCACATTGAAGAACCACGGAGGTCCGCTGGAAAAGATATGATGTCTCCATTGGATCATGGGTTGTATCACTCATCCGGCTTCCCAAATCTGATATGAATGCAGTCCTTCACTGCTCCAAGCGCCGCCAGATTCCAAGGCAAGGGCTACGAAATCGTGGGTGTTAGTGATGGTAAAATACTTGACCCTCTTGGACGCAGCATTAATTAATGAACGAAATCAGTGGCGCCAACGGCAATGCAAAGGAACATTTTTATTGATCATTGTTAGCTCTATTAAGTTCCCAGATTAGACTAGACTGTGTCGTGTTAGCACCCGAGATTATTTGCACATTTGTTTCAACGTTAACATGTGTATTATAGGTCATGCACTTAAGCATAAAACAACCTGAACAGTGAGAGTCCAAGAAGACCATACAACTAAGACACTCGTTCGCCAAGAACATAGACGATATAACACCTTTATCGGTGGCTGGACCAAGAGTGCTCCAGAGTAGGTTTCTTGAAGGGCGCTATATAAGTGCTCAGAATGAATGAATGAATGAATGAATGAATGAATGAATGAAAGGATGAAGTCGGTTTACCATTCAGAGACGATTACGTCTCTTGTTAGCTTCCACATGTCTTTCCAAGGTTCTGGCTACATGACAATACAGCTGTAATTTGATAATGCCCGCCTCACATGGTTCAGAAGTGTAGGTAGACGCCCGGAAACAGCAAATGCAGTCGAATAACAAGAGACGCTTGTATACACCCTAGCAGCAACAGAGGATCGATCATCCCTCCCTAGAAGGGGCGTTATACCAGACTATGGTGCAAATACTGTGTAGAAAAGGCAAATGGATGCCTACGTGAGATGAGTATGAGTATCCGCTAGAATTTTCCTAAGGACAGTGATTGTTTCAAGAGCACATTATTACCCAGAAACAATCATTGCTTGATTTATACTGTGGCAATCTGGTAAGTGTCAGATTGAACTAGACTGTGATTAAAGTAATCTATCCTTTTAGCATCCCCAATTATTTGCCCATTAATTTCATTGCTGACATATATAGGCCGTGCGCAAAAGAATACTATGGGTAGTTTGTAATTTGAGCTTAAAACAGCCAGAAACGAAATTCATTTGGAAGAAACATGAATAAATTGGAGGCTTAAAGCTGGTATTGGAGTTCTGTGGTTAGTGCCATTTTTGAGGTGCTTTTCAAATGCTCGTTTATTCATTCAACAGTTATATGGTTTTCAAATGGCCATAAAATGTGCCATACAATTTAGGGAACAGACATAACTACACAAAAGAGCCATTCCAAACTCTAGGGCCTACCATAGATATTGCACGGTGTTGATCATCTAAAATAAACATTTTATAGTAATGAATCATTACTACTAACAACGTCTCTTGCATTGTTATTGTGTTTAATGCATTCTAAAACTGCAGGTAGGGCCTACCCCATTCCGTAGAGTGCGTCTGTATTCTTTGTTCACGATGATAAAACGCTAGCTAGGCTTTACTGGTGAAATAATTTCAGACGCTTATACGATATAATACCATGATTAATATGTGTCCAGTTTCTCTACACTGTGATAATTAATTACCATATTTTTACACTGAATCAAATTTGACTCTCGATGACCATATCAACCTCACTGATGAATCGGATGATTATCACCCTGCGCTCATCCATAGGCTTAAAGATTCTGGCTCCAAATCCTTCCTAACTCTCCTCATTATCTATCTCCAATAGGCCTACATGCGAGTTCTTGCAAGATTCGGTAAATTATCCCGCGAAAGGGATTCTAGCTGTTCCTAATTAGATCAATGAACCTAAGGTTTCGTGTTCCTGTACTAATTACACCCCTGCGTTTTATACTTACTGGCTGTATGAAGGACATAGATACTGTCCAGTGAGATCATTATTTAAAAATATATGAAGCTGGACCCCATAGGTGATGAGCACACGTGTCATACATGTAGGGTCATGTGTTCGATATCGAAATGTTTGCCCCTTTGGAACACCTCAAGCCTTTGGACAACCCTAATGGTTTGACGTACTCTACCTTTTGGACAACCCTTCTGATTTGATGCAGCATTCGTGAATAAGCTGGTGCCCTGCACTTGGCTTCTAGTGTCACTTTAATAGTTTGGAGATTACCACGCCTTCGGTGTGAAGATGGCTAGGTCGTGAGAACGAGGTTATTCCCAGTAATATAGCTTTCTTAAGGAACAGCAGTCTCCGGTGTACCTGCTATACGTTCAGATTTAGTTTAAGGTCCAGCTAGATCCAGTGACCTGTACATAATGTAATGTAAACAAACACTAGAACTTGGAAGGTGAGCTAGATGACTAGTGAAGTCGTCAGTAGACTCTGGACATCCACGCCATCTGTCAGCTGTCGACGGGAATCCGTTGGTTGGTTCCACACTTGTGCATGGGCCCACCACTGGCAACACATTTCAGCTTACTGTGCATAGTTTTCCAATTGATGTATTTTATTCTCTAATAATGACATTTAACATCATTTAGGCTAGCGCAGAGAGCATCTCTGAGTAGATATCTTGAAGAGGGGCTTAATTAATGCTCAATTATATTACACAAATATATGAAATTACAGGCGCACGGACTGTGGAAGACAGTTCTAAGCTGAGGGGCCGACATGGGCTAGTCTCCTGCTGGACCGGGTCATATGTATACAACCTAATAAGATATATGCTACATTTTCCGTATTGCTTAGTAGCACACTTCTTAGGGAATCAATCGTTTGGTGAAAATAAATACCTTTTTCAAAACCTATGTTTTTTTCTGTTGCCTGTAATTAAGTGACCTGGTTTCGCTTTCTCTCCGAAATGGTGCTTGAGCCGCCTCACTTCGATTTGTACTAGACGCCGTACAAGTTACGAGGCATCGGACATTCGGAATAATGGAGTCGTCAGTAGATGAATCTAGGCACCTTTTCAAGGCAGCAGCAGGCGCCGCAATAATTGCATGAATATTGTATAGACACTTTTAACACCTCTCTCTCTCTCGGACTGCCACTGTCTTCCTAATATGTTCTATCTCTCTTTTTCATTCTATCTCGTACTCATAGTGAGTGTCCTCTCTGTCTGTGCCTCTCTCTCTCTCTCTATCTCTGTCTCCCCTCTCTGTCTGTCTGTCTCTCTCTCACTCACTCATTTGCTTACTCTTTGGCTCTGTCTGTCTGTCTCTCTCTCTCTGTCTGTTCGACTGTCTCTGTCTGTCTGTCTGTCTCTCTCTCTGTCTCTCTCTCTGTCTGTTTGACTCTCTCTCTCTCTCTCTCTTTCTCTGTCTGTCTGTCTGTCTCTCTCTCTCTGTCTCTCTCTCTCTCTGTCTCTCTCTCTGTCTCTCTCTCTCTCTGTCTCTCTCTCTCTCTCCCTCTCTCTCCTATATCCATTGGAGAAGTAGTCCATCTAGTCTCTCTATCTGCCTTTCTTTGGTCTCTCTACCTCTTTGTCTTTGTCTCTCTCGGTACATTTGCAAGTGACCAAACTATCCTTCCGTGAAGTTCCGTCAGTTGGTTCGTGTATAAATATAATATATCTATACACGGACCATAATATATTATTATGTCATAAGATTTACATTTTATTTCAGTCACACTTTTATTGCACATTCTCAAACATGCCCCCAGTCAGCTGAACACTGGAAGGATGTGATGAAAAGTAGGCCAGTGCTGTTAATTGGACTGTGAGTATCAAATGCCAACAGTGCGGAGTGGTGTAGGCTCGTGCGAGTTGTATCAGCTGTGATACGCCTGCTGCTGAAGTCGATGTGGATGAGAGGTAGGATGCGGCCAGAGTATCTGTTACCGTGGCACCAATGAAAGCACGGCCTATCCTCCCTGGAATGAGAGTCAGACCATCCTACCTTTTTCCATCCGTTTGGCCATATCCAGTGACTACTTTACTGCTGATCGGGTCATGGAAGCTCTATCTGGTCCCCGAGCGTATTAAGGTCCCATGTACCGTTGGCCTGGCCTTAACATGGGCCGCATCGACGATCGTGATGTCTGCAGATGTTACTTCAATGCTGAGACCTCTACTGCAACTCTCATGGTCTCGTGGTCCAAGCTCAGACCACAAATAATCCTGAACAAAGTGAAGATTCAATCACTTGTGTGTCGTAATGCAACATTGGATTTTTATAATTATTATTATTATTTATATTTTAATTTTGTCCTGAGGTACTTCGTTCCTGCCAGGGACTTAGAAACTATTCTTCTTCTTCTTCTTCTTATTATTATTTTTATTTAAGAAAGATGTAAAAATGTCTGGAACGGCCCCTCCCTATTCGTTGTCGAGGTCCATTGTTGCAAATGTACTACGAAATGCAACCGCATTGAATCGCTGGACCATGATGGCCAGGTGCTGAAACAGATAGGAGGTCTCGCGTTCATCCCCAGATATTGTGCTGAGGTTCGTCCCAAGGAGGAATGAAAGCCAAGCCTTATTATTATTATTATTAGTAGTATTATTAGTATTATTATTTTATTTTATTTAAGAAAGATGTAAAAATGTCTGGAACGGCCCCTATTCGTTGTCGAGGTCCATTGTTGCAAATGTACTATGAAATGCAACCTCATTATTATTATTATTATGTTTAAATTTACCCAAGGTAAATACTGATCCTATTATTATTGTTATTATTATTTCTATTATTATTATTATTAATATTATTGTTATTATTAATATGCATTATTAAGTGCCTCTAGCTAATTACCATGCACCTACTGATGACGCTGAGCAAATGTGATTGAAGCACTTGGTACAGGTCCCTACACTTAAGCCATCTCAGACTTCTACTCTTCAAGTTATAAAGCACTATACAGTTATCTAGCCAGTCTGATGTAACAGTGATATTGCGAAACCGCCAAAGGCAAGTTGCCTAATGCCGATAGTAGAGACGAAATTAGCAAAGCGCTAGACCTCCATATAAATTTCTGGTTAATAATTACATGCTGGAAGACGAGGTTATGGAGTTGAAAGATCTTTGGGCTCTATTCCGTTGCCATGTCCTCAGAAATCCAATGAAGTATAAAACCTGGTTATTAATCATCAGTTTTCATAGTAATCAGTACTATAGTGGCAGTAATTACCCAGCGATGCATATAATTATCAGGCTCTGCCTCATCATCAATCCTGCCGTTGATTGCTGTAGGGTTCTCGCTTGCTATATCGAAACACGTTTCCGGCTTAATGTGTGCAAAATCTGGCTCCAGACTACTCACACGTGTGTGTTTGTTTGTGTGCTTGTTTGTGTGTGTGTGCTTGTTTGTGTGTGTACATGTAGGTCTGTGTGTGTTTCTGCTGTGGCTGTTTCTAGGGCCGTCATGGAAGGAAGGCTGAGTGGTTCTTGATCCTCAGTGCTGGACTGTTAATCGAGAGGTTGAGGGGTTCAAATTCCCAATGATGAAAATGTGGGTTGTCATTTCTGCCCCATCTGCACCCTTGTTTACTCAGGTAAAACGTAACTTGTACCTGAGTACACTAACGGGGGGGGGATGCCCGAAGAACAGAAGATCAGTGCAGACACATGATCACAATACCTTGTGATCATTTTATTTGTTCATACTGTGACTTGTAATCACTTCCCAAGAGCTGCGTCCCAGCTGCCTAGAAACTCTTCGTTATTTCACCGGAAGTGCCTCTGAGTAGATATGTTGAAGTGCACTATATTATGGTAGCCACAGAGCTTTTACCTGCAGGGAATGCTCTTATTCATCTCCTTTATGGAAGGCTGTGAATGGTCAGGCAATATCTTCTACGATCTCTGACCTTTCACTAACTTGCACGGACATTGAATGGATGCCAGTTTTGTTATATTCGGATATTTTCTGTTAGGTCTTATTTTGAATCATTGGCAAAATGATTTTTAAGAGTTTATTGTATTGTCGTTGGTTGATTTGAAAATATTTGATTGGTGATTTACTAATTGGGGTGTTGCTTGTTTGGTCAGCTTGAACCTGGACCAGTTTCAAGAAATTGTCATTGTTTTAAATCAAACTAAACTAATTGGACTGACCCCGTGGAATTGATGTACTGACCCCCTGGAATTGATGGACTGACCTGGAATTGACCTGATCACGGTGTGGATTTGATGCGTCATCGATTGATGCACTCAGCATTAGATACGGGCGCAATAAAAGCGCTGATTAATAATAATTATAATAATAATAATTAAGACTGTCACAAGACAGTAACCAGGACATTAGAAACTATAGACTTAACTAGATGTCATACAAGCAAAACTGTTAACATATGATTAATTATTTAAGATCAATAGTAAGAATACTATTTGGTATACTTGTATCTCGTTGGGGATGTGATTCCAAGCATTTGGTACCGGGATGCTACGTATGTCTGTAATGTCCTGTATGCATGCATAGTAATGCAGATTAATGAGCAGATATCTCGCTATTTACGTAATGAATATGCATACATTCACACATGCACAAACATGTATATATATGTCAATATCCAACCATTCTTATAGCGCCTTTTGAGAGCCGCTCAGTCCGAAGTGCTGAAATAGCATTGACATCACTGGTGCTTTAAGGTAATGGGACTGAAGCCGAGAGTAGGGTAAGCCCAGTTGTGGGTAGGGGTAAGCCTGCAGTTGTGCATGTCGAGGACAGACTTAACCCTTATTGATTGAATTGATTGACTGTGCGTTGCTTTCGTTGAATGTCCGTCGGCAGCTAATGCCTTCAATCTGATTTGCTGATGAAGTATGCCATCAATAATTCTAATAATTATAGGGAAATGGTGAAATCTGCCTACAACATGCAATATTTTACATGAAATTTCCTCTACTGTAGCATAGTCACTGGCATGGTAAGCAGATGTGGTGTTATTTTTTACTATTATTATTATTATTATTATTTTATAAAATTTATTTATTCACAAACCATCGGACATGGATACAGGCTCATTATTCGTTATTATTATTATTATTGTTATTATGATTATATATTATTATTATTATTATTATCATTATTATTATATTTGCACCAAGGTACTTTGTTTCCTCAGAGATTATTATTGATATCAGCTAGTTTTGTGGAGGGTCATGCATCCACTTCAGTGGTCAGAGAGAAAAAGCCCTTGAATGCAATCAAGTTGTAGCGTCGTTTGCAAATCGAGATGCATTGTATTGTATTGTAGTTTCATTTATTGAATTAATTTTTGTCATAACGCAACAATTTGCATTTTATAGCATGCGCCTGGGAAGAGGAATTCTTCTTCATCTTTGTTTTTTTCTTATTAATTTTCTTAATTGAGGGAGTTGTTTATCCTCAGGAATCAAAAACTAAGACAGGAACTGGTACAGGTGTCTGGAATATCATCCTCATCCTGCACAAAATCAGCTTTGTGTCTCCAAATGGCATGGCATTCATTGAGGATGTGGATGTAGAGAGGCTGGAAAAGGACTCTCTAGAGATGGTTTGGGGCTCTGGCCAATCACATGGATGAAATCAACCGGCAGAATTAATTGGGCTAAGTGTATCGAAGGTGATGGACAGATAAAAATCTATGAAGGTGGCAATCGTATTATGGCTATTATTATTGCCAAGCAGATGTATGGACACAAATTTGTACTGCAATGCAAATCTGATGCACAGTGAGTTATTAATTGAGGTAAAATATGTGAATAGCAGTTAGAGATATTCATCCAATGAGATGAGTTAAGTAGCAGAATGAGGAAATGTCCGTTGCAAATGACGTTATCTGGATTTGTATTAATTTGTATTAATCTATAAATGCAAAGGTAAAATACCTTTGTCTTAGCGCATATCATCCTTGTTATGGATGCGTCGTTAAATAAATTTATATGGGTCAGACCTTTGTCTTACTATTAACCATATTACTTATTAACCGTTGTCTTACCATTGTCTTACCAATCGACGGCAACTATGAATTAAAATTATTGTGCAACTTAAGCGAAATAATTTCTGGTTTTAGTAACCAGGTATGTTGTTAATTTGTATCGCCATGGTTGTGCCGGGAGTACCTTCGTGTAGACTTATGAGGGGTTCTATATAAATATTCAAATGAATGAATGACTGAGTGAGTGAATGGACTTTTAAAAATGCATTGTTCTGTGACAATGTGGTCCTTCTTTAACACGTTTTGTCACGAATCATATATTGCGGGTTTGACTTTGTGCCGGTACATTGGTCTAGTTATTTTCACTGGACTTAATTAGACTGGAATGAAAAAGGCGTATCCTCTTTTGCGCTGGGTCCATGACAAGAAGGACCGAGCGAAGGAAATAAACCCCTCGTCTGTAATCCATCTGGAATAATGTAGGGGAGGTGGAATGTAGAGAAGGTGGAATGTAGAAGGAGGTACTGTGTTTCGATTATGCACGCATTTGAACCGATCGGTTTCCACGTTGCGAATAATTATTTCAAAGGCAGTCAGCTTGTAATTACAGACTTACAATGGCTGGCAAACTATTTATGCAAACCGAATCATGCAAATTCTGAGGTGTGTATCTGGACGATCGACTCACTTGCAAAGAGCACATTATGCAAATATCCAAGAAGGTGGACAAAATATCAGTGTACTCCCAAAAACTATTATACAAAGCTTATATTATTGCTTAGTTTCCTCGTATTTATTGCCACAGCCATTAGGCCTCGATTTATACTTCCTATTTGACAAAAACGTGACATTCGAACTATTTTCATGTTTGCAAGGGTCTGCCAGTACCAAACCTGTTCTTGAAACCCATGATATCTACTTCTATTTGCAGATATAAGTAAGTTTCAAATGGTTTATTCATGCTTAGCAACCATCACAGATTGACCTTTAGCCTTTTGCATCATTCACTAAAAGTTTTGAGTTTGTATTGACTGCTGTTGCAGTGATCTCTTGATTTTGAGGCTCTATCAATAAAAAATTGCTTACTTAACCACTTACTTATATTATTGTTGCACATATTTAAAGTGCTTTGTTTCTATGTTGCATATATTTCAATTGCCTTATTTTCATTAATTTCAATTGCCTTATTTTCATTAATTTCAATTGCCTTATTTTCATTATCAATGAACCAAAACTCGGTTTGGAACTTTGGCTCGAAACTCGGCTCGGTCCAATTTTCTTAATGCTTGACAAAACTCGGACTCGGATAAACAATGTGTCCAAGTATTAATCCTTTCCATTATCTGTTTTGAAAACGAAAATCAGATTTTTTATTTACATAACGACAATTGACGTAGCTAAAGGTACAAAATACTGTTATTTCTATTTGCAAGACGACAATCGACCTAACTAAAAACACAAATACTGCTACTGTTAGAGTGTTAGTGCTTACAAGTTACTAACTACTAGTGTTAACAAGGCAAAACTAAATACTTCATTAAAATTATGCTAACTGCCAATCTAAAGATCAGGTGAATAAGATTTTTTAAATTTTCGAAACTTGGACTTAGCAAAATTCAACTCGTAAAACTCGGTACTCGGATTCAGCAAGAAATTCAAACTCGGTTCATCCCTAATTTCCATGTTGCACATATTTCATACGCCTTATTAAGCTTATTTCCACGTTCAAATGCCCTATTTCTTGGTTCCATAAATTTCAGATGTCTTATATTCAGGCTGCACATATTTCTAATGCCTTGTGTTGCTCATATTTTAACTGCTCATTTTCTCTGCTTTCTTCAGATTTTCCCAAAGTCCTGAGCATGCCTTCACGTCTCTATCTTCCTCGAGGTCTGATGGGTCGGATTGACTGTCCGGTTGAGTCGAATCCCCCTCTTACTGTGATCGTCTGGCGAAAGGACAACCTGGCCATCGACTACACCCAGTTACGGCACCTGAAAGCCAATAAGGATGGAACACTTATTATTAAGCCTGTGATATTAACGGACGAGGGACACTACACGTGCGTTCCCTTCTCGCCTCTGGGTCAGGGTCAACCGTCTCTACCAGTCCAGGTCTTAGTCAGAGGTGTGTGACAAATCTGGATTTCAGTCATACTCTTATTGTTAATTATTTTGATGTTTATTTATGTCTGCAATCTGCATGTATGTGTGCATACAACTATAAATGTATGTATTCATATATGTGTATATATGTATGTATTTATGTATACACGGCATGTGTGTCTTTGTGTATGTATATATTTACTTGTGTGTGTATGTATGTATGTATCTGGCTATTTACATAATGTTAGTATGATGTTACAAAGTCAAGGTTAAATTCATGTATGTATTTATATGTATGTTTTTATGTATTTATGTATGTGTATGTATACATGCATGTATGTGTTCATTGTCTATGTATTTGTGTATATATGTATGTATTTATATATGTATGTATGTATCTGGCTATTTATGTAGTGCTTATACAGCCTTACAAGGTTACTTTACCTTGCGTTCATCATCGTGATCATTATTGTCATTATAAGCATCATCCTTTTTGGACACCTGATGAAAACAATGGGTGCCGGTGAATTACATCCAAACCATCTGCATCTTCACTGGCCTGTAAGTTTCCTGCTTCTCAGACTTTTTGCCATTTCACAATTTCTTAGACCTGATTAGGAAACATTTTGGATAAAAAACTAACCAAATACTGTAACGAAATAACACTCAATTGCAATAGCAGCAGCATTTGAGCCTTATAATTATTGTTCATATTGTTATTAATATTTACTTGATGTTTGCCTGGAGTAACCTTGTTAATGTACATCCACTCCACCATATACAGTTTTTTCAATACAAATATTACACACTATTGACACAATTGACACCTCCGACTTAGAGTGGTGCTATATAAATACTTGATTACGACTGTGATTGCTCATAAATTATTCCGTCCAAGCAGTGTTGTTAGTTAGGAAATAAGTAGCATATGCTATATAAAATGACAGAAACAAGTAAATGAAACAAGTAACAGAGAAATAAAAAGATAACTTAGTCATGTTGTATCTGAGAATTTATATAGGGCTTTTTTCACATAGTATGCCTGTGCAATGTGTCCATAATTTTATGTAGCGCCATTCTGAGATGTCCATTGTAACAGTGGTGCTTGAAACGGGAAACATGATCTTACAGTCAATTTCTACGCCTTCGGTACGTGATGAAGTGCTATTCAGGATTGGATATTGCCACTCTGGCAAGTGCTTGGGCACTGGTGCAAGATCTCCATCATTGATGGTTGACACGCAGTTTGAAGAGTCCAGAGTAGTTGTCCTGGAGAGGAAGAATTACAAGGATCGCCGTGGAGGGGCTCCACGGTGCAATCACATTTGCCTGGAAACACTGCTTGAAGGCATTGGGTCCAGTTTAGCAGGATTTTTTGTCTGATGTCGTTATTTGTATCATAGTCACCAGCTTCTTTGTGTAGAACTACTCACAGTAAATGGCTTTTTCTTTGCGATTTAGATTCGCCTTTTTTTACATACCGGCCAAAAGTAATATACCAGCGCCAGCCGACACAGTCTGTCACAATGCCTTGCATGGCTCATGGTGATCCGCCGCCCATCGTTTCCTGGCGCAAGGTATGTTGCTCTTAATGTGCTACTCACCATATCCTTATGAAAGATGGTAACTGAGCTTCGATTTTTACATGTGTGTGATATATGTAAGAGCTGAAACAATGGTTTCAGGTTCAGTCAAATATGGAATGGAAACTTGGAGAGAAATATTTTACAGTTTGGTAATAATACAATATATGTGTGGCATGGTGGCTTATTGGTTAGAGCGATCGGCCCATAACGCTCAGTGTGCGCTGAGTGAGCGGGTTCCGAGGCGTCACTGTGTAGGGACCCTGAGCAAGTCCTTTGCACACAATTGTTCTGCAGTACGTCGTTGAGGCGTGTGCACTTCTGAGCAAAACAAATGTTGGAGGAAGGACGATATCAAATTTTAGAATTAAAAATATAAATAAAAAATATTATATAGGTATATGCTCAAGGTATTTGCACAGTGACCGCATGGGTTACAGGCAATACGCTCTACTCATTTATGCACTATACCCCAACCCCTGTGGGTAAAATGACATCCCAATTTCCATAATGCAGCTGTCGTGTGGTGCTGATTGATTTTGGAGATTACATTTACAAGGATATTGAGGAAAGCGCAGTGATTAGCACGCTGGAAAAGATTGACTGTTCAGGTTCGTATTGAAAAATGGGTTATATGTGTATGTATGTATTGGGCTTTGCATTTTAAGAAGCTCTCGGAAGCGCTCTGAACATGGCTGCCTAAGCACTTTTTATACTTGTACCTGTAATTGTGATGATGATGATGATGATGATGATGATGATGATGATGATGATGACGACGATGACGATGATGATTATGATTATGATGATTATGATGATTATGATGATTATGATGATTATGATTATGATGATGATTTTCGTTTACTAGCAATGCAAAGTTGGCGCTGTGAAGCTAAAGCTGTCTTTTGGAACTATATCGAGAACCGCCTCTTTATGAGTTTTGGTTTGTTATCTGTGGGTTCATTATTTAACGAATCCATGTTTCAGACCATTGGTGTGTTAATTATGAGTCTCTTGTGTAATTATGATTTGGATCGTTTTTCACCTATGCCAGTTAATTCTGAAAAATTACCTTGGGTGAGGGGAGGTCAAGCAAACCCCAGATCAGCTTTCAGTGGCACCCACTGCAACCCTCTACAATTTAGCCCATATACCGGTTTCAGGTTCACAATTCAAACCATGCCATTAATCAATGTTCCTGATATAAGTTTTGCTCTGAGGTTGTCTTGCTTAGCTAGTTCCTGAGGGCAATCCACTGTGAACCTTTCTTGAATTACGGTACTAAAAAAACTATATTAAAAATTTATCTTTATAGAGGCTAATGATACCAGAAGTAATACTTTATCCAGGATTCTCCTTAATGTATTTTGTCTTTCTTCCCCCGTTGTTTCACGAACTATGAGTCTTTGTGTTTCATGTCAAGGTAACAGTAGTCAACAGTCTTATATAGTGCCATTGTTGTAGTTTACAAACTATACATGGCATCAGTTATCAATCACAAAATGTGATGCGAAGCCTTTCCCGTGAATAAGCTGGTGCCCTGTGGTGCTTAGTTTTTAAGCAGTGCTTTGGAAATTTTAGATTACAATTATGCACTTTTGTCACAACTGCACTTCGGTGCAGACTCCGCAGAGATTCTTTGCCTTCCTTCTGACTATTAGTAACATCTTAGTAATAAATGAGCTAGCTGCATATTCTTTAAAGATTTTCATAAGACGATAATCAATGTTTTTGTTTTTTTATCTCTGGAGAAAATAGCTGGTACAACATATTTTGCACCCTTTCTTCCTTTCGTCCTTTGTTACTGCGTTTCTGCTAGGATTCCCAAGTTAGATTGATTTATTGATCAATGGTGGTCATCTGAGAATAAAGTGACACTGCAAAATGCTGTTGTGTTGCATTACATGGTATTATATTGCAATATATTGCATTGTTTGTACTGTAAGATATCGCATGATACTGAACAATGAAATGACGGATAGAGACAGAGGTTAGCACCAGGACCATTTGTCGTGCTCTCACTTGGAGAATAGGAATTTACAAAAGTTTCATTGTATTGGGTAAACTTTACTTATTTGTTTGTTAAACTGCTATCATTCACAATTTTCAGACCTGATACAATAGTTGAATTTGTAGAATTTGTAGCATTAACGCTGCTTTCATCTGCAGTTTTCAAATTTCTAGCCTTATGCAATGGTTGACTTTGGAGACATTGTCTGCCTTTTCTGCTTCACAGATGGAATACTTTGAATTAGTAGGTTTATGAGGTGCATGCTTCAAGATTGGCAACTTCTATTTTTGCAGTGGTCGTGGGGGTTGCGGGTTTCTCTCAATCCCTCGAAGGCTTTGAACATGGCATATATATATATATATATATATATATATATATTTTTGTTGTTGAGATATATATGTATATATATATATATATAAGCTAGGAAGAAGGCGTTTCACTTCCCTTTTAAGACCATTCAATTCTAGCTCCCTGTACCTGTCAATCATTCTACAAGCATCACCTTTCATTCATTGTCTCTGCACTGGGCTGTAAATGTATAACTAGAGTACACTGTATGATGTGTAAGGGCTGTAATTCTCTTGTGTATATTGTCATTCATCTTCAGTTCAGTTTAATATCACTGTGTGTACACTGTCATTCATACTTACTTAGTTGCTTCTGCTGCAGAATGGCGTTTGTGATTCTTGACAAGCGGATTCGAAAAGTAAGGACATCTGTTTGCTTCTGGGTATAATTCCTTGATGATCTGACAATCTTATATATTTGCTCAGAGTCAGAGCAAAACTCTTGACAGTCCAGGAGCTTGGGTTAATAAATAGGTCCTTAATATTGGAGATTCAGTCTCAAGATGGTTTGTAAGGTGCACTGCTTATCAATGTAATCACTTCTGATGTTGACATATGCTGTAACCCGTGTCAATCATGTTTTCTGCAGTATTTTCTTTAGGCGAGTGTCTGCCACTCTGTATTCTAACCTCTGACACTCTATATATTAACCCCTGGATATATATTCTTACTTTTGCTGCTGCTATTATAGGCTAACCCCTACATTTTCAATCCTAACCTCTGCCAATCTATATATTGACCCTTGGCTCTAGATTGTGGAGAAATTTGTGGTCGCTGCATTCATAGTAACCGCCCGTTTGGATCATTTGACTGCTACATACAGATGAAATGTACTGTTTTCACTTAAATTTTCAGTAGCACAATATGTGTGTATTTAGAAACTTTATCATTTGATTATTTTAAAAGGTTTCTAATATTGTAAATAGCATTAAATTAAATTTCAGTTGAAAACTTTGATTACATGTCGCGGGTTTCTCTCTCGCCAACTCCTTGTTCTAGAGGACGAGAGATAGGCCTACCGCCGGTTCTTTCCTCTATCACCAAGCTCAGCAACACGACACACTTGATGGTTTTAATATGTATTTTTAATTAAATATATACACATCACTCATCCTATCTACACTTACTGGAGTTATTAGTGTCCTTTTGAAATGTTTCCCTGGTTTACGTTGAAGACGGGGTTCCCAACTACGTTGATTACCCTTATCGTCAGAACGACCTAAAGTCTCCCCCAGTTCCGAAACAAGTCCCCGTTTCTTTCCTTGCTACATTATATGAATCCTTCTAGAGGCGATTTCCTTCACCATCCCAAATGCAAAACTCGTATCTCTATTGGACGACAAATCGCCTGCTCAAACTATTTCTAAACCGTGGTTGGTTGGGTCTTGGCGTCCCTAGCGTAACGTCAGATCCCTAGGGGCGTCCAGTTACTGTTTGACTAGCGGCTGTTATGGCTGGGCCTTATTAGTGTCATTGAATTCCATTACTACAGTTATACCGCCTAACAGATTGCGCCGTTCGTATCGAAATTGACCCCTATTCATGATCCGTGTCAACGGGTCGGTTCAAACCAGATTTTCAGCTGGTTCAAGAATTTCTTGTCCATGGGTCGCAGAGGAGGTGGGGGCAGGCGCCTCTACCGTCTGCCTGGAGGTGTCGGGTTTTGTTGCTTGACACTCCGTTGCTATTTGCATATTTCTCGCCGTCTGTATTGAGGCCGTCTGCCTCCGGCGAAACCCATTGAGGTCTCCTTTCTCATGTTTCAGGTAGACACATCTTCATTCGTAGTCCTCCCACGCCTGTGCTGCCGGTTGATGACTTTTATATAGTGCCATCGTCCAGAGTGTCGTGCATGACATTACATATGCAACCTATTAAGATCTGTCTTTCAGTTTTCCCACTGTAAGAGAGTTTGTAAACTGACGGGCAAGATGAACCCTGATAGCTATTTTATCATGTCGGATAAGCTCATTCTACAGCTTCATTGACTTAGCTATACTTAGAACTTATAAATCGCCTGTGTGCCTTTTATTTAGTTTTACATGTATGTTCTCCTTGAACCAGACATCAGCCCACTCAGCCTCTTTGATAGTAATAGTATGTTGCTAAGTAAATAAATTTACCACTATATATATATTTATATTTAGGGCTTATTTTTATATAATATATATGTGTGTATGTGTATATATGATATTATATCTAGGCACTATTGAAGAGTTTCCTTTATCTGATTCTGCTTATCATAATCATCGTTTTTCAACTGGATGCCTAGATCCAGGCTTTTAGAAGCAATTTTTTTGCTGTATCGTGCATTGTATTTATTGTATTTTGTGTTGTTGTTCCATTGTATTGTTATGTATAATATCGATTTTGTATTGCATTATTTTGCATTTATTGTGTTATGTTCAGCATATTTTATGTTTCAATACAATATATATGACCTACTTACATTTCACAACAATAATTATAGATATTGTTTTCTGATTATAGGCCTATTATTATTATGATAGCATCACATCCCATTGGTAGACCAGGATATGTCCATCCACCTGTGTAAAAGATATAGGTTGGCAACTGGATGTTGAAGCATTGCAGGGGCCAGCTGCTTCCAATATCCTTGACACACTGATACATTGTCTTACTTGCATTGCATATGTATGTATGCTCTCGCATTCAGCGAGCGACCATATTGCACAGACTCCACTCATTTTTCAACGAATTTGTCGGTTGGGATCTCTTGAAGCCGCTGCTTGAATAGTTCCTTGTGCATATGAACCGTGCCAGTCTGAAATACTCATACTTACAGACTAAGTTACAGTCAACCTTAAGAAGCAATCAGACTACATTTGTGTGTGCTCTTCTGTGGTTAAACTGAGCCAAACTCCACCGAATCTGAGATTCGCGTCCTAGAAATCCACCACTTGAACAATTAAATTAGTCGCTTATAAATGGATGTCTATCACCCAGAATACAACCTTTTATTTGGTTGCTATGCAACTATCTATATGTAGTCATCTATTCATCTATATGTAGTCATCTATAATCTATTCATCTATATGTAGTCAGATTTTGACAAAAGTTTGAACTGCCATTATCTGCTTCAGAAGTTCAGACTCTCCCATCTATCATACCTTGGGCTTTCCATTCGAATCTAAAGTGTAACTTCTTCAAGAACTCTTGCCACGAGTTGCCTGATCATCCACCTTCCAATTTTTAACTTAAACTACCACAACCTTAGCAGGTCTGCTGACTCTACTGGTAACCGGATTCGAACTAGCAACCCATATGACTTGATGCAGTGCTCGCGAATAAGCTGGTGCCCGGCACTTGGCTCTCGCGTGGCGCTTTAGAAATTTGGAGATTACGACACGATCATTTCAGCCCTGCAACAAGAACTTCGTTCTTTCCCGAGTATTGATCACTATTATAGCATTTATTTATGTTTCACACTCTTTGCAAATGCAGCAAACGAGCCTGGCCACAAAAGAATTAGTTAACTCATTTTCCCTCCTGAGCAGTGATTTGTGACGCATTTCGTCCCACCCAGGCGGTCCCCTATATCAGGACGCTTGAATGGGGCCGAGCGATGGTTGGATGCACCGCCTCTTGTTACGACCCAGCCGACATGGGACGATCTACTATTCTTATGTCTCGGCTTCCTTTGAA
Source organism: Bimastos eiseni (assembly GCA_959347315.1). NCBI lineage: Eukaryota > Metazoa > Annelida > Clitellata > Crassiclitellata > Lumbricidae > Bimastos > Bimastos eiseni. The sequence continues at coordinate 14,844,296 of OY365819.1, forward strand.
TCGTCGGTCGCGTGTTCAAGATGACGCCGGCTCACCGTAATTGTATCGGCGAACAGTAATTCTGTTATGGAGAGGCCGGTTTTGATTTGCTGTATGGATTTGTGATGATGTGTGCAGTTATTTGACCCACAGTCTTGGCAGACGCTGCGTGTTATAATCTGACGAGTCCGTGACAGATGCACACCTCCTTGTTCGCAATTTGCACATCCTATGACGAACTGCTTGCTGTCGTAAGTTGGGAGGCCAGATACATGGATAGCTTAAGAGGGACACAAAAAAGCCGGAAAGGGGACACATTGAATGTTTCATTCCGAAGTCATATTCTCTCCAAGGCCCTATTATGGTCAGGACATTATGGGCCCATGTGCCTAGGGTCTACACAAAAAAATAGGGTGAAGTCCTACAATAATTAAACTATACTCAAAATCTGAAATAATTCTCAAGGTTGAACAGCAAAAGTGCAGAAAAGTGCAAATATTATGATTGCCATGATTGGTGATCTGTTAGTTCCAGGTGATTTTGCCTATCTACTTAGCTATTAACATAGAAATGAAGTGACTTCAGAGCTGTTTGAACTCAGTTTGAAGCTTACCACTTTGACCATAGCATCTCACAGACAATTCATTGTTTGTAACTAGAAGCCTCTGGAATAAATAGAGTTGCAATACAAAATAAACAAGTAAGTGGATGAATTGTTAGCCTGGTAGAGCAAAATGAAAGGAACCTATGGAGAACATGCATTTGTGTGGCACAGTGGCCGATCGGTTAGAGCGGTCAGCCCGTAACGTTCAGTGTGCGCTGAATGCACGGGTTCGAGCCTTGTCCGGGGAGTCACTGTGTGGGGACCTTGAGCAAGTCCTTCGCGCACAATTGCTCTGCAGTACAACTGCAATTGCGCCATCGAGGTGTGTGAGTGCACTTCTGAGTAAAAAATGTTGGAAGAAGGGTGGTATCAAATTTCGGTAATAAATAATAAATGCACTTGGAAAGTCTTTAAAACGACAGTGAAATATTAGCCAATATCCCAATTCAACAAATATACAACAGTCGTTCATTTTCCAGGTTTGTGATCTGCCTACCGGATGGGTGTATGCATGAAGCCAAAAAATCGGACATGTCCTCTGGACGTCTGGCGGCAACCTTAGTTCGAATGATTTATTCGTCTAACTGCTATTCTTATTGTTCACCTGAAAACAGTCATACTTATCACCTAGTGACTTGGTATAATTGAAATAATCCTTGCTAATGTAGTTTCAGTAATTCATTTGTGTAATTTTGTTATAAATCACAGAATCAGTGGTTGGACCAGATCTAATTAGGGTTTCTCTAGAACAAAGTCGGTTTTCTCCAAGTTCGTGGAGTCCACGTTCTTCTTTATTTGGCTTCTAGCATGCATGAACTGTGGCCAATATTTGCCTCAGCAACAAAACACTGGACTTCTTTCTTACGTTATTTTTGCAATTTCTACAATAATCTTATTTAATGGCTTCATAGCAAATTGTATGGCTTCATTGCAAATTACCACCAGCCTTTAATAAAGCTTTGTCGGCCTATACAGACCTTCTGAACTCAAAATGCACTGAAAAGCCACACGGTTTGACTTATGGAGCCACTGAGAGTTCCGGTTAGGATGATGAGATATTGTATTTTGTCTATAAGTAAACGCTCATTCACAAACTAAATATTAGGGTTGAAATCTTTTACTGGTGTGAGCTTTTATTTCTCATTATTGCTGTACTTGCAATATTGTTAGACGTGCTGCAAGGTGAAGTGACCCTACTGAAAAAGGTGTTTAATAAGTTCAAGAGCATTGGTTGGTTCTGAATATCACTTCTTTTGCTCTCATTTATCTTTAGAATAATATTCGCTAGGTACATTTTCTATGGAGATGCTAAAATTGTTAAAATATGTTTACTTTACAGCATTAGAAATATAAATTCTTACAGAATACATAGTATTATAATCACCAACACAAGATCACTGCACGTATATGTTGAGACTTGATGTCATTTGATCCGTTTTGCTTGTACTTTGTAGGGCATTATTTGTCTATAGCTTAAAACTGGCTATTAGATATAGGCCTATAGAGTGTTTAGGTAACAAAGGAAACTTTCCCAGTATATAGGGCTTGAGGAAAAGCCACACAGAATAATGGTAGGCTAATGCACACGAAATCATATTCCATTTGAACACGCTAAGACATTTTCGCCGCTTGTCCACGGCCCAGTGTGTTGCATTCTTCCATGGCCCATCAATCTATAGGTCGTACACAGGTTCGGGATTTGATTAGTGCTAGTAAAGCGAGAGCGCACTTCGACGTAGGTTCACGGAACCTCTGTTTTACCGACTCCGGAAGGACGTGTTCCTTGTGCTAATATATCTTTCGAGAAGTTATTGGCATTTAAGAAACAGATCATGTTTGCGTACATGCAGTAGATCAGAGGAAACACAATCAATGGAGACGTCGTCGGATCGCGGTTATGTTGACCGTTCTGTTATTGCAAATACTTTCGCGACCTACTTTTTAGCCTCAGGTTTCATTGATTCATCTTAATCTACTACAGTGTTTTCCTATCTCCCTCTATATCTGTCATTTCCATGCTGCTGGCATGACCGCCTGTCTGACGCTTGCAAAGCCCTTGCATCAACCATGAGGTTACTCTGGACTTGTTCCACATGGTTATTCTTCACCCAACTAGAGGCGCTTTATAAATGATCAAATACAATACAATATTGAGAATCTTCTATGAAGTTGACGCATTTTTCAATTCCCTTGCGATACAGTAATGTTTCCACTTCAGCACGCGCTTTTGGGTGGTGTCCACAACGAGTTGTGGACTTGTGGTCTCAAGGATCTGCTTCATAGATCATGATGGTTAATGATTAACTAAGAAAGACATTACTGCTGCACACCTACTACACAGTCGACTGATATTAGGTCGAAACCGCAGGTACTACTGGCATAGCTATGATTGTCGGATACATTAAGGAGTAAATGAAAAGAAAGCTCTACGACCCCGTTGGTCCATAGCGTCACTCAGTCTCAGGCATCATCGCGTGCGTCGCCATTCGCGGCGTCGACATGGCCTTCTGCCATCGCCACGTGAGTGCGCCTTCTTGCGAATAACGCAGTGAGTGTAGCGTCACGGTACGCAAGGACTGGCAGAAGAATTCTATTAAAATTATTGTTCAATAAACATTAGCTAAAGGCTTTATGGTTATGGATAAATGGGAACCCATAATGGATCTTATTCCTTCTGCTTGTTTTGTCTGGTGAGAGTTTATCATTGGATTCATTTGTAGTGGATTCGAACTAACACAAAGAAAACAGACCAGTTTTATTGGGTTTTATCTAAGATGACTTAGATGGCTTAGCCATTAACAATCAGTTTTGAACTATTGGTACTACCTGGTTGTTCTCGCCAACACTCTTTTGTTTTTCTTTTAAAATTTGTATCTGTCTGATGTTCCAGGTTTAGGTTTTTCATCTTGTTAGCCAATAGACAAAAATATAGAGATATGCATAACTATATATATGTGTGCATGTTTGTGTGTGAGCGTGTGTGTGCTTTTCTAATGTGTATATATACTCGTATATTTACATATATATGCATTCTGGGTGCATTCTGGTCAGCAACTGTAGGACCTACATACATGTATATGCCATCATACCTGCTCTACAAAATATTCATATTGACCTGACGTGTATAAAATTATATACATTTATACACGCTTCCAGTGTTGAAGTGTCTTGATAAATACTGTACATACATTTTAATTTATAAATATGTAAATATTGCGTGTTACATTGTATATTTACACAGACTTTCAGTCTTGATTATTCAAAGGATTCTTCGATAGTATACCCACCTGTTGTCTATTTGTGTTATTGAAATCATCTGAATATTATAATGCAAAGAGTTATGGCAACATTGGTGTGTGTGTGTGTGTGTGTGTGTGTGTGTGTGTGTGTGTGTGTGGTGTCTGTGTGTGTGTGTTTGTGTGTGTGCCTGCATGTGTGTGTAGGTTGGTGCAGAAACTCTTCATATGGCTCCTTTGTACATGTGAAAAGTGCTGAGAACCTGGGCTTGATTCAATTCTAATGTAAAGATTATGGTCTATGTTGATAATAGATGGTGGTGACAACTATAGATTAGTTATGATGAATATGATCAGATGTTGAGCTCCTGTAGTGATAGCTATGACTGATGATGCAACTGTGGTCACAATGGTGATGCTGATGATGATGCTGCTGCTGCTGCTGATGATGATGATGATGATGTGCATTATTCCTCTGCTGTTGACATTGAAGGCAGAAGGGACTCTACCCGCTCCCATCAAGATTCTGTACAGTGGGGGAAACCTTACGATCGTGAACCTAGGAAAGGAAGATCACGGAATCTACGAATGCGTTGCTTCAAATGTTGTCTCTAGCGTTGTCACTACAACATTACTCATCATTGAGTGTGAGTGTATATAGAATGTGCATCTCACACTTATTTTCTGATGTCAATGTTCTCCGCCTTCGTATCTTCATCCCTTTGACTGATGTAGCTTGACTTGGATTAATGTTTCCATGACTGTTAGGTAAGTGGAATCACCAGACTATTAATGTTCCCAACATCTTTGACCGATTCCACTTTATTCCTAATGTTTCCGAGCTCTACTCTTAATAGAAGCCTAACTACCAAATTCTCTTTGGAATTTATTCATATGTCAGATTGATAGCAAGATTGAAACAGCGATTCAATTTTTATGTATGCAAGTATACTATGCATGTATTCATGTATGCACATGTTTTTTTATGTATTATTCATATGTATGAACACTATATATATAGTGTCTTTTAAAACAGCAGAAAGGTACACCAGCATTGCTTACACGTTCAGACTTCTTGTTAGGAGCTTATACTTTTGTAGCTGTTCTGGAACAGTATGGAGTTTAAATCTGCTACTAAATCACACTGAAATTAGTTTGTATATTTGTTACTGGGTTCATTTTTTATTCCTTCCCACATCCATTTATCCATGTTTTATTCAAGTGCAGAACAATCGCCTCGAATTACTCGCAGCTTGAAATTTTCATTTGCTCTAACGGAATTGGTATAGCCAATGAGCTTAACACTAAAAGCTAACTGCAGAACCTTTGGGAACGGGCCGATATTTGAAATCAATTTTGCAAAAGCGTCTCTGTTTTCTGTATCTGTTCAGTAACGACTCCACATCCACCGTACAATGTCACCGTCGAGACAGGCCATGACAGCGCCCGGATATCATGGATGCCCGCCTACGATGAGGGATTTCCGCAGCACTATGTCATCTGGTAAGCCGGAACAATATGGTGCTATGACTCGGACGCGCTGTGCTTTGCTGCCATCTCGTGACCAAATGGCTCTGATAAGATTCGCCCTTACTAACCCTGTGCTTGATTCAATTCCTTTTGCCATGATCCCAATGATAAGTTTACTGATCGCTGGATCAATCACATTCGATCTTGGTGGTTTCGGAGCCAAGATGCTATTTTTGGTCAGAGTCTAGGATGCTGTTGTGATAACGTGTGTCATGGGTCTAAGTTATTTTAAGTAATCTTTGGGTCATTTGTTTTGAATTGCATTAAAAATAAGTGTAATAATATAATCATAAGATTTTCAATTGTTGTCTTCACTTCAGTGTAAATATTTATTTGTGTCTGTATGTTTCTATGACTTTGTTTGTGTGTACTGTGTATAATTTGTATATATATATATATGTATGCATTGTGGATGTATATATTTTTTATATATTTTATGTATATGGCTATTTATAGGCACCAATAACCTTCGACATCCGAATGGTAATTACATGTCATAGGCATATCTCTTAACTATTTCTGTGATTGTCCTGTAATATATATATTTATCATATGCTTCTCTAATATTGGAACTCTATATAATTTTATTAAAGGTGCTGTGATAAAGCAGTGATAAGTATCTCAAATTATCTTGTCATCATCATCGGTATCTTTATAAGATAATATTACTGGCATGTTCACTTTTCCATCCTCTTTGTTTTATGCAGGTATAGGGCTCGAAGTGTATCGTCGGCATTGTCCTCCTCTTCCTTGTCCTCACATTCCGCTTCATCCAGGTCGCAGTGGACGACCTTGCGCGTCATTTCCAGCAATATAACTTCAGTGACCATACACCAATTGATGCCTGATGCTCTCTATGAGTTCATGGTCCTCTCGCGCAATCGCATTGGAGATGGGCTCTTCAGTGATGTTACCACAGCAAGGACTAAAGGTCTGCCTTTAAATGCCATTTATTCGCGATTTCTATAGAGACACAATTCCAGCTTAATTCTAGGCAGTCTCTGTAGTACAGTGATTCCCAACCTTTTCGACTTGCGGCACACTAGGAAAGAATAACAATACCTACCATTTTTTTATCTATTTGTATCTATTATCTACTAATATTGTAAAAAAAACTGTTATATCTCTATAGGCCTAGTCTTTGGAAGTTTTGAAAACAGTAAAAATTACGTCAAATGAGCTGATGTGCTTTTTAAAAACAGTTATGGCTTTTGTAGAGTTTTGTTTTGAATTAATAACATATTAGAATTTTTCCCGTGGCACTCTTGCAAAGTTATGGTGGCACACAGGTTGGTAATCACTGCTGTAGTAAGACATATTTATGCATATGATCTTAACTGATATTCTGGTTTTAATGGTATCTTCTCTGTTGCTTATTTCGTTATGCTTTTTCTGATTGCTTATTCTTCATAGGCTGCCATTTATGTCTTTGCGGAATGATTTCTGGGTATTGACCTGATTCCCTGATATTTATAGGTCATTCACACCATGAATTAAGAAATAAATCACACCACAGTTCTAAAAATTGCAATCTGAGATAACAGCCCATGATTCAACACAGAACTCCAATACTTGAAGCTGTTTCAACTTTTTACAAAAATCCTTCAACAACTTTTACAAGAGTTATTGATAACCATGTCACAAAGTTCAACTAAGTTTTTCTGATACACATGTCTGCTATATATTTATACTACTTCTGTGATTTTCAACTGTCTGGCCTTTTAGAGCTGCATTTTAGAGCTTCATGAATTAGACACATTGGGAGACAGAGGCTACCAATTACAAAGACAGTGTTATTATTTAATATTAAACTACTGCAGGTATTGTTAGCGATATTATTGCACATGTTCTCAGTGGTAGGTCCCTCGATTTGGAATGACCTCCAATTGACACTCTGCTCCCTTCCTAGAATCCCTTCTCAGGCATTCCTCTCTATTTTAAGACTTTTTTTATTTGGCCGCACTGGGGTTGGAAGCGCCTCTGAGTAGTCACCTTGAAGAGGCGCTATACACAAATTTCCGTAAAATAAATGAATAAATGAATTTGCTGCTTAATAGAACTGCTATGTTGCCATTGAAATCATGTCATGCATGAAATGCAAGTGGCACTGAGAAATTTTGAATATTTACATCACATTACTGTGCAGTAATTTCTGTCATTGCTAATGACTAATGGTGTTGATTTTATTCAGTGCTTTTGGTATTGCATTGCTTTTAATATTATGGCTATTTTGTCTTTCTAATTTTTCTAGCATATGCAGGTCATTGGCCTTTGCAGCCAAATACCCATCCTCCAAAGCTACCAAATACATTCTTAGCAGGTAGGCATTCCGACTTCTATCTCCTTAAAAAGATTTTCTTTTTCTTTCAATGCATCTTTTGCAACTTAATATCATAATAGATTAATACGATGAAACAAAGTCACATTTTACGTAAACACAACCTGTTTTTATATGAGGAAAAACTGAAAATCATTGTGACTCTTGGTGATTGAAAATGAAATTGTGATATGATCATACTTTTTCGAACTGGTTGGGACCCGTGAGTCCCAACCAATTCGAAACAAAAGTTTGACAGGACCTTGGCTCTGATTTTACCTGCTTCAGTAAGCCAATGCAAACCTCTATCAGAGGTAGCTTAAGTAACTAATTTCATTCTTTTTGTCAAAGTCTTCACCATCTTCCATTCTTACCTCCCCCCTAATGTTAACTAATTGGGCAGGTAATTTGCTCTGTAAGTTTGATTGCAGCACCATTTAGACATCATTTCCAGATCGACCTCTGAGAATCGTACTTTAGTGGTGCAAGTCCCAAGCCTTGAAGAAGGAGGAGGAGGGTGCTGTCAATGGCCCTGGCAATCATAAGATGTTTCTTTAAAGAAAATACCTGTTTCCATCTTACACAGCAGTCATAGATAGTGATTGTGTGTGATGCTTGTGTGCTTTGTATAGAACAGAGGCCAGACAGACCGTACAACCTAACGGTGAAGCAGACCCGTCAGGGGCTAATCATCAGTTGGATAGGTCCAAGAGACGACCATGGCTCGCCACATCCTCTCAGTTACATCATCCAGTATCGGACAGTCGGTCAGTGGGTTCCTCTGGCCAGCAGAGTGACCGGAACGACAAGCTTCAACTGGACAACGGCGTCACGCGGTGCTACATATCACTTCCGGGTCATTTGCTACCGGGGGCAAAGCGACAGTCCAGAGCCGGACTACATAGAAGATGATCTGTTGAAAAGCCTTCCCAGTGATGTTGTCACAGTTCATACGGGAGGTTCGACCAATCATCAATAGCTTTACTATTGTTTTCTTCCTTAGACCGATATCCTCATGAGGCTTTTCCGTGTCCTCAAGTTATGGCCTAAATAATGATGGCTGCGTGGTGTGGTTTTCGATGGCCGATTCTTTTTTGACTGAAGGGTGCTATATATACTCTTACTTTTGGACTGAAGGGTACTATGCCCTACTTTTTGGACTGGAGGATGCAATACCTTCCACTTTTGATACCCAGAAGAGCAATGTTTATTATTTTTTCAGAGGAAGGCCTCCATTTCAGCCCTCAAGACTCAAAACAATGACCAGGCCTGGTCAACATCATCATCTTTATTGTTACAATTATGATTTTCATATCTTAAATGCCTGGAAGACGATCTATTCGTTGAAGTCCAGTGTAATGCCACTGAATTGAACCATTGGAGTGTCATTAATCTTATTAAACATGAGGAAACAATGCAAAATTTGGTACACCAATTGATGGCCCAAAGTTCTTAGCCTCATCAGTTATAGTCTATCATCCATGGATCCTTGATTTTCTTTCAGATCCTATGAACGAAGGTGTGAGAGTGTCCGACGAAATGATCGGTGGTGCGATTGGTGGGCTCTTTGTCCTGCTCATACTGCTGGCCGTGTGTGTGTTTACCGTCCGATCCTTCAGAAGATGGAGACGCCGAAGAAAAGAGTTAAAAGGTGAATACTCAGCTTTCAGTTTCGATATATTGTTATCTCTCTCTCTCTCTCTTACTCTCTGTCTGACCAATTCCTTCCATCTTGGATTAGACAACACATGGGTGACATGGCTTGGGAGCTGTTCTCAAGTCTGAATGAAACCAGAGACACAATTTTTGCCATGTGAAGGGCCTCTGTTCCATTGTTGGACTTAAGGGGAGGTTCTCACTGCCCATTTAATTTCCAAGGACATGGGAGTCAGTCATTGCGTTTCTTGTACTTACCAGGTGCATTGTAGGACTTGCCTTTACTTCCCAGGTGTATTGCAGAATTTGTCGTTTCCTAGGTGCATTTGAGGCACATTTGTACAAACAATTTGCCCAGGGTTTTTACATTGAGTCTTTTGGAAGGCTTGAACCAATGACTGCTAGATCCAGTGCACTGAGTCAGCAAAGCAGTGTTGCACATTTGGGGCTGAGAAATTTCTGAAGCAGAGAAAATACTGGAGCTGAGAAATTTCTGTGATTTACATTACATTTTTGTAAATATCATAATTCCGTCATGCACATCATCTTAGCTTCTAATCTTGTTCATTGCATACCTGTATGTATGTACCGGTATATATGTATGTTATGTATGCATGCTTGTATGTATTTTAAAATGTATGTATGTATGCATGCATGTATGTGTGTGTGAGTGTTTAAAGGTTTGTGTTTGTACCTAAACATTTGTGAAGCATCCTTGGCTGTGGAGACTGTGTTGTGTTGCAGGGCAGTTCATTTGGTTTTTAAAATATCACGGTGGTTTTATCTTAGGTCAGGCTCTTGCTACAAGTGATCCTGACCCACAGCCCTACACTGAAAACCATCTTGACCTGGATACCATGGTTAGCACAAAAATAAATGCTGTCAAAGAAACACCTATATAGGTAAGATCCAACATAATTATAAGAATGCTGTGCATTAAAGAGACGTTTCTAATTTTATAATCGGCTCATCATTTACATTAGTCTGTTAACAGAAGCAGTTCCAATAAAAGAGTTTGTGCTAGGTAAGGCTAGAATGAACATATATCTGCATCAAATTAATCCCAAAAGGAATATTCTTTAGCACCAGTGAATAAGCTGGTCTCACAGGCTAGTGTGGGCAGAGAAATTTAGAAGATTTAAGTTATATTCAATTTCATTCTGGATTCCAATGATGAAATTTAATCGTAAAAGAATTTATGGATAAAAATAATTAAAGTTAATCTCCAAAAAATTGTTCTGGATTTCAATTTATTAAAATTAATGCCAGATCATGCTCTGCGTTCTAAGGATCTCTTTAAACTGGCTCTCAAATTTAAGTGTTAGCCCTGTTCTTGTGGAATGTTTTTTAATCACTTAATTAATGATCGTTTGTGTGTTGACTATTGTAGGAGTTAAGCAATGCCTTTGCTTGTTAAGAACAGTGAACAACAGTTTGAACAAGGCTTCACAAGACTGACAATGCAGGAGCAACACTGCTTGCTGATGAAGTGATGTAACAGAACAGACACTCTTGCCACAGTTTATGTCTTGTGTCATTTCTTTTGGCACAACAAATTACGGTTTCTTCTGCGAAGGGCCTAACCTAGGCACATCTCGACTGCATTACGCGGGAGTATTATCAAAGCCTGATAAAGAATCTGGCAAGAACGTAAGAAAAGCCAGCAGGAAGGCTGTGGACAAAGGCACTGTTGCGATCAGTTATGCATATGTAACGGGACCTAGGTAGAACAGGCCAGAAATGGCACCGAAATATGCCACAATTTGCTCACGTCATTTGTAATGTTGCTGTCATTTGAACATAGAATGGCAGGATTGTTAACTGGTGATGGTGGTTGTTGCAGTTTAACGACACTGTGTGGTAACAAAGACCATTAGCGTCGCCCTCCTCCTTTATCCAGGCTTGGGACTGGCATTGGCCGAGTACTACCAGTGGCGAAGTTATCTGGTGATGGATGTCGTGAGGTCAAAGATATTTTAGAAATTAAAGAGTTCGAAAACTGCAGAAAGTGAAATGTATGAAAGCGATTTTAAAAACTGACTCCATTTGATGAGAAGAACTTCATGTGAACTGATGATACAACAACAATGATGGGCGGTGCCTGCTCCGAGTGGCAGCCGTCGCCAGAGGTCGTAGTGACTTCATTTTCTTAGCCTCAGCCAACTAAGGCAGGTGACAAGTTGTGTCCTCTGCTGCCTCTTCATCTTCCCAATGACAGTGTACATTTATATGAATGTACTTTTTATATGCTAGTTGTCTAGGGGCCCAGTGACATTTTACAGAAACAGAAAATTCAAGAGATTAGAGTTCATCTGACCGACATCCTCAAGGCTACGGAACATCCCAGCAAGAGTTTACACCATTAACAATTTTCTGTACCAATCAATGGCTCATGGATTTCTTTACCTCTTCTTCTATGCCACGAGTCGAATTTCCAGTGAGCTTTTTCCTGAACATATCGGACGCAACTCGAGTTTTATTTCGGTGACTTGCATGTGATATTTTCACCCTTAGATACAATATTTTTGCAACATTAACAAATTCAATCCAGTGGTAAAACAATTAGGCATGCAATTGAATAAACATATTTGAAATCAATACTTTATTATTATATCAGATACATCGAGGTATATAGTGATTTTCCAGTTATTTATCCTCAGTGGACAGAAATCTTTTAACTGCCCAGTGACTCACTTCACTCTTATGAACTTCAGCATTTAGTAATCTATTTATCGTTTAGGAATGGCCAGATAGATATACTGCAGCACGTCTTTATAAATAAGGGATGCCTTTAAGAGGTTTAAATGCACTATTGTTTAAATAATGATGTTATATGTAAGGCTACATTGGTTATAGCTCAAGCTGCATCCCATATCGTATTGTATTGATGTATTTCTATAGCGCCTCTACCCAATACACCTAATCAGAGGCGCTCTCGGTGCGAAAAGCCCGGTGGGAATAAAAGTCTTAAGAATGTGGGCAGAAGCAGAAGCACCGCGCGTTAAAATCAGAGAGCGACTCACAGAGGACATATAATTCCAAAGCAAAGGACCAACAGACGCCTAAACATGACGTTGTGCAAGAGCCGTCGGAGTCCGAATTACCAAGATATTAATATAATGAATTAATGTTAATTAATTAGTTGTTAATGATATTACTACATATGACTGTTAGAGTGCAGTTCAGCTGTAGCTTTCTGATGCTGGCTTATTTCTTATTCACCATGGTAATCTTGTGCTAGCATCAGGGCTTGAAGTGGGAAAATAGAGGTGCTGTTATGGATACAAGAACCATTCCCCTCCAGATTGGGGGTCTGGGTTAGCTTCTGTGGTGGTACCGGTATGCTTGCAGAAGAGGTGCCGGTATGGCATACCGTTTCACACTGTCCCACTTCAAGCCCTGGCTAGCATGGTCCATACACAAGAACCTCAAAGGACATGGCACCCTTCATATGGGTAGAAATGGTGAAAGTTCTCACCAGTTCAATTCATTTAGAAATGAAGATGGTTGAGGCCACAGTCATAATGTGTAGAAATGCGTACATTACCAATCATCAACAATTATCTTTAAGCATTTAGTCCTTCATTCAGTCTCACCAGCTCAATTCATTCAGTCTCTTCCGGTTTAATCATATTTGTGTTAATTTATCAGGACTTAATTAGTCTTCATCAATACCCACTCTAATTGTTCATTTTACTAGATTAGCAGCCTGGCTCTTAATACTGCATCATCGAATTCATACCATTGTTTATCACACTCTTCCTCCATAAGCTAAGAAGTTGCCTTTAACTTATAGTACTGAACCTAGCAACATGTATTGCACATCTAGTGGCTAATTCAACTGTGCATAGGATCAATGAGAAACTACTAATTGATTTTGAGAACAACGCAGGTCTGTCCCATTGAATGAAAGATGCTTCAAGGACACTCTTCTATTCAAATGTAGCTTAAATACAGAACAGCGCATCTCAAAGTGGCTACAAGTTTTTACAGATGACTGAATGACAGTGCATATATAAAGACTAAGAGAGATTCACATTAGTGCATAAAATAGTACAATACAGTAGGTTACACAGGCATTATAACATATTTACCTGTGATGGCTGTTTAGCCACTAGAACTACTATACAGAAAACACATGGCTTAATTCAACACAATCAGACCCTTCAACTGTTCCAAAAATTACAGCTATTAAGTCAGATTTATTAGCCTTTGTGGAAAGAAGCTGGCAATTGTAGTTTTAAGTACAGCTAAATCAAAATCCACATTACTAAAGTGCTACTCTATAGCTAAGTGCAGAGTGCCAGTTAATTCAATAGTGCTATTTGACAACCCCTCATGTCTGAGGGGTTGTCAAGAGATCAATGTCCAGTGGAGGTCTGAGCCTGGTTGTCAAAAGAGTGGTTATAACAGCCATACCACAAAATATCTATACTCTGACATTTTAATAGCACTGATGTCTCATAGCAAGGCCTTTCAGTGGTGCCACAAAGCAACTGCAGATAGGATCTGTTCAATATCCAACGCACATCAGCGAATCATAGCATTAGGCTAGCTTGGAACAGCACTCAGAGTTACACAGAAAGCTCTCAAACCTACAGGGTATTTGTCAATTTATTTAGCACCTCTATAATAAAAAACTAAAAGATTTTTGCTGGAAAACCCAGCTTTCATCTTTCATGATAGAATATTTCATGTGATCACTGACCAAACACATGTCTATTGTTTAGTGGGAAAAAATAATTAATGCAGACTCATTTACACACTCCTGGCTTACATGTCCTTCTGCTTAAGTAAGAGTGGTGATCTCTTCAAAGCTGTTAACTTGACATGTCGTATTAATAGACACATCATACAATAACTACAGTGTAGCGAGAAATATTGAGTTTTAAGTATTATACATTTTATGCACAGCCTGGTTTACATGGTGATCACGAAGTGTAGTTTTTGGCATGCATGGACTGACAACAGAGATCAGATTGTAGATTTCAGGTCCACCTAGTTAGCAAACTCACCTACAATGCATAACCTTACCGTCAGAGGGAATGCGAGACTTGCCACTCGCTCTAAGAAAACAAAGTCGCTAGCACTTCATACTATGGCTGCCTAAGGGCTAGCATAATGGCCTGCCCTTCTCTTCTGGTTTACACATATAGCATCATTTATAGCATCTACACATATAGCATCATTTATTTTATTTATTTATTACTGAAATTTCTTCCAGCAGTTTTTGCTCAATTGTGTGCGAAGGACTTGCTCAAGGTCCCTACACAATGCCACACATATGGTATGTCCCAGTGTCCCTCATAATTAGCAAGCCCAAGCTCTACCACGAATACACTTAAGCAAAATTTCCACCGGTGAGATCATATTTATAGGTCATTCACACCATGAATTAACAAACAAATCACACCACAGTTCTAAAAACTGCAAACTGATATAACAGCCCATGATTCAACACAGAACTCCAATACTTGAAACTGTTTCAACTTTTTACAAAAATCCTTCAACAACCTCTACAAGAGTTATTGATAACCATGTCACAAAGTTCAACTAAGTTTTTCTGATACACATGTCTGCTATATATTTATACTACTTCTGTGATTTTCAACTATCTGGCCTTATAAACTACAGTATAGTGTATAGTGTAGTTAAATTTACCAGGAGTTTTCACACTGTTAAAACAAAATAAGCACTTGTACAACATAATCGTCAGCCACTTAGAGCACTGCTGATTTGAGCAGCGCTTGATTACATTACATTCAATGCCACAAAACCATTTCTTGTACATGTCAACGTATTTGTCAATATATATAACAGTCAATTACAATAAGTGACCGAGTTGCATTGCTCAAGCTTCTAAAATGTGATTTCCACATTCACTCAGAACGCTCGTCACCATTTCACACCATGGCTAATCAGACCTACATCTATTTGTTGCATTATAGGTCGCAGAATGCCGGCTTTTCTTGTGAATTTTGGTCAAGGCCAAGGCCTAACTGAAACAAAGCTTATCTAAAACTTCCATTTCAATTGTCTTATTTCACATTTGTGAAATTACAGAACAAAGCATCCTTACTTGTGCCATGCAAAAGCTGAAAATTATTCTAAATAACAGTTCACGATTCTTAGTCAATCTTCAAATATTCTCTCCTGTGTACAAGTGCATAATTACACAGTAGTAACATAATTCAACCCTTTCAGTAATAATTAATTATTATTTCAATCATGATGTTACACATTACTCGTGACCTGGAACCAGTTTGAGTGCAATTAACTAAATTTATTGAAACAAAAGCATTAAATATGATTTCTTCTTGTGCCATTGTTCTATAAACATAAATGCATTTTCAAGTCACTGTTGCTGAAATTTTGTTCATGCTGCCGTGTGGCGTCGATGCCAGTGTCTGAGAAGCCGGCATGGCCCGTATCAGGGACGATGGGATATTCCTGGGATCGCCCCTGGGGTTGCGACAACCACGACATTTGCAGTTGTCACAACCCTTGAAAGCTGCATAACATGGACACCGTTGTCCACAGCAGGTCAGCTTTCCCGGGTTTGGTGTTGCCAGAGCACATCGACATCCAGTTTTACCCTTGGTCTTGCACCTGTGGCCAGAAGAGTCACTCGTGTCATTTCGGTTGCTGCTGCTGCTGCCCATACAACTGCCAACAGCAGCAGCATTTGCATCTGCTGATGTGGACAAAGCCTGTTCAACGGCACGTTCTCGAGCTAATGCCAGCTTTGACCTTCTGCTTGTTGGTACGGCAACATCTGCTGGTTCTCTTATGTGAGCTGCTCTCTTTGGGGACTGTTGCTCTTCTTCCGATGTCCAGTTCGAATGACCAGCACTTGTGTCCATCTTATCTGCAGTACACTTGTTGTAGTCATGTTCTGCGAGGACGAAATTCTCAAGTTTCTTCTCACTATCACAACCAGAATCTAGAGCATTCATTTCTGACTGACTGTCATGGTAGGCATCAGCAGCTGTAGCTGTCCGGCGCCCGTTACCAGAAAACTGTCTCTGGGCACAATGACTTGTTTCTCCAGGACTGCAATTTACTGTGAATCTTTGCTCAGTGCAGAATGAATTGCCATTCGGAAAACTATCAATGTCAACATTCACCGAATCAAAGGATTCAAATTTTGACTGTTTCCGCTTAAAACAGATTTCTTTATCACTGTCTTGGTCATCATGAATAATTCTAGATTTTACTCGTTTACGAGATGTCGATTTTCTATGTGTGATTGGGTCTTTCTGTGCCCCAACTGTCGGTTCTCCAACAGGCATCTGTACTGCAGGGTTATCTGAGTTTCGGTCTGTTGCAGCTTCCTGGATAATCGATAGAACACTCCGAACCGTCGCATCCACAGTAAGCGTTGACAAAATTCGCGCTCCTTTTCGGCGCAGATACTGGCAAAGCTGCCGGAAGCAGCGAACAACGCATTCGAGCTGTTTGTTGTCAACAAACTCTTCAAAACTCTTGCACCACCCACATCCGCGTTTAATATAGCGCATTTTCCCGCCTATACAATCCTTGCAAACATAGTGATGACAGACAGAGCGAGCTGGACCCATTGGACAATTTAACAGCCGACCACAAACGCAGCAAGTTAGTGTCAGTCGAATACCAGTCAAGTGCTTTTGGATTTCGATCCAACTACTCGGATCATCAAGATCAGCCTCTACTACATAACGACAGGTCTCGAGATAGAAATTTGTCGCATTCATTGTCACAAGCAACTTCTTTGCAAAACCCGCATTACTTTAGCAATTTTCAATTAAATTTTGTACATTTACTTGGTAATTATAGAACGCATACTTCTCTGACGTCATCAATTATTGTATGCATTATTTAAGAAGGTTCTGTAGCGCCTATCTTTGCCATTCTACGGACACAAAAATTGCCCTTCAACATCGCAGAATACAATAACCCAATGAAATAAGGATCATCCATGACATTCATCTAACCGCTAATAACCCGAAAGCATAAACTGTCCTGTTTATATCTTAAGTCATTAAATACAAACGAATTGCTGAGGGCTGCTTCAGAAACGTTCGTCTGCACTTCATATAATTTTTATTCGTAATAGTAATCTCCTAAGTTCTACAGCGCGACTCGAAATAAACGCAGTGCACCAGATTATTCACAAGCGCTACGTAGAATCATTCCTGAAGCTAGTAGCCCAGGGAGGTCAAGGTCCGGTCACCAGCGTGTTGAGACTTGATAGTAGCTGCAGAGGCAGGTGTCGTTTAGAACAGCGGTTCCCAACCTTTTTTTTTGTTGTACCCCCAAACTAAAATTTTATTTGGGTGGGTACCCCATCAGAAAAAAACTTTTCAAAACGTTTTTTAGCTATTTGACAACTTTTAGTTAATTGGTTCTATCCTCCTATATATTAAAGAAATCCTATATTCATAAGTTGATATCATATGAATTTTGCTAAATATATTATAATTATATTGAAATTATTATTGTTGCACACAAATAAAATCAGTTTAATCGAAAATTTTGTTATTTTATTTTTAATATTTTCGAATAGCATGCAAATAGCCGCTAACTAATCAGCCAAATGGAAGTTTAATCATTTTAATGCGAGCACTGGGCTTGCTTGGATTTGCACAAGTCTGCAATATCAGGCTTTATTAATGTCAATTTTAGACGTAAGTCTGGCTCAAGTTCAAGTTTCGATCTGTATTTGTTTTTAATTGCAAGCATTGCAGAAAATCCAGTTTCACAGAGATATGACGTACTGAAAGGGATCAAACATTTCAAAGCTCTGTCGGAAATCAATCCATATTCTGCTCTTCTTTTAAGCCAAAAATCACTCAAAAAGTCCTTGTTGAATTCGCTTTTTAATCCACCATCACATGAAAGTTCAATGAATTGATCTCTTTCCTGGACAGAAAAATCAGCTGGCAATGCAACTTCGGAAAAAGGATTTT
Source organism: Bimastos eiseni (assembly GCA_959347315.1). Lineage (NCBI taxonomy): Eukaryota > Metazoa > Annelida > Clitellata > Crassiclitellata > Lumbricidae > Bimastos > Bimastos eiseni. The sequence continues at coordinate 14,862,566 of OY365819.1, forward strand.
GTATCCAACTCTTGTCATCAAACTGTTCAGGAAAGTAGGTCTGAAAATTTGAAATTAATTGAGAACAATGTTTCTTAATATCTTCAACCATGTCAGGATGCAGTCGAAGTTCGTTCTCTGTCAAGAAAGTTTGCAGTGATTGAAATGCAGTTACTTTAAGTTGTTCAACATCTGACAACATGAACTGAAGCTTCTTAATTGTTGCATTTATTTTGTCAGCCACAACGAATGGAGTTATATTTCGTCCTTGCATGCTAGAATTTAACTCGTTCAGTTTACCAAAAATGTCTGCTAAATACGCCAACCTCATTAACCATAACTCATTGAGAAATAAATCAGCTGTTTGAAATTCACTGTCTGTGAGAAATATTTGAACTTCTGAGCGAAGTTCAAAAAGTCGAGATAACACTTTTCCACGTGACAACCATCTTACTTCTGTGTGCAAAAGAAGCTTTTTATGGTCACTCCCCATTTCATTGCACATTATTGAAAACAATCGAGAGTTGAGAGCCCGAGCTTTTATAAAATTAACAACTTTTACAGATTGGTCCAAAACAGTTTTTAAACTGGTGGGCATGGCTTTGGTAGCAAGAGCTTCACGGTGGATACTGCAATGTGTGAACTTTGCTTGTGGTGCAACTTGTTTAATTTGTGTTACAACTCCCCCGTGTTTGCCAGTCATCGCAGCTGCACCGTCGGAACAAACACCAACACAATTTTGCCAATTTATTTCATTCGAAGTCATGAAATCATCAACTTTCTTAAATATTTCTGTCGCTGTTGTCCGCCCAGATAAAGGCTCACAAAACAAAAATTCTTCTTCAACTGACTGTTCAAATTCATACCTGACATACATCATAAGCTGTGCAAAATTTGTAACGTTGGTGCTTTCATCCAGCTGAATTGCAAAATATTTGCTTTGCTTGATTCTTTTAATAAGAATTGTTTTTACTTGTGATGCTAAATCATGAATTCTTCGAGAAACCGTATTGTCTGACAAGGGAACGACATCAAGTTTTTTGGCAGCAGCTTGTCCTAGAATGGATGACACAATATCTTTAGCTGCAGGCAATATAAGACTCTCCCCAATAGTGTGTGGTTTCCCAGTTTTAGCAATTCTCAGGCTTACCAAATAAGACGCCGTTAAAGCTTGTGAGTTAGCCGTTGTGAATGATTTTAATGTGCTCTTACCGTGTTTCAATTCAACTTCTTTCCTTTTAAAAAATTCGAGTGGTTTATCTTTGAGAAGAGCATGTTTTGTATTGAAGTGACGTTGAAGTAATGAAGGCTTCATCGAATGATTTGATAATTTTTCATTACATATGACACACTGGGGTTTCGGTTCTTTTTCTTCACCACACCATGAGAATCCAAAAGACAAATAATTCTCATCATATCGCCTAACCTTCCTAAGTTTTTGATTTTCCTCATCGGAGTCTGAATCTGCACGGACGTTTGCAGTGACTGACTCTGTTGTTTCGCTGCTTACTGTAGCGATGTCAGAGGATAACTTTCTTTTTAATGGTTGTTGTTTGAGCCATCTATCCATGGTATTTTATTAATTTATTTTACAATATTTTTTTCTATAATTTGACAGTTTAAAACTTTAAATCTAAAATTCTATATTGTTTCTTATTTAATTTTTAATTATTTATTTTATTTAAATCCATGACGAAGCTGTGACGTTATTTTGTGAAAAACCTAGAATAGCTAAACAAGAATTAAAATGTTAGCGAGAAAGTATTTATTTTATTTATATGTATCATGAAACTGTGACGTAATTTTATGAAAAACATAGAATAGCTAAACATGGATTAAAATAATAGCAAGAAAGTATTTGTTTTATCTGTTTTTGCAAAAATATTTTTTCATAATATTTTTTCTTGCGTACCCCTTGGCAACCGCTGGCGTACCCCTAGGGGTACGCGTACCACCGGTTGAAAACCGCTGGTTTAGAGCGATGGAGATAAATGGTAGGAGTGACATATGGACAGAAATTGTCTCCACCCCAGCCCCGTGGGTTTCGTGGGTCTGTTCCTATCTCCGCCAGGCCTGTCTCCAAGCCCAACGGAGATGGGGACATTACTGGTGAAGAAAAAAAAAACTAACATTGTGTTTAGACTCCGTGTTGTTTAATGTATAGCTTATTGCAACAGTGGAAAAAATTTGGCTGGATGGTGACGAGTTCGCAATCCTGAGCCTGTCATTCACCGATTTTAAAGTTATTTCAATTATTATCACATAAAATTTAATGATGCCTCCGCTTCAAGTGCATCTAGAACAGTGGCTTTGAACTGTTTAGTAATGTAAAACTGTTCAATGGCTATAATAGGCGCACTACGATTTAACTTAAATCAAATAAGAGCTTGACCGATTTTGGTTATTGATCGCAGTGGTAATTATTGCATTGCTGTGTTTAGCTGAACTTGGAAGTGATTTCTTACAAATGTTTCAAGGTACAAAAGACTTTTAATTTCCTGTTCAAAAAGAAGTGCATGACAAATACACTAATTTTTCTCTAAAAAAATCAACATGAAATATGTTTTCATTTTATATCAGACTCCACAGCAAAAACGTCCAGGCAATTCACTATCAGAATAACGGTCACCTGCTGTACAGAGTCAGGCAACTTTGGATACAAAAGTCCCATCACAGCTGGCTGTACTCTGTTGGTTTAAAGTGATCATTATTTAACAATAAACCACAAAAATGTGATAATTTGTTCATACTTAATTTGCAGCTGAAGACCTGGCCTTAACTTTTTGCAATAAAATCCATTGAAGAAAGATATTTTAAAAAGTTAATAGAAGTTCATTCTAACTTCAAGGTCTCTGAGCATTATGCTGAATATCGCTTGGATGCAATGCACAAGTTAATGAAAGCACAAAAAGGCCTTCACCAGTCACAGAATACTATGGATTTATTTTCTGACAATGCTTTCTTGGAAATCAAGATATGAACTATTGAAAAGCCAACTTCTCAATTGACCATGAGTACAGCAATAGACTTAGTTCAAAAAAGAACTCACGGCAGGCTACAACGATTTTGAACCACCTTACCAAACAAGTACATAGGCATAGACATTCTCATTGAGAGGGCAATGCCCCAATATTTATGTTCAGATTTTCTACAATTTTCAGTTTCCTAAATAAATTATTAAAGACAAATGCGCTACATGCAACATGAAAACACTGATGATATTAGCAGAGTAAGAATTTTCAAAACAGAGAATTCAGAATAGGAAATGGTCTGTGGAAGATTTTAACGACATCCCACTTCCTACCCGCCAACAAGTAAGAGAAAACGCTGTGCCCCACGCTCTATACTGGATAATCAATAGTAAACAACTTACACATATTTATTTCACCAATGACTGTCCATTTTAAGGTCCCATAACATAATAAAATCCTTATATTCATTGGAAACAATCCCAAGCCCCAACCTGTGACAGCATCAAGAACATCATCGATAACAACATGGAACTCAACACATTGATCCATATATCGGTAAAGATTGTTTGCAATAATAACCAATAATGTAGTTTTTCTTACTAAGCCCTCCTACACACTTCTATGCCATTGCTTTCACTTTTAACCATGTATATAACAATAAGTGGCTACCAAAAGGTGGTATATAAATAGCCAGCAATGCATATATCCATATAAGACTAAGCTACAACACCATTACAAGCCAGACAACCATCGCTCAGTCCCGTGTTTGTCTAGATCAGTGACAAGACTTTCCTGGCATAAACACAATCAAAGTAATTTCATGATCTACTGCTGCATGCGAGTTCGGTCCCTGGCAAAACCGGGAACCGCGACGGCAAAGACTCTACGCCTGACTCTCAGTTGCCTCCATCTGTTCCTCAAGAATCGGAACAATCAGGTTATCCTTAGACATCAGATTATACTTCGTCACGAAGATCGTGAACCGACGACAAAGCGCAGTTTCGTTCTGCAAGAAAACATCACATAGTTCAAGTTATAAATTCCATTCAGTTCCCAGACATGTTTTTTCATACAGCATTACAATTAATTAACAACAGCAGACATTTCCTATTACTAATGTCCTATGACAACTAACAGCAAAGGGTCAAGAAAACTCATTTGACAGCACCTCATATTCACATTCACGGTCTCATTATACTGTAAACATTAAATGCTATAGATGTAACTAGGTTCAATGCTTCTTGGAAGTCATAACAGCATAGTCTTAAAGTCAAAGAAGCACTTCTGAGTAGGTATATAACCATTAGGCAGATTAGGTGTGACTGCAATTGCATTGTTTAAATGCAAAATGCAAACTTAAAATGCATGTTGTGATTTAATGTAAAGCACATCACGAAAATTCCTCAGTAACAGACAAAAACTGCATAGCAGAGCAGACCTTTACAGATAGTACAATAAAACAGACTTTATTCAATGTCACATCAACGCCACCCACAAATGCATCAGAACATACCTCATACTCATCGAACAGAGGTCTATGGTGGAAATAAGCGTGGGAAAAAATCCTGTAGACTCTTCGACAGACAGAACCCAGTTTAGCCACTGATGACTCCTTTATGCTAACCCTACAATCACAGACAATACACCATTAATATGAATTATTTAACATTCATCTGAAAACATAACTACAGTGCAATCGTACATAGTGTAACCTTTGCTTGAAATAATTTATACTTAATATTTAAATATATCTATTACTAATTGAGCCTATATAACACCCCTAATAATATATTAGCTAAGTGTCGTGCTCCTCTTTAAACAAATCTACCTATATGTAAAGTTTTCAAACACATACCTAAAGGCACATTTGCATATACCATAAACACCAGCATCAAATATCAGTTATTTTTCTATCAAATTTTATACATATTTACAATCAATCAAAAAAACTTGATACAGCACCCCTTCAAGATATCTACTCAGAGGTGTGTATCTGCAGTTGAAAAACAAACTAGAATCTATAATAGCCACTTTAAATTCAAAGGAGACTATAATTTGAAGGCAAAACATACCGGCTGGGAAAATACTTGTTGCTATTTAAGAGACATGCGGCTCCATCTAGCGTGTGGCGAGTGTAATCAATTGCAGGACACTACAATCAAAGTCAATCAAATTAAATGTTCCTCTACAAAGCCTTCTGTCTGACCGCTGCAAATAGATATCTTAGTCAAATTATTTGACAGCATGTGCATATGCACCTGAATAATCTCACAAGTTATTTAAAATATATTATTTGTTTAGATTGCCAAAACATAAAATCTGTACAACAGCAAAACATACATATCCAGCAATATTCTTCTTATTATTATTATTAGTTAATCATTAAAATCATCAAAATGTCAGCATGCAAAAAGCCTTTCTATTAAATAAGTTTATATATTGATTGATTGATTAAGACTAGTGTCATACAACATTGCCCAAAAAATTCAAGCCAACATGAATAAGCTAAACGCCTTGGGTTCAAAAATTTAAACATTCAAAAAGATAGATTTTCATGTAGAGCATTTCACAGTTCATGTCTAAAAGAAGTGAAGAAGCAACCTGACCTCTTTTGGAGTTTTGTGAGCAGCACACAGAAATATCCACTGCTCCGTGGCAGTCATCTGTGTACAGGTCTCTGGATTGCATTCCGGCTAAAAAGCAGACAAAAGCTCTAGCAAGGACATCTCAAAAACTGATATAGATCTATAGCAATTAGAAGAAGAGAAGTCACTTGGTGCTACAAGGCACCCATGTTATCAAGTGTTAGTGACTTCATAACATCACTGATTCACCATTTGAAGGTCATTCACTTTCCATATGATGATGCAAAGAAAATTGTTGCAAATACTTATAAAAGTGCTCGACCTCATCTTCCCACCGACAATGTATTCATTATTGGTCGTCAAAGAGTTAAAGCTGAATTGGCTAGGGGCGCATGTGGATCTGAAACCTCGAACCAACTCTTTACCGTTATGAGCATTCAACAAACTCTGCTTTATGAAAATACAAAAGTCATGATAAATTAACCCAAAACCCGGGTATTTTTGCGGTTTCTGCTTCTGGACTCACTCCTCCATGTCCAGTCTGCGACTTAGATACTCTGTGAAGACCGATCCCAGAGTGCGGAGGATAATGTTGCGTTTCGGCGACCGTGCTTTCTCGGCCGCTTGTCTACGGCGTTGGAGCGGTCTCCCACCTACTGTTAGACTGGCCGACTCAGTAGACTCCTTTAAAACTAAGCTGAAAGGGTTACTGCTTTCCAAGGCATACCCTGTCCGCTCACTTTTGCTTTAGGTTGTACGGCGGCGCCCTTGTAGTGATTAGGGCCGCGTTTACGGCGCTCTATAAATCGGCATTATTATTATTAAAATCATTTGTGGTTAAGAAAGCAAGAACAATGAAACTGTGGCAGAATAATGACAGACATAAGAACAGCCAGAGGCCACATAGCGGCAATTTGCACACATTATATTCTTTGGCAACAAACTTGGGAAACTGTCAAACCTGGGAATTACCTTTAGAACTTGACTTTTGGATTAGTGCCCCTCAACAGTTTCATCTGATTTATCTCATCATGTTAGTGATGATAGCATGTCACACAAAAATGCAGAGAGTTAGGAACTAAATTAATTGCAATCGAGACAGATGCTCATCAAGGATTGCAACACAAAATGCCCACAAGCAAAGCCTTCTGTGAAGTTGGACAATAGTACAGGACAAATCCAAAATAAAAACACTTTCAAATTGAGACACTTGAGGAAAACTTTTCATTTAACAGTGACTTTTTGACACAAACCTGAAGTTTGACAGCAAGGCCATTCAGCTCCATGCAGAATTGTCTACAAATTATCAGAAACAGAACCATTCAAAGTTCCTGCATAAACCAGGCTTACAGAAAATACACGAAAACAATGTATGTGTAAATACATCTTCGATGGCACTTGTTCTAAAAATAATAAATTACACTTATGTACATAAAGTCTAGAGTGTTGAAACTATATCAACATGAAATATTAATTAAAATGAGATCCAGATGGTCAATTGACAATGTGTAGAATTAAACAAAAACACACAGAACTGCTGTATTGTATTTGATTTGAAAAACTCATCCACAATGGAACAGGAAAGGAAAGGCTCCAGGTAGTGAACAGACATGGATTTTAATTAAAACATGTTCATTAAAAGTTCAACCCACATAATCATTCTAGAAAATTGTGTGTAAACTCAGCAAGATGCACTTCAGGGAATTCCAGCTGAAAAATTGCAAGATGCACTTCAGGGAATTCTAGCTGAAAAATTGCAGCTAATCAAGCATGAAACAGCCACACAGTGAATTTCTACAGGACAGGAGGAAAGAGACAGAGAGAGACAGAGAGCTGCTTCTCATTTGCAAACAAAATACAGTTCCATTGTCCCAGAATCTACACAACTCAACATTGTAAACTCAGTTAAAAGAAGAATTTCAGGCAGCCCACCGGAGATGCTCATACTTCCAAACACCTTCATCTTGGCCTTCTGGTGGCAAGAGTATCTCGTCTATGTTGCTAAAGTCTCTTCGTATTGCCTGCTGTATGAACTACAGAAAATGAATGACATTCTACAGTTGTTCACACATGAGTTAGCACAAGATACTGCAAATAGTTACAAGCCAGTTGAACATGGTCAAAGAGAATATCGGAATATAAATAGCACCTTGAACAATAATTAGAAAAATCACCATCACCCTGTTTGAGAAAAGAAGATTGTTTAAACCGTAAATGAGTGTTTTAGCAGCTTTAAGATACAAAAATAATATTTTTAGAAATAAAACTGCAAAACTATCCAATGTAAACTTGGCTGCACTCTATATGAAGACAAATTGCAGAGACAAATTTGAGTCATGGCTTAACTTATAATTATTTTAAAGATGAGCCAACAAATAAAGTGACTATTTCAATGTATTACCTGTTGCACAGCCAATGTGCTGTCCATTTCGTCGAAGGACTCATCTGGCCAGCGACTCCAATCCTACCAAGAAAAACCAGGACCTGGTATATGTATGCAAACAGCAGTATAATCAAATTTTTTGCTTGATGCTTATTGTTAACTCAAATAAGCATTAAATTTGCTGCTGCATGTGTGTAACATCTAATACTCAAATTGAAATTCTTGAAATTAAATCGCCCTTCTTCCAACATCTTTTGCTCAGAAGTGCAAAAGCTTCGACGGCGCATTTGCAGTTGTACTGCAGAGCAATTGTGCACGAAGGAATTGCTCAAGGACTTAACACATTGACTGACACCTTGGACGAGGGTCGAAACCGCTCACTCAGTGCACACTGAATGTTACAAGGCGACCGCTCTAACCGATCAGCCACTGTGCCACGTAGCAGTGGTTTCAAAGTTCGGGGTTCCACAGAACACTTAGGGGTTCTGCCTCAGGGCTCTGCATTTCATAGGCAACAATATTGATTCTTGAAAAATTAGAGGAATAATATAACCTCAGCTCTGTGAGTAAATAAGTGCCTTTTGCAAAACCTTGGCTCTATGAAAAGGTTGAAAAATACCGATCTAATCTCTAAATAAAACCATAATATCGCCATTATATATGCGACTAATTAACAACAGCTTAAACACAAACCATTACAATGACGCAAAATGCAGAATCTACATGCAGAATTAAGCATAAATTGTCTTTATCGTGACCAAAATTCATGACCCAATCCTCAGATTCTAGGGCATGACAGGTCAATACTCAGGATATTGGCTGACTGTTCCATTTAGATCACAATACATTTGTGAGGAAATTAAACAGTAGCTATCCAAAGGTGACATAGTAAGTGTTTCGGTTTCGATGAGTTGGGCAATTTATCATTTTGGCATTCTAAATTACTTACCATTGAGCTTTACTGTTTATGGAATCAGAGGCGGCGATCTCGCTTGACAGGTGGGGGGACACCGAATGAGAGGAGTAACAAATGTGGGGGACACACATATAAATTGTCCCCTCTCTGTAAAAGGTGGTGAGACTTGTTCCCCTCGATGCCCCCCCCCCGGATAGCCACCTCTGTATGGAATAAAAGACCGATTGACGAAAAAAATTCTTGCCAAATAGATGTTGAATTGACGAAAAAAATGTTTAAAAAGAAGCCGGATCGATAAAAAATAATAATACCACAAAGAGCGAGTAATTTAGAACACTAGAATGATAACGCGAAGATTAAACTATCAACTGGCGCTCGTGAGGGTCGTTTAGTTAGTAACTAAAAGTAAGAATCTTCTATAATGGTAATGCTTGCAATCGCACAGCACGTACAAAATAATAGTAACTGGTCAGGCTTGGTCTCGCAACGGTCTGTTAGGCGGAGTGAGGGTCGGTTAGGATCAGGATATGTGTTAGTGTCGTCTATAGACAGATATTGAAAACTATTCCGACCCAAAAGTAATTTTTCTTCATGCGTTAGTAGGCAGAATATTCTTCCGCAGAAACACAATGTGGTAAAAGCTGTATATTCTAGCGTATTATATTACCTCATGTGCTTGCGGTGTATTTCAGCGTATTTAATTATTTCCTACATTATATCATGTATTTTGGAATTAGAAACTGGATTGATGGTAATAATTATGCTTAAATGTATAGACAATCTCGCATCAAACCGGGTTCTACTTCAGCATTCTTATTTTTCATCGATCCCGTTTCCATTTAAGCTACAGTTTGACATCTATTCACGCCAAATAATATAATCCGCTTAAATGCTCTAGAAGCCACATGGCATAATGAAATACGCTAAAATACACCTTTACTACACCACGCATTCACGCAATGATAACTTACCGGTGGGTAGACCACTTACCGTAACGCTTCATAACTGATGGGTAAATGGACCCAGCGTCTCGTCATCAAACACTACCAAATTATTAGAGTGATTGAGCAAATAAATTGCATCACGTAACTTAAACTCAACTTTGATCATTTCCAATAATAAAACTAAGAACATTTTTACAAACCTCAGCTTTTGTGCCAGGACGATTCCTTCTCAAAACACCACCGACATCAGCCATTTTAAGCTGACATTTATAATGCACTACTCCATCGGTCTGCGTAATACAGCCGGAACACTTTATATAGCAACAGTTTATTGCGCTACAAGCCGCTGTCTTAATTGCAGGCTCTGGGCTCAGACATTTAATTTTCACAATTCCTATAACAGTATATCACTAATGAAAGAGTGTGGACCGCTCGATCCGTTATACAGGGAGACGAGGAACAGAATAAAACATATCGAAAAAATTGATAATGTAGCAGCGAAGCCTTCGATTGACGGTGGCTGAATAGAAGGTAAGACTGTGAGATTAATTGCCCTACTTTATTTAATTTACTAATGCAGTGTTTCAGAGATGAGTATATCTAATAAAGAGCCACAAGTCAGGCGTCGCTCCTCAAATTCAGTCTCGCCCGTGATTCGTATAGATTTGATACCAGTAGCGTCAGAGACGGTCAGATATTGAGATACGCGATGTTACCCGTCCCTGGACACCCCGACAAGATTGCTGCTGCTGCTCACTTTATGTTGTCCTCTCTGCAAGCGAGTGGCTTGGGTACCTGCACCAGTTCCTGCATTCTGCAGGAACGCTTCCGACCTCAGCAAGGCTGAAAAGGGTAGTTTTGTTTTCAGCCTTGCTGGGGTAGGGAACGTTCCTCAGTAGTAACCTTGAGCGGCGTTATATAAATCTCTATGATGAATTAAATAGATGTAGGAAATGTATGGGACGGCCGCCACGTTTAGTGCTCAGACGTCCGGCAACCGGTACACATGTCCTCCTTTTTGGCCTCACGTCCTCTGTCAGGCAGGCAAGGATACTTTAAAATGTCCAGCTTCTGTTTCTTGTATTGGGTTATTTTATATATAAGGATTTTAAACAACTTTGCCTTTGTAAATATAATAATATTATAAATGACACTTAAGTGCAATAAGTTTAGACTTCATGCAATCATCTGAATTACCGTACTTAAAAAATACATTGCAATGGAACACGCCCACTTCCGCCTAAGAAGCAATTGACTGTCAATTGACTATAAGCAATTACTTATAGTAATTCAGTTCAAAGGTTCTGCCTAAGGGTCCAGAATTTGTCTGGGCAGGCCTGCAAACCACTTATTTCTATATGGCCTTTGCTGGTAAACAGATTCAGCTTTCTCCGTCTAGATACACCATTACTTTAGGACTGAGCACATAATAATTGTCTTAAAATGTTCACAAAGAGAAGGGTTGATTGGTTTCCTTCAGCAATGATCAGCAAAAGTAAAAATTTACACTCTAATTATCACAACTTTTTGAAATTTAAATAAGTCTTACTTAAATATTTGCACATTTCCAGCACTGATTCACTCCCCTCCAAACCGCACTCATCCTGCCTCTCGGTCTTGTCTTCCTATGAAGTGTCGCCCTGAGTTTGGAACCTGATATCCCAGTGAGCATAACTCTGCTCTTCCCTAATTGGGGTGCATAGTCCTTCCAGAAAAGAAATATATACATAGCAATAGATGAATAATAATCCATTCTGTAATACAACCTAATGATATTCCTCATACAATGTCCATCGACCAATGCGGGAAGTCCACACATATGCGGTCCGGTCCACACTGCTCCTCAGCTACGGACAGCCGCCTTCGTTCGTGTCATCTGGCGCAGTGTCGGATGCAACCGTCAGTTCTCACTGTCCAATGACATGACTCATGCCAAGACCGCACTCAGTGTCAAACATTTCTTCAGCCGAGAAGTCGACCGCTGGACAGAAATCGAGACCCGTCACGTGGCTTTCTCAATGGCTATTTGTATGAGATGATGTGAATTTTCTCTCCATGTGATGGAAGTTGTATGCATGGTGCATAAGGCTTGTTGTGAAAAACCGAAGCAACTTCAATGTTACTTGTGCCTGGGTCACAAACAGTAGTCCACATGTTAATCCACTTGATAGGATTTTCATCAAGGCTTCTCATATTATAGAAGCAACATCTACACACAGGATTTGGCATAGTTGGTTAACGATTCAACAAACAACAAAAAATATCACTTGATTAATACTAGGATAGGTTTGACAGCCTTGAAGCCATACACAGTATCCCTGTGTTGATCATTGTACAGATGTTGTATGAGAGATATCTAATCAAATACAACACAGCAGTTTCTGTCCTTGGGATGCATTGCCTCCACATGACATTTTAAAAGGGCAAATATTAGTACTGAAAACCCAGTCTGCAAGTCATCATATACTCATGAAATATAAGCAGGAATGTGGTTATGCTTATTAATGAAAAAACACTTCAGCAAAGAGTTCAATGTTTTTAGTCTATGTAACATTTTGTGCAAAGATTATATGTTTGTCTACAGTAATCAATCGTTTTCTTCCTTTATTTTGTCACTCATTGTCAGCTGACTGTGAAACGATTTGACTTGACCAGGTGACAAAAATTTCTGGGCGAGATGCAAGATATGTTCAACTGAGCCATCACATGGTGGTTCCATACGTTCTTCTAATTTCAATTTTAATTTTCGCACCTCTTTACGTAACCTGCAGATCTCTACCCTCGCTGCCAGCAGAGCATTTCGTGTTTGTTTCTTGTTGCTCTCTTTGCTGCCATATCCGTCCTCAGATAGTGAATTGTCAGAATGAGCTCTTAACTTTTCTGTGGGAGGAGTGAATAGACATTTTGCTGGTGCTTTCCTGTTCGTGGCTACACGAGCTGGACGGTCAGGAAAGTCAAAAATAGTTGGAATGGCTTCCAAAATGAGTCTCTTTCCTCCGATGTTTGTGGGATAGTACAGGGTTTCTTCAAAATGGTTGCTACAAAGGCGAAAATTTTTATTCAATTCAACGGCACTTTTGCCATCAAGATCTTTTCTTCGACAATTCAAAACCCATCTCTTGCATCTAAAATGTACACAGCATAAACAACATTTATAGCACAACCTAAGTAAACAACACAATAACAACTTGTATTTGTTATGTGCCTCACTAAAAACCAAGTTCTTGCTCAAAGTATGAAACATCATAGTACTTCGAGAAGAGATGAGTTTAAGCTCAGATATAGAATATTAATTAAGGAGGATCTTCGAATTGCTTCTGGTAGAGTACCATTCAAGCACGATCAGCTACTTCAAACATTCTGTTTCTGAAATGTAGATTCGCTCTGTGGCTCTTTATATGGTTGATCAAGCGATCCTGCTTCAGCATCTTGAACTATCTTACAAAGTCCTTTGTGGACACAGTCATGCTGAAAGCACTTCTGAATATGTACAGTAAGAAGCTCTAAAAATTTTTTAGATAAGATATGACAAATAGGAAGGAGCAGAAACTGACATCACTCTGATCACATCAGAAGGCACGTCTCAGAGTGATTTCTACGGCAGAGATTATTGACTAGACACACTTCAAAGTGGAAAACAAAGGCAGGTGGTGAAAGGGTGGATTTTACAAACCTGTCCTTGTCTTTAGGAAAACGGAAATACGACACGTCATTATCTGCATCTGAACTCCGGTTCGAACAGTTTATGGCTGCACAGAAAGAGGGCATGTCCTGAAAAAAAAATAATTACAATTATGTAAATTTTGTGCAAGTTTGTAAATGACATAATCATCTTAGTTATTAGCTTGTGATAATATTAGCATGCTCACTGTTTCTATACAAAACAGCATAGGCTTGCATTCTTCTTTGTTTACTTGCCAGGATATTCCAGTACGCATCACTCAGCATATAAAGGGTTATGTTTAGACATATTAAATAGGGGGGACAATACCCCCCCAAATTTGGAGTGGGGGGATGGAGTAGCCTATATCCCGCCAAATTTCAGACAATTGAACGTGTGCTTACTGTTATATTTTCTATGTCTGAGACTGGTTTCATGAAACTATAAGTTTTACAGATAGGGCAAAGTAAAATTAATGTGTTGAAAAAATCCTATTTAAATGGAAGCTGAAACATTGAAGGAATCATATCTAAGTGGAAGCTGGATGTGATGAAAAGAATCATTCATAAGTACAAGGCTGCCTGATGTGATGAAAACAATTCTGTTTAAATAGAACCTGGATGGGTGAAAAGAATTCAGTTTAAATGGAAGCTGGATTTCTGCTTAAACGGAATGTACTACGGTAATCCTAATTCTCTTCAATAGTAAAACTGTACATTATTAGCTTGAATAATTAATTACGCTAGAACCTAAGAACGGCGAGTTTTATAGCGTCATCATATATATTTAAGGTGAGGTCACGAATGATTGCCATTACTCTTATTGCCTGGTTTTACAGTCCAGGTCGGTTAGGGTCTGGTTAAGCATTGTGAGTGTCTGTTCGAATCAGAATTGTGGATAGTGCTGATTGCTGATATTTGATGAAATTCCTCTGCACCATGTGTGGGTGGTGTGCAGGGCCGTACCAAGCTATAATTGTGCCCTGTGCCCAGCATCAATGGAATAAATTATTCCATCCTGAAATTTGAGCCATTTACACATTTGGTTACCTGCTTCTGGTAGAGAATTCCAAAACTTTATTAAAAATAATCTTAGATATGCTGATGACATCGTGTTACTGGCTACTTCACCAGAGGATTTACAGGAGTTGGTACAACATGTTGAGATATCAGCAAAAGAATACAGTATGCTGATTAATGAAGCAAAGTCAAAAGTAATGACAAATAACAATGATGCACTTTTGATCACTTTTGGACGGATACAAACTGGAACAAGTGGACTCATTTACATACTTGGGGAACAGAGTAACGAAGGACGGGGATTGCGCGAGTGAGGTAAAATCAAGATTAGCTATGGGAATGTCAGTAAGGTTTAAGTTGGTAAGCATCTGGAAAAATAAATCAGTCAGTACTATAACCAAACTGCGACTCATAAAGGCCTTGGAGTGGCCAGTAGCAACGTATGGTTGTGAGGCGTGGAAAATAAACAAAGAAGAAGAGAAACGCATACAAGCATTTGAGAACAAGTGCATGAGGAAACTGCTCAGAATTTCATGGACAGCAATGGTGACCATCGAACAAGTGTATCAAATGGCGAAAGATGACTGCAAACTGTTGGGCCACATCAAATTCAGAAAACTTCGTACTTCGGGCACATCGTGAGACAGCCTAAAGACAGTATTGAGAACAGTGTGATGTTGGGTATAGTGGAAGGAAGCCGAAGTCGTGGAAGACCCAGAATCTGCTGGTTTGACAATGTCATGGCGTGAACTGGTTTAAGAGGCACAAGCTTAATGAACATCGTACGAGACAGAAAGCATTGGACATCACTTTCCGTTCATGTAGTCAACCGTCGCGAAGCGACGATGTGACATGACATGACTACGAATTCACAAACACTTCACCCATTTACCCTTGCCTTCTACGTTTTGCTAACAACATGCATATGGCTATATAGAGATCACCAAGTAATCAGTTAAAGTATCTCATGGCACCTACATAATAAATGATTTAAAAAAACTTAATACAACCGCACAAAATTAATCGAAAATCTCTGTTAATGCATAAAAACTCTATATATTATAATTATATACATTCAAAACCCTAAACATTCACGCTTCCGGTTCGTATTTCTAATTCCGTTTCAGTCATTTTATTTGAGGAGAGCGCAATCAGCGCATTACTTCACATCATTAATTATTTATTAGCAAGTAAGTGTGTTTCTTATTAATAGCCATCGGAGAGCCAAACGAGATAAGCTACTTTCTTCAGCAATTGTCGGATCTTGCCGAGAGATAGATCGTTCCAGAAAACCATCTGCCTCCTTTTGGAGAATAGTTTAAACAGCCTGATGGATCAGTGCTTACATCAGGTGCAGTAAATTATAATAATAAAAGCAATAAAACGTAATAGCTAGAGATGTTGTTAGAGAAGGAGACAATTATGTGAATCTAGCTTTTCTCTATCTCGCCTGCTGCTTTATAGTTTACATAGTTCTACATAGGCATCTGACCCATGCTCGACTCCAAGCCTGCCTCTATCGATCTGTCATTATAATTGCTACCTCCGTAATCCCGTCAAAACTCGATTCTGCAGTTCCATTTTGCTCAACCTTGAGTTCACTGTTCACCCAACTAAGGAGTCTGCAGCTAATCCAAAACTCATTAGCTTTATGCTTGTGGTTTTTTTTATAAGTCCCTCGAGTCTTTTTCTTTAGTCGTGGTTGGGCTGGCAGCGCTCCTGAGTAGATCTTTAAAAGGGCGCTATATAAATGCTCAGAATGAATGAATTAGGCCACGCGGTAGAGGTGTGACCAGCATATCACTTCCATCCTCAAATCACATCACTGGCTAAAAATTTGAGAACAATCCACTTCAAGAACTTCCAGCTGCACAATCCCTACAGTGCTCTCAGCCCACATATTTACCAAGGATATAAATTATGACTAAAAACAAACGATGGTTCAATAAATCACTTTTGATTTGATTTGATTGATCCGGAGTAAGCATTACAATAGCGAGAAGGATTATTATTCAGCGCGCAGTAAAATTTATGATAATGAAAAAAATAGTTTATGTTAATGAGCTGAATATCTTATGTTAATAAGCTTGGACGTCTGTCCACATGACCGTTGTCAGTGTACCCCGTGATCAAACTTCTTGTTATTTTTGCCCAAGTTTAAAATCCAATGGATGTGTTCGCCGACGTTTTGGACAGACAGGACAGAGGGTGAGTGTAACCCGTTAATCGAAATCCGATGATTTCGATTGGTGTTCGAGTGGATTTACTGCGTGTTATGAGCACCTACCCCCTACTAGTAGAAGTACGTTAATAATTGTACTCCTTATACTTGACTACTAAATACGTGCGTGCGTTGCAAGGTGCTCTTGATATCCGTGTATATCGACCACGCGGTCGTCAATACTTCCGTACACCTCAGTTTAATTAATACTGCTGATGCTACTAATAAAGAAACAGGTGCGAGTTAATCGTTATATTGGTAACAACAACCAGTACAATTGAGACTGATTGTGGAAGAGTTACGATTAGGCGTGGAGCTTTGAGGCAGAAACTTCGGCTTCTCAACACACGAAAAATTACTTCTGCGGCGGAGGTTCTTCACGTATGTCTAAATACAGCACTAACCCTGAACCTACTCGACCCTCACGACGTGATTTGACCCTATCCAACCCTCACGATGCCTAACCTGTCCCAAACCGACCCACATGACTCATATTAATTTTGTGTGTGCTTTTGACAGTGCTCACGAGTCGAAGGTTGTGCATGCGCAGAGGTCTTCACTCGCAAAATTTTGTATGTGATTGGCTGTAGAAGTTAAATTTTCGTTTATATCGTGGCCGAAGTTTCGGCCATAGAAGATGTACCCTATGATTAAATAAACAGAACAAATATTCTACATAAAAGCTAACCTTTATTTGATGATTTGGGTGCTCAACAGTGTAGTGGTTAGCATGCTGGACTGTTAAAGAGGTCGGAGGTTCAAATCCTTGTCTGGTCAGAATTTTGATTTTGAGATTTCAGCGATAATTAGTGCACTGACTGTAAGTAGGAAAATGAGATGGCAAGGAAGGAAACGGGTCACCCATGGTGATATGCCGAGGCTAAGAAAATGAAGTCACTAACACTTCTTGCTCATGACTGTCTCTAGGTTAGCGTAAGGGACTGATCTTTGACCTGATGATTGCTTGTATAATGAAGAATTAGGAATGCGTGTGATATGTAATTATGTTTTAATAGATTGTTTTCTTTTATGTTTGTCTCGTGTAATCTTTATTGTTCATCAAAATCGTTTATTATTTGAGTTGTTGTGGTAGTCTATTCCGTGTCCATATTAAAAACAATGGATAACCTTTTGAACTTTGTGACCATGTATACTTTATGTGCTGACTAATTAATCAGAATCACATGACACTAATGTTATTATCGTCACCCTGGATGATGGGACTTAAAAGAGGCTGCAGCATCAAGACATAACAATAATACCATCCAACATAAATCAGCTTAGACTTTTGTTTCGGTTGGCAAGTTGATATAATGTGTGTGGAGGTTGATGCTCTCAATAGATGATTGATGATCACGATAGATGATTCGGGGTCAGTTCTTGTTGAACCCTGGGGTTAGTAGCGTCTGAATATTCAGCCAGGGATCCTAAATTTAGGTCTGGTAAGGTTCTCCCAGCATTTCTGAACTGTCTGGCTTTGTGCATGGATCTTGGGAATTGCTTATTTATTGGATAAAGGTATTTATCTGGATTTTCACCATTGGAAGTGTGATCTTCATATGTTTGTCATGTGTGGGGCAAATATAGAGGATGGTGCTTAACTTATGAGCACTGCTATTTATTGATTTTGTACTGGTATTAATTTTAGAGATAAGGCTGATGATTCAACGGCTTCCGATGACGTGCAGTTGATGATGGAAGGTGAGACTCAATTATACAATACAACTATATAATTTGTCCTTCTTACAATTAGTTCAGAAGTGCACACATGCCTCAAAAGTGCAATTGCAGTTATATTACAGAGCAATTGTGCATAAAGGACTTGCTCAAGGTCTCTACACAGTAACTCCTTGGACAAGGATCGAACCCACATCTCCATGCTCTACCCAATTTTGGCCACTGATGTTTATTTCCTTCATCCATTACACCCTTTCCTCTCTGCAGTGATGTAGTCGAGTCCACCTAGTCCGAGTCGAGTCCGAGTCCACCTATGCCGAGTTCTGAGTCGAGTCCAGAGTTGCTAGAGTCCGAGTCCCAACTGTCCAAGTCCCAGTCCAAGTACACGAAAACACGCAAAAGGTCTTGTTGGAAATCGACAATTCAATATATGTTATAGCACAAGGAATGAACGTAGGGTTGCAAAAACATAATAGTACAATTTATCAAGAGTTACTTTAATTTATCCAAATTACATTTAATGAGCACAAAAGCTAAGTCTTTGTTGTTGAGTGCGGGCACTGAAACACAGGGTCCCATTATCCCGTATCTCTGTTTATGACACCCCAATAATACCCCACCCACAACCGAACACCGAAGACACACGGCAATGATTATTTGGGGGCGCAAGGGAGGCGAAGGAACAACGGTCACAACTATAATCATTAGAAAGAGCCCCAACCGCTGCCGAACACAGGTCAGAGCAATGACCTCTCCCAGTCCCAGGGGGCTGGCCCTACAGCTGTTATGGCTCCACACACCACCTATACCCCACTCTACAACGCAGCGTTGTGCAGTGGGTGCACCACGAATACGCTGCACCAGGAACACGCTGCACAACGTACACATACTAATTGTAAGTTGCCCAAGAACACTGAGCTCTAAATACAATCTAGGTTAGAATGGTAACCATTTTAAGTAAGTAAGCAGTGAGCGCACGTTAGTGAGACAAAGTCAAAATTCGAGTCAAGGGCTTCGAGTCCAAGTCCAAGTCATGTCACTCCGAGTCCGAGACCTCCGAAAAACGGTCTCGAGTCCGACTAAGTCCCTCGCCGGACTCGAGTACTACATCACTGCCTCTCTGATCCATTTCCACCTTGCTTTCATTCCGTATTTGCTTTGTTTTCCCTTGGATCCAATTCCAGTTTACACAATTCCATTTTGGCTCCATTTCCGGTGAATGCTAATTCCCATCAGGTCATGTCAGTTTGTCTTTTTGTTAGTTCTAGATATTGACGACTTATAATTTATATTCATTTGGTTTTGGCACTAAGTCTACCATTATTTCATGTCTTTCAAAGTTTATGTTTAGAAGTAATAATGCCAATTTATGACTAGCCAAAGAGATGGTTTCACTTAGATTTAATGATTTGTTTCAGGTGATCATTTTTGGTAGCTAAGCCCAAGACCTACAGACAAATTCTTCTTTTACAATTTTATATTTGCATGTGAATTATTTGAGTTAATGGTAAGTTTTGTATTATTTTAGCAGAAGAGCCAGAGGCACTTTCTTTGACGTTGGATGTCAACGGACAGTATCAGTTCAGGGCTGATAATGGTCCAGGTGCGTAGTAGAACAAAGCATGACTATTGTTAGTAGAACAAAACACTAATATTGTTAGTAGAACAAATATGAACATTGCTAGTAAAACAAACATGACTATTTGTAGTATTTAGAATAAAGCTTGTTTGTCGCTCAGAAAACACAACTGGAGTTAGCTTCCAATAATGTCATCCTAATGTACAATTTATATAAAGTTTACTCAACTCTTTTATTAGCATTATTTATTAACATTAGATGGCAGTTGCTTAAGTTTGTTTGTCTTTGACAAGTCCTTAGTGCCTAGTTGCGTCACTTAAGGAATTCTTCTGTTGATTACTGGCTCCAAGCACGTAATTCTTTGTTGACCGCTATGTAATTTTATGCCTCTTTGCAGGTGCTGTAACTTATCGAGTCGTTCAGGTCACACAAGACGATGACGGACAGGCGCAGCTCATAGGAGGATTGTCATCAAACCAGGTGTGTTCTAAGTCTAAGCTTATTTACCGATGACGATTTTTCATGATACAGTCAGTTTATCATAATCACTGGTCCAGTGAACAGCTAATGAATGACCAATGACCTAAACAAATGTGTTTTGGTCAGTACTGACAAGGATAGATTTTGTCCAGCTCAGTTCTAATGAAGAAACTATATAATAGAAATTTGCAAAACACGCAGTGTCTTTGATATCTAAAGGTGTTATATAAATGCATAAATATATACAGGAATGCATGCATTCTTGAATGGCCAACTGGTTAGAGCGATCGGCCTGTAATGTGGAGAGTGGGGGTTCGATCCTCGTCCGAGAAGTTACTGTGAAGGGACCATGAGCAAGTCCTTCACACACAATTGCTCTACAATATAAGAGCTGAAATTGCATCATCGAGGCGTGTGTGCACTTTTGTAGTAAGGGCAATATCAAATTTACAGTTGTATTGTATTGTAAGTGGTCGTCTAATGTTCTTCATCTGCATATACTAAAATCCTACATAGTATTAAACAAGCGGTTGCGTGTCTGAAAGGCAATTCTCCATGGAATGACAAATGGTGACCGTTTAACGGAAGAGACGTCGCTTGGCGAGGCTCGACTCGCATATATTCCGGCCGTCGCAGGCCTTGAAACAAGACAGGGCATAGAAACTGTCATTTCATCAAGTTCCATCAGCCCTTCATCAGGTAAGTACTTGGTCTTCAGATATTTGTTACTTGTTTCTAGCTTCATTCTTAGGCAGTTTTAACTACTTCACTGCTAACATGTGTTATTTTCATCCATGCCATCTGGTAACTGTGATGGGAATCTGTTGATTGGCTCCACATGCGTGCGTAGGTTGCCATTGGTGCCTCTTTCCAGTTTACTATGCGTTTTTTTGCTGCTTGATACATTTTTTTTACATGACATCTAGCATCATACAGACTGACTAGCACAGAGAAATGCTTAGTAAAATATTTAAAATGCACTACATCAAGCATCCTCATACATGCATAGTTGCATACATAAATACAATTCATACAGCTTATTAAGTACGTAGAAGCAAATGTAATTACTGGAATTATGCAAATTCTCATCTGGTGCTTGAGCACCACAAACTAAAAAGGAAGTGCTCCATGTTTGAGTCTATGCCATTTTGGAATACAGGCAGGGAATGATAGAAGGGCATGCAGCATTGATATAACTCGTGGGTACGGCTGTCAGTGAGTACCCGCCCGAGGCTGACTGCCCGGGTAATGAAATTGGTTTTCTGGTACCCGAAATTCCGTAAAAATGTGCGATTTTATCGGAACATATGCCAGAAATATTCTGTTGGTCTGACTGCCCGGGCAATTAAATCAGTTCTCGGGTAACGACATTCCGTAAAAATGTGCAATTCCCTACATTTTCTAGCAAAATATCTGCGCGGTCGGGTACCCGACCGCACGGAACAATCGGTGCCCGGGTAGTGTTTTCAACATTATTTTGACAGCCTTAATTGTGGGTTAGAAGATAGAAAGTAGCTCAGCTAAAAACCCATCTCCCTTGCTACCTGGTTTGTACAGTGATCATTGTTAAATACCTCAGATTGCAATGCGGAATGTCGACCAGCGTTTTCTCATTTGTATGTGTGCGAGTAGTAATATTGTATCTTTTAAGTATATCCTGAATGATTACCAATATCGGCCTGTGTTGCAGTAAACGTGATTATATGATAGAGTGCTTGGATAATTCAATTCAATTTTATTTGCTAACCAAAAAAACATGAGAAAATGACAAACAACAAGTTAACATCAATGACTATTCTGGTTACACAGGGGAACCTAAATGGGTCATAGACCCCTCTAACCAGGGGCCTTATGTAGAATTTATAAATTGGCAATGGTTATATATGGCAATATTAATATATTCACATGTCAGGTAGGTAAAGATAGATAGAAGTTAACCTTAACTAGTGCCTTAACTAAGGGCTCATTGCATCCACTGAATTGACAGAAATGCAAATATTCAATACTTAGAGTTGTTTTCAAGCAAAGAGAGGCAAAGTTTATTTTTAAATAATTTAATATTTGGCATAATGATGTGGGTCTTGATCTAGGTCCTTTCTATGTGATGATGGCCCCAACCGAGGTCCTTCAGACGACACAGCAGCGTGTGATAATGCCACGGCTGGCGACGCCCGCCAAGGCCGACGGAGAGGGACGAGCCTCGCGAGACGACCGCAGAAGAGCGACGCATAATGAAGGTCAGCATTTCCTTTATATCACTTGACTGTTGTTGTAGTTCACACAGGGGCTGTGGTTGATTCTTAGGCTATCCAAATGGCTAGTCCAGGGCTTTGAAATTCACCGTCAGTTCTTTACATAATTTCAGATTTCAACTAGCCCATCTGTTTCAATGTGGCATACGATGATGCCATGGCACCTTTCTATCTTCCTGTCCAATTGAATTTTGAAGCTCATGATTGTTTTCAGTTTGAGCTGAGGGTGCATTTTCGTAGGTGGAAGTGTGGTAGCTCTCCCCGTTCAAGATTCTTTATGTTCGTCCCTGGCCATTGGTTTCTATGCTGCTGCCAATCACGAATAGCATGCTGGCGGCTATGGGTGCCATTCTGTCTTGACTTTTAATCTTTAAAATATGGACCATCTCAGTTTATCACGTTTGATTTTGTAGCTAATTTAATTTTTTGTCAACTGTTTTCAGTCGAAAGACGTCGAAGGGATAAGATCAACTGTTGGATCTTACAGTTGGGAAAACTTGTGCCAGAATTCACAACAGCCGACCAGGCAAAGCAGGGTGATGTGAGTCTTGAAGCCTTTTCTAAGGTTTAAGTCAGGGTTACAAATTAGTTTAACATGTATATTATGCAATCATATTCAGTTTGGAATATAAGAAGTTTTGCATGCATTAATGTATGTCTGTGCGTGTGAACATTGCAATGGTAGATGCAAAATGATTTAAGATATTTTTAAAGTTGTTTTGTACCTCAATATTCAGCATCATCATCATAATTCCTTGGGCTCATTGCCCGTGGGTGTCCAATGCAACTTCGACACATTTTCTCCAAGTCTTCCGGTCTTGCGCCTTTCTTGTCAACATGTTGACCTCCTCCTCATACGACTCTCTGATATCGTCAATCCATTCCCTGCATGGCCATCCTCTTATTGTTTTTCCATGCATATCTCCAGACTCCACAGTCTTCACTATCCTATTGGCCTTCATTCTGCAAATGTATCCAAACAGGTTTAACTTTTGCCTCATTATGAGTTGCACGATATTTCTGATGTTGCTGTCTACTCTTCTTCTGATTTCCACGTTCTGTATCACTGATCGTATTCACACACCTACATAAATATCTATAAACGATTAAACATAACAACGATATAACATGAAGAGACATTTCTCTTGTAGAGTAAAAGCGTTATCCTTTCCAAGGCCTGTGATTACATAAGCGAACTGCAGACTGCTCAGAAGGAGATGGCCGATCGACTGAAGGACGCAGAACGAATTAAAAGCGACGTCGAACTACTGCAGCGGAGCTGCGAGGAACTGAAACAGGAGAACGAACTGTTGCGTGCACATTTGCATGAGCGGGGCATCACAGACGACCAGATGAATGACCTGCCTCTGTAGCCTATGCATAATATACAGGAGTGAATGGTCCAAAGGGAACGACAGAGCTATATAAATTAACAAGCCATTCTTATTCTCTGAACAGGGCATCGTGGCATTTCGCTCAATCCTCCTCCTTCTGACACACGTTGCTTTTACTCTTGGAACAATGTATTTATGACGTAGAACTCAACCTTTTTACAAAGCAGTCTTGTTCCGGCAGGGGTTGCTCCGCCCCACGTGCAGCGCTGCGAATGAATTCCAGAAACTTCTTTCAGCTTGCCTTGTTGTATCGTCATGTGCTGGTGCTCCACTGAGATGTTACTGTATGGACGGTCCCTGAAGATTATGTTTTGCCATTTAGCCACTTTGCTTTGACCCCTTCTACGGCTGAATGTCTTCAGCATCCAAGTAAGGTTGTGTATTTTGCATCAAAAGATCTTATGCTTTTGCTTTATGATGATGCTGTTTTGGGATTCAGCTCCTTGTGTAACGGTTTTACATGATGGCCTCGTAAACAGGCCTGCTGACAGAAATTCTAGGCCCCATGGCAGAGAAACTCTGGGCCCTAGGCCAGACAGTCATGGGCCTCTTTAACGGAAATGGGCATGTTCTATAGCAAAACAATTATTTGTACGACTTTATTCAGATTTTTGAAGTTTAAGTTGATTGTAGTTAAGTGCCAGTAATATTGTATTTAAAGGGCATATATGAGAAACTTTGCATGATGATTGTAATATTTTTCATAAGTTGATAGCAGGCCTCTAAAAATCGCCGTGCTCCTGCTCCCCTTCTCGATAGACAATGCCATAGGTGAAATATGCAATTTCAATTGCCACCGAGTCCTTTCTCTGTTGGATAGACAACATGGTTGTTTAATGAATTTTATAAACACTGCATGGACTCTTCACCAGGTGGAAGGATACATCTTTGCAATGAATCGTACATAATCTTTGCCCACAAATAATGCCCCTCTTTGGACCTATTATCGTTTTTATTCATTCACTCATTATGAAGATCTATATCACATCCCTTCAAGGTTACTACTTAGGAGCGCTCCAAACCACGGCTGAAAAGGTACAAACTAGGGACCGACCGACCGGGTAGACAATTTCCTCTGGATGCCGAATACGAATATTTGAGTGTACTATTTGCCGGATCCGGGTACGAACCGAGTGGTAGTGGGTCACTACTAGAGCTGCCACCCCGGCAAGTAGCCTACCATTGCATTGTCAATTGTCATCAAGTGTGGAAGGTCTTAAAATTAAGCATTTTCTTATAATGAGATTTAACTAATTAATGTTGCAACTGTAATAAACTAATAATATAAATTAATTTTTAGCCTTTCATTTGTAGGAGCAAATTGAAATAACATCGATGAAATTATTGTGAATTTTTAAATTATAATTTCAATCGTTTTAACTATCTGTTTGGGTGTGTACTATTTGCCGAAGCAAATACTTCTAAATAGTTTCAAAAAATGGGATATTTGGCGGAGGTGAATGTCTGAGGCGATTTCCAGTCGGTCCCTAGTACAAACACGCACAACAACATTTGCAATGCAGCTGTTCTAACCAGCTCCAACAAGGAAATGTTGCATCAGCACCTCTAATGGATGCTATGCCAGCAGGCATTGTACTACTTACGTAGGAGAAAGCAATTTAATTAATTTAAATAGTAACCTTGCAATTACATTAACTTGTTGATTGCATAACATTTTTTAATTGCATTGAAGCCTTTACCGTGACATGTGTGCTTATGATGGCTGTTTCTACATGAATTGGTCTGGCTTGGCCTGTGTCAAAAGACTTGAAACACGTGATTCTTCCAAGTAATACATCCAACTATTCCATGCAGTGTACAAAAAAATGTATGCATGTAATTACATGCAGCAAATGTTTTGATGGGAAACTATGTAAATTACAAGACCTTTTTGAGAGAAAAACTTATGGTTTTGGCTTTACAATACAACTGTATTTTCATGTCTTGATTAATGTCGAAGTACTTCTTATTCTGTAAAAGCAAATCATTTGAATAACGTCAAAAGGTTCATTGGCCAAGAATAGTGATGGTAAGATTATTGAGTCTTTGCCATGTTAACAGCTTTTAAGCGGGTCACTAGTTAACAGAATGTTTACAAAACAATAACATTTCCAAAAGCAAATTTTTTTTAAACAGAGCAATTCACTTTGTTACATTAATTTAAAACGTGTATGCATTAAAGTTTGTTTGGTGGTCATGTGTTTACAAGCAGTTTTGTATCCGATTTGTCAGAGGGGGGAGTTCAGAGGGGTTGAGTCCCCAGCTTCAGTTACATGGGTGCTGATACAGTGCAGAATTCTTGGGAATCCCAGAAATTCTCATGAGACGACCCCCTATAATTATCTTGATAAATTGGACCCTGCTTACAAGCAGCTGACTTTGTTCACAAAATCTTCAACATTATCGCTCATCAAAAATTAACTTAAGACTTTGTTCATGATTTATTATGATTATACTTTCTTGTTACACACTCTTGTACAAGATTCTTTCTTTTAGGCACATTGAAACTTACGGTTTAATAATAATGTTCCAGAAATGTTGGTGACTTTGCAGGAAATTTAGAGACCCTGATCAGGTTTGGTGAGATAAAAGTACCAATAGTGAGATTTGGTAAAAAGCAAGGTTCCCTTAGAATCATATTATGTGCCTTTTATTTATAATTTCAGTGGTAGAATTGGGCTGTAGTTGGCAACATATGGTTTGATTTTCATAGATTTGATGCTGTTAAAACGAGTTCAGGTCTGTTACAGTCATGTAAGGTATGTGTAAAGCCATACATGAAGGAGAGTGAACTCAATACAACTTTAGACAGTGATAAATTCAGAATGCTGGAAATTGAGGTGATAGGAGATAAGACCATGAAGTGACTTGACCCACCCTAGCAAACCAGAACAACATGTACTGGAGACAGGTAATCCAACAAAAATCATCATTACAAGTTTCCCTTTCTATGCCTTTATTTCCACAGCTATTGGAGGCATTACTATTTGCCTTGCATTGCCAAGTCGGAAACACGTGCACCTCTTAATATGATCGAGCTTTCCCTATAGATGCGCTATCTAAATACGAGCTTGCAGATAAATATATAGCATGATACTCACAACGAAGTCTTCGCAGCTGTACCCTCACCACATCTGTCGTATTCAATATCGTGACCATTGTATCCACTAAGCATAGGGCTCTTAACCCTTTAATGACAAGTGTGTACTAAAATGTATGGGAAAACATATGCAGCTGGTCGTTAAACGGTTAAATTATTAAAGTTCGCTATAATAAAAAAAATTATAAAAACGTGCGAAGTTACAGAATTATGTGGAGTTAACGTGGTCACATGCGCAAACTGCGAGTAATATTTTTAAATTTAAACTAACTTCTATCTTCTCTAAGTACTATGACTAGTTACTACGTGTTTACGTGTCCTTTGAGTAAGACCTTGTTTCTTGAGACTCGTTATAGGTACAAATTGTACTGTAAGTTAGTTTATGCATGCGCCACATAATAATGCTTAAAGCCTGCTTATGATATGTCATCTGTGGTTGTTGATTGGGTTCAGTAAAACCAAACGTTTGTTATTGCATATTACCGTTTTATGTCCACAAATTAATTTTACTCATTTTATTTGTCTTAGGATCAGTGCGACAATTCGTTATAAATGAACGGATAATCGTGTTTATCATGTTAAATTGCAGTCAAATGTAATCTACCGTACCACAACAAGCCAAGATAACTGTGTTTATATAGCTCAAATTGGTACGAGATGTGAAGTATATTTTGTTGAAAATTGTTCCTTTGTGTTAAACGTATTTTATTTGTATATTCGCGCTTCAGTGAAATCTAAATAGCAGAGAATATAAAGTGTGAACTGAATTTGTATTAGGTTTATTCAGACATCTAAATTCAATGGTAAGATAGGGTTTGCTGGCTTCATCGTTACGTATATTTGAAACGCATTGCACTGCTTTTCGCTTGGATTTAGATTTAATTTTCGAGTCTCTTCAGCTTAAAATATTAACTCCAAAGCATAGAAATTGCAGACTTTGATATAAAGTTAAGTTTAAAAACTGAAATACATTGTTAGAAAGGTGTTAAATCTAATAAATCTACATGCACAAACATGCACTTTCACACACATGCAAATATTCTAGAGTTGAATCATAATATCAGGTGTTGCTAACTCTTCAGATCAGTGATAAGCCAACATACCTGCTGTGTAGACACTATTAGACAGAGAGAGATTTTAGGCAGAAGCAAGCCACAAGCAACATGCTTATTAACTTCTGTTTTCATGCTGTGGCATGTGTAATCTGCTGTGTTCTGATTCATGTAACTACTACAGTTGTGATGGAAGTTGATGCAGATGTGACATCCCAGGTGAATTCACTGAAAAGGTGCAGCAGTGAGCCAAGCATCAATGTCAGCGAGCCCAGCCCCAGTTCATCATATTCTGTATCAAGTGATGTCTCAAGCAGGTTGGCTGATGTCTTTGCAGTTTTTCTGGAAATTCTTTAAGTTCTGTTGCCTGATATCTGACTGTTAAAAAAATACTTTTACAGTGTAATGACACAATAGGCAACGGCACGGTGCAGAGGTTTATATTCTCCACAAAGCCATTGGAACAACATCCCTCTGTTCCCCCTCCCTTTTAAAACTTCCCCTAATTTGTAGACATTCATCTAATTGTGATATATCTATCAATGAAATCTCACCTGCCCTGTTATGTAAATGGATTGTTTGCTCCAAGGTTAACATAGCATAAAGCCTCTCGTCTCGTGTACACAAAACACAGCTTTTATTACCACTGCCCATAGAACAGCTGAGCTGAAACTAAAATCGCCACAGATCCACTGGTACCTGGCTAGGAAAACTGCAGCAGGCAGAGATGCAATTATCACGATGTTGTTGTCTTACTAGTGTGCATAGGTTTGGTTTCTTTATCACATCTGCGAGCATTTGCAGATCTCTAATTGCACAAATTCTCGGTTATTCTGCCAATGCCGCCACTGACCTACCATCAACTTCCTCAGGCTCTGCTACATATAATCTCACAGGCTCAGCCGCTTCAAATTAAGGTCTCACCCATTCACTCCCTGCTGCGATTCCTACCCTACTCTATGTGATCCTCCACCTTCCAAGCTTGTTAATCCTCCACAAATTCCAACTTAGCAGGTACTCTGCCTCCTCTTAGTGATCTCTCTGGTAACCAGACTTGGATCTCTGCTGGGCATCGCATTATTATTATTATGTTTTCAAATGTGAACCATAAGTGAAATTGAAGAGGAATAAGGTTTAACTTACTTACTTAGATTAGTGTTATTTGAACCCACATTCAGGGCTGGAGCAATAACCATTGATTCAATCCTTTTGTGTTTCATTAGGGTGAAAGGTCAATTAGCATCCAGCTAAGTCACATTGTCTAATGTGCTAGGAATTCAGTGAAGCATTTACTGGCAGTAGAGGCGGCGGCGATCTCGGGAGGTCGAGGGGGACAAGTCTCCCTCACCTTTTACAGTGAGGGCACAATTTATACGTGTGTCCACCCACATTTCCTACTCCTCTCATTGGGTGTCCCCCCACCTGTCAAGCGAGATCACCACCCTCTGACTGTCAGATATATTGCCAGATGAATGTGCACGGCCAATTTTCAGAAGTTTGCACTGAAAACTTTTGCAATGGGTCAGCCTGATAAAATAGGAAATATTTGTCATCGCTGGTATTATTCCTCATACTCATGTTGTCGACTGGTTTTTCTTTTAGCTGTGGCAACCACAGTTTTGGTCCCCACTTGTCGGAGAGGGGAAGACGTTTCAGTACGAGCTATGCTGGACTGTCTTTGGTCAGTACTTGTTCTTATATCACTGAATCTATTTGCTTGTTTGTGACTCTTTCTTTTTATCAGGCTGCCATTTATATTTGATAGATACACTACTCATGATCTGTTTACTTTTAGATTTAAGAATCCAGATGTTCAAATTAAGCACTTCTTTATTGTAAACCTGAAGCAATCAACATGTGGCACAGTGGCCGATTGGTTAGAGTGGTCGGTCTGTAATGCGTGAGTGTGTGTTCGATCCTCATTTGAGGAGTCACTGTGTAGGGACCTTGAGCAAGTACTTCACGCACAACTGCGCTGTCGAGGCATGTGTGCACATCTGAACTTATTGTAAGAAGGGCAATATCAAATTACAGTTGTATTGCATTGTATAGAAAGCCTAAAGATGAGATATAATTGGTGCCGTCCAGTCAATATTAAATGATCTATTTTAATTGTCACTTCTGCATTTTATGGTGATTTTACTTAGACTCCAGCAAAGGTTCCATCTCGGCTTGATCAGATCAAACTCGAGGAATGCATTGGCCAGAGCGATCGGGAAGCTGCACATGAAAAGTTAGCTGATTAATTAATTTATTAATCAGCTGGGATTGTTTATAGAAATGGACTGATGCAGATGTCCATTAAAAATGATACAGTAGACCTGTGCAATAACTTTCAATTATAATTTTAAAGTGTATTATGCGGTATGTTTTTCTAGTGCTGTTATTAATTCAGTGACTGGAAATTTCACAGTGTTTGCCTGAAGATTATGACTTGTTATATGCAATTTATTGCATAAAGATACATGCTGATATGTTCTTGTCTCTGAATGATCAATGGTTTTCGATGAATATATGTGTAGTTATAACTGTTGTGCAATCAACAACATAGTCGTTGTTCGCTTCTAGTGAAGGTAAAACTAATGGTAAGCACTTACCCTTCAGTTTAGTTAGTTTCAGTTATTATTTGTTTTGCAGGGAGGTGCAATCTGCTATGTTGATGTCTCAATCGTGGGATGAACTTTCACTGGTAAATTTTTGTTTTTTACATGTGTTCAGCCCTTACCTGCATCAAGTCACCAACATCCATGAAGGTTCTGTATGTATTCAGACAGCTGCGGTGTTTGCAAAAGATTATAGCAGAAGTGCTGTATGAATTTTGTAGTAAATGGCCTGAAGTTTCATCTTGTTTAAAAGTTTTTAAAGTTTATCTTGCATCTATTAATTTATAGCACTGCTATAATCATTTTTGACACACCAGAATTTGCTGCAATATATCACTGCAAGACACAATGATGCCTGGGTGAAATGACGACTATCGACTCATGCCTTGAAATGTGTGTTAAAAATCACTGTTGAAACTGCATAGATAGGTCAATTCAGTTGTTCAAACTGACTTGATTTATGTCGAAGGATGATGGGGACACTGGGACAGAGTTGAAGCGTCCGAGGTCATTCACCGAACCGCTTCATGTCTTAACCTCGTTGCACCCATATGCCAGTTCCCCTTCGCCAACTCGCGTTGGAAAGCAGTGCTTTTCCCCTTCGCTCCAGCAACCGGTTAGAAACTACACCTTTACACCGAGTCCAGGTTCTAGTCCCACAAGGCAGTCT
Source organism: Bimastos eiseni (assembly GCA_959347315.1). Classification (NCBI taxonomy): domain Eukaryota; kingdom Metazoa; phylum Annelida; class Clitellata; order Crassiclitellata; family Lumbricidae; genus Bimastos; species Bimastos eiseni. The sequence continues at coordinate 14,894,053 of OY365819.1, forward strand.
TGTGTCAGGTAAGTTGAATGAAAGAGTATTGACAACTTAAGTGCACATATTCAGCAACTTGGATGCACATTGAAATCTTATGGGCAATTGAGTAAAAATTTCAAAATGTAGTTTGAGTTGATTGTTTAAATTGTGGATTTGGTTAGCTTGCATCAAAATAAAAAATTAACAGTGTAGGTTACCTAGCATAAAAATTAGATACACAATTAATAGAGATATGTAATAATGCCAGTTTGAGCCCATAGTAGAATTAGCAGGTTAGGTTAATCAAAATTCATAGGACATTTACATTGTGTATTATGTCGAATTGTTAATATTTACATAAAAATAACTTACAGATGAATTATTTACAGTGCATCAAAATCTGTTAAAATTTTATGCACTGCATATTTAGAAAACCTGTTGAGTAATGTTACATTATGTAAAACAAAATATTTGCCTTTCAGGAGAAGTTTGAGTCCCATTGTTCTTCGACCAAGTCCTCTGAGTGCAGTCAAAAGAAAAGGTTTGTCGGCTTTTAGAAGTCTACGTGCTACACTCACTGTTTCAACTGACTGTTCTTAGTCCATCAAAGATATGTGGAACACATTTAATTATGTTTCAGATACATGCCATATTAACATGGGACAAGTGGTGAGAAAGCTCGCCTTGTAACTTGGATTATTGTGACAAAATTAACGTACGAACCACTCAAACTCGTCTTTGTCCTTTTTACAATTATCTTCTTTATTCAGAGCTGGAACACATTATGAACCAAGCAAAATATTCACTACGTCTATCTACAATTTTACATGTTGTCAATATAATTGCCCATGTTACACACTTGGCAGAATATTCATCTGTCTATCCACTATAACGAGTTGTATATTACTGTATGTTTTATATGCCTCTCCATGTTACACACTTTGCAGAACATTCATCCATCAAATAAACATAGCTATGTCAATATCATTTTATGCGCCTTCACGTATAACCCAATTGGAAAACGTCGGGGTATCAAATATGACTATGTCAATATAACGGTTTGTAGAACAAGCCTGTCAAATTGTTATCATATTCAATTATTCATCTCGCAATTTAAAAATAGTTGGTTGCCTAAAGGTTTATTCCTTTCCTATTTTAAAACACAGCATACCAAGATGCGTTTGCTATGAATCACACAGTCATTTTGATAAATGCCGATTCACATGTTGAACGTTTCTCCCATGTAAGCTATTGTGATGCACATGTTATGCTATCAAAGGAAGATCATTTTGTGTTGATTAAATTACAACTTTTAAAATTCTACGTTTTAGCGGAAGCCGACAGCACTGAGAAATCGCAAAGCTACTTCAGTCCTGCAAAGAGGTTCTGTGTCAGCTCGTCACTAGGTGGCGACTCTACTCCTGAGCGATTGCAGGGCCAGCATCATCTTCTGCTGTCCAGGTCTTGCACATATCACCAATAAAAATTTGATTGCGAAATAACTTATAGTAAAAACGATGTATATATCTTATGAATTTTGTTTAAACATTGGTAACGTTTGTAAATAATTTTAGTGCATTTTTGAAATATTGGTATTGTTTTTTATCTGACATTTGAAAATCTAGAGATTAGAGATTCATTTCTTTACTGGAACATTCAAACAGTATTAATTTATAGGAAATTAATAGGACATGTAGCAGTGGTAATTAAAACAGTACTAGTGATAAGTTATAGATTTTCTATTCTGTTTAAATTGCCTGATGGAAGGTTCTGCCCTAAGAAAGAATACTGCATACTTTTTGTCAGCTGTAAAGGTTGAGATTGACTACTCTTAGATCTTTCTGTGCTTCTGATGGCTTAAGGCAGTGTTTCCAAACCTATGGAACCCAAAAGTGGGTCACGGCGTCTTGTTGAGTGCATCGCCATGTTTCAGGTCTGTTTAGAAATAGTTCCATTAAATTCAGAAAAACAAAATGAAACTGTTCTCTTAGCCTTTTTTGTTGTATTATCACTATAGTATACTCCAATGAGTATAGTCTAGTCTAGTCTCTTCATTATGTCGAGTATATTCAATGCATGCATTGCAAATTGACATTGAAATTCTAAGTAAATTTTAACACAATATTGTGAGGTGGGTCACGGGCATTCAGAGATTTTCAGAAATGGGTCCCACGACCAAAAAGTTTAGGAAGGACTGACTTAAGGTACCACCAAGTAACTTGTCCATCTCTTTTATGTCGTAAAAACGTAGTCACACTCGTTCCATTTCTAGCAGTTCTTCCGGAGCATCTTGTAGTGCAATTGAAGAAGCCGCAACAAGCAGTGACGAACACGACTCTTCTCCCACGTACGAAATCACCACCGGTCAAGCGTTTAAGGGATTTCTGCCAGGGAACATCTTACCTTCGGCATTTTCCTGTCACATGGTCAACAGCTCGTTTTCTTCAGGTGAAACGGAGACAGCGGCTGCCATCTTGCCAGAAACGTCTGAAGAATTGTCTGAGACAAATGAGGCTTCTATGACTGACATGACAACTGCGAACACGTCTTAAGATTAGTGATAAATCAACGTCATTGTTCTCTTGTTTCACTGACAGTCTTTACGATATTTGGACCTTGAACGTGTAAATACTGAATGCAAGTGAATTGCTGCATCATTTTGGTTGAATTTGTTAAGATCTCTGAGTGGGAATATAGTTTTTGTAGATGGCATTGTGTAACTAGGTTTAATGCATGTTTAAAGAAGTTGAGTTTCAACTCGGATGTAATTGAATTAAATCATCTTGAATGCGTTGGTGTTGTAATAGGCTGATGTGGGTGGCAGACATTTTGGTGTACTATTATATTTATAGAATTTTATCAATAATATAGTGCATGAACGCCAAGTTTGAGTTTGAAACCAAACTCAAGACTGTATATTATGAAGAAATCGACTTTTTAATGCTATCGGATCCTAACTGATAGGATTCAGTCATTTTTGGGTCAAGCTCCACGCTATCTTTGTGATTTTATCAGGCAACCTATCTCGTCTACCTCTGCGTGTCCTCTCCGCTCTTTAGACCATCAGGACCTTCTAGTACCTCTGTCTAGAACTGCGACAGCTCAGCATCATATCCACCTATGCCTCTGTTGACCCTTCGCTGTGAAACAGCCTTCTTGCTGTGACTCGTGCTGAAATCTTGTCTGAGTAGACATCTTGAAGGGGTATTATATAAAGTCTTTTTGTTTGACTGACTGACTGACTGACCTACTTATGAACAACTGTTTCTGCTTGTTCTCTTAAGACTAGGGGTGCTTCACATAGGGAGTGCCTCTGATTAGTTTGTAATGTGAGAGGCAAAAAGTCCGTAAATAGAATAGAATATGTAGTCTAAATGAATCGCTTGTATGTGAATGCCATAAATTTGAATATAAAACCTGAGACCATGAGCTGGTCATTTTAATTCTATGAATTTTATGCAAGTGATGCATTGCAGATTTGCATCTTATTCACTTGATATTGAAGGTACTAAAATTTCTAAACGAATATTAATGTTATCTGATCTCTCAAGTTTGCTTACTTCGTCATTGGTGACAAATTGAAAGTGTTGTATAAATTATTAATAAATGATAATAGTAATATTACTTCATAATAACAAATACTTGATATAGTGCCCCTTCAAGATATCTACTCAGAGTAATATTCTTATTTGATACATGTAATATCTTGAATTGAAACGTTCTATTTCAAGATATAGGTTATTGTCTTTGAGACTTCATGCCTGGGACTACTAAATAAATTTCTCGACATGGTGCCGTCAGTGTGCGTTTTCATGATTTTATCCATCATTTACCCATCTTACGGCAGTCAGTAGTAGGATAATGGTAATTAAAAAGTTTATATGATTACCCTAAATTATATATGATCTCGTAAAAAATCAAAGTTTTCCATGCAAACATGTACTGTTCATGTTAAAGTTTTTCTGTAGAAATGATGTGCACTTGGTTTTCCTTCAGTTCTCTGCAGCATTGTATATCATGGTAATAATGAAAATTATTATCAGATTAACATTAACAGGTGTGGCGTTTATGAAACCAGTGAGGGTACTCAAAGGAACGGTTATTAAATGTTGACAGAGAATTTGAAAGTTGATCAGGGTAAGTGATGATAATGAATATATAACGGTCAAGGAGTTTTCACCTGATCTTGGATAATAATATTGAGATCTTTGGAATTTTATGGACAAAACAGCTGTTGAGAACTAGATAATTTTACTTTAAGTTCTTGTAGAATAGCAAAAGTTATATCGAAATATTCATACGAGTGAAGGCGAATATACTTATGGCCCATTCAGGTAATTTATGTACTGGTAAAAATTAGTCGTGTGGCACTCCAACTATTACTGCATATTTTACGAGGTTAACATTCAGACGCAGCGATCTCATTTGAGAGGTGGCAGGGAACACCCAATGAGAGGGGTAAGAAATGTGGGGAGACACGCCTATAACGCGTCTCCTCTCTATAAAAGGTGAGGGGGCTTGTCCCCTCGACCCCCTCTGAGATCGCCGCCTCTGTCAACGTTATGTGCTTTGTTATAAGGCACTAAACAAATGTTTTCGTTTATTGCTGTTGTATAATTTGATGTTTTCATAGTTTTAATTTGTAGAGATGGACGATTGATAGGTGTTTTTCTGAAAATATAATTTGTGTATGGATAATTGGTTCTCTGATGGTGTTGATGACGATTGCAATGAATATAGGTTTTGGGGAGTCTAATATCTTTTTCCATGGAGATAACATGCTCATGTTCAATAAGGTTATTTTTCTTGGCTAATGAAGGATTTTAAACACTTTATTCTCTGTCATGACATTTGCCTATTTGAAGACAGAAATTAAGGCTTTTACATCTTTATCAAGACAATATTATACAATAAATGTGGAATAGCTTTAGACTTTGGTATTCTATTGGGAGGGAGATTTTTGTTTCTTGGGAACCTTTGTCAAGTCTAATGTCATCACAGTGATTGAAACTGTTTTATTACTCTTATCACTTGCAGTGACTATTGACAATGCTAATAACCTTTATCAATTAATTAAATTCATAATGTGCACAAGGTCACACTGAAATGTGATCTGAAGAAGTTTGCAATTTACAAATTATAGTTGCTTCAATTTTTTACTTTCGATTGACATTAGTTTGGCATTATGAATAATGTGCCAAAACAGGAGATCTGCAGTTACGAATCACAATTATTTTAACTTGTCTTGTTCATGCAGTTTAAGTCAGACAATATGATGTGTGGCGAGTGGCATCCAACTTAAGTAATCATTTTCCTGTTGTTGAGACAATATTTTCAATGCGTGTTAGAGTGTTCTTGTATAATTTGAAGCTTAGCATTTAGTTAAGTGTATTGTTTGTTTTCTAATATATCATTTCTATGCAGTAAATGTACCAGAGAAACTCTACTGAATAAAGTGTAGGTCATTTGTAAATTGTCTGCATGTGTTGTAGAGATGTATTTGGTCTGTATGCTTTTATATACATGTCTCTAAAATTACTTCACACAACCCTTGTTGTTTGACATGATTAAGTAGCAATGATTAAGGGCATACACTCCTTCCCTACTTACTTACTTCCATACATTAATTTCTTCATTGGTTATTATTATCCCTAGCTTCCCAGAACCTCGTTAACTGCCAAGAACATAGACAATTAGTGCAAATATGTACATTTGCTGCTTAATTAAATGACATCAGATATTTTCATCTTTGCACATGCACTAAATCGGCTTAAGTATTGATGAGCATATCTCTTTAAGTGGCAGTTGATTGTATTTTACGAATTATAATGCTGCTTCACTTGGGTCTTGGAGCGATAGGACAAACCGCGTAAAATCACGTGGGGTGAAATCTGTGTTCATAGTAGAATTTTTGCTGCAGTGTTCTGCATTAATATCCCTTTGTCTTCCCACTAGTCATATATATGCACTGAAATCAATTCTCAGGGCTCTGAGAAGCAAGACTGGCCAAAGTTTCACCTATGGCAATTACTTTGGTAAGGTTGCTCAACTATGTAATTATATTACATTTGGCCATTCATTCGATTATATAATAAATTTTTGTACACACATATCGTTTTGACTTAAAACTCTTCACAATGCATGTTTTGAGTATGCAATTTTAAGTTTAAAGCACTACATAGAACTTTGATATTTGTGCTTGTGCATTTTAAATACATATTAAATATGCATATCTATTGTATATGGTAAGTGCTTGCCTATAACCCATTTATAGAGCCTAGTTATTCTTTGTTTTTTGTTTGTGCTCATGTTTTGCACTTAGGCCCTGGAGGCATTTTGTTGCCATAGCAACCTATTTTTGTTCCCACATCAAAATAATATTATGTGGCTGTATATGGAGAAGATGTGTCGAAGTGGCATTGGACACCCATGGGCAATGAGGACAAAGGATGACGATGATGATGATGGTGGTGATGTTGGTGGTGGTGGTGATGACGACGACGACGACATTATATGGTGGTTGACAGTTGATTGATGGATTATTTAACTCATGTATGATATCTTTTCTGATACCATAGTAGCTACTTGGTTTGTTATTTTAAAGTGTCATGTTAATGTTTGCACACTTTGTACAGAAACATTGTTTCAACAAATACATCCATTTTCTTCCTTTTCATGACCGTTCGATTAGTCATGTCTTAAGTTAGCCTATATTGGTTAGCTTTTGCAATGTTCACACTGCAGCATCAATAATTCTAAACCCAAGGCTTCACAAGTACATTGTGCAGTGTAGAGTATATATATATATATATATATATATATATATATTGTGGCATGTCTAGGCAAGTGATCGTAGGTCTTACTCTAAACAGACGACAAAGATATATATGTTTTTTAAGATGGCAATTATATTCTCACCCCGGAAAGATAACAAAACATACAACCTGAAACGAGATTCTCAAGTTTCCAGAAGTCTACAACCTTATGCAAGCAGCTCTGTCAGCTAGCAAGCATGGCACCGAGAGCAAACGAAAGCTAGTGTTTTTACAACTAGTCTTAACTATGCGACGGAACGGTGGACCTTCGCAATACCAGACACCTTGGTGTCGAAACGCGAAAACCACTATACCCAATACCTGTTCCACCGTTCCAAGCCACCAAACAGTCTCTAGGTTTTTTCTAAATGGCTTCGTCGCGCCTTCGCTTTACCTAAGTAACAGCAACCGAAAGCAAAAAGAAAATGGCCGATAAATAGTCAAGCACTCGCTTATATAGCAGATTTGACCATCCCTTTCTAGACAATGGTGCCCGGCCTTTCTATATAGAGTCAAATACATAGTGTTGTCAGATATTGCGTTAGCGATTTAGCAGTAAGTAGACTATCTTATTGCGACATCCAACAATATATATATATATATATATATATATATATATATATATCCATCACTGTGAAGTCCTGTTTGTAATGGAGTTTGACATCTGTTTACGCCAGAATCCATGGACGTCTCTCATCACAAATTTTGAGTCCAAGTGAAATAGATAAGAGTCTTGGACTTGTGACTTTTTTAATAGATAAGAGTCTCTGACTTCTGCATTTTTGAAATCCCATATAGGACCATAGTAACTCAAAAGATTCTGTAGACTTCTGATGATGGGGGACTGAGGCGAGGATAATAGATGCACCAAAGCTAAAATATGGGCCAACGTTTTAAAAGTTTTCAAATTCTACTAGCACAAGTAAAATTTATTCTGAAAAGCAGTGGTTAGATCATATGCTGAATCACATAGCATCGTATTGCATTAATATTGCTTCTTGAATCTGGGTTTATATTCGAAAAAGTTAATCATTTATAGGCTAGCATTGTTCCAGCTTGCAACTCTTATACATCAACTGCCTTTCTTATTTTTATTTACATTTTAATTTGCTGATTTATCTTATGACAGATTTCTGCAGAAAACAATGCTAGGTTGGCTAGTTCTTTTTTAGGTGGCAATGTTTGTAAATTCATATGTATAAACTATGAAGTGACAAGTGGCGTTGGCAGGATTTCCCCAAGGGGGGGGTTAGTGTCGGCACTTTTGAGGTAGTCATTTTCCCCACTATATCTAAAATAAATTAGGGGCTCTATGAGCAAGGATTTTTTATTTTAGCCTCGTGCATTGCAACAGTTTTGTGTGATATTACAAAATATAAATAATTTTTATTAAAATCGGCAAAGGCGCATAGCTAGTGATTTTTATAACAATGGACACAAAATTACAAACATATACTCAAGCTTTAATTTGATATAATTATAAAATAGTTCTGCCTATGCAAGTCGGTCTCAGATTTCTTTTCTTAACATCTTAGTAGGCTAATATACTTCTTGTGATTATCAGTAGAAGTTAAGTTTTCTTGTCAATAGGGCCTATCTTATTAATTCATTCCTTAATCATAATGAATATTCAGGACTTCTGGACATGACGACAGCAATCCTAGTTTAGTTACTCCTCTACTGAACCTGATCGCTAATCCATTGACTGATATTATAAATTGCTCTCGAACTACTGGCACTGTTCCTTCTCTCTTGAAAATAGCCAAAGTCATACCTATACACAAACAAGGCCCAAGTGAACTCATTACTAATTATAGGCCCATTTCAATCTTGCCTTTCTTTTCTAAGTTATTGTAAAAAGTCATGTATTCACGCCTTTCTGATTATATTAGTAAAAATAACTTTCTTTGTCCACTCCTACACGGTTTCCAACCTGGCCATTCCACGATGATGTCCCTACTAAACATTCAGGAACAGATATCTGCTGCCATTGACCGTAATGAATACTCTATCAGCGTTTTATTGACATGTCTAAAGCTTTCGATACTGTAAACCATGAGTCATTATTATCAAAATTGGCTAACTTGGGTGTTTGAAGGGTTGCCTTAGCTTAGTTCCAAAGCTACCTAGCTGATAGACACCAATACGTATACTGTAACGGTTCTATACCTAGCACTAAATTAATTAGATATGGTGTACCTCAAGGTTCCATCCTAGGTCCCCTTCTTTTTTGATCTTTATCAACGACTTGCCTAATGCCTCGAGTCTCCTTCATTCATTATTATTTGCAGACGATGCCAACATATTTGCATCACACGCATCTTATGATAAGCTAATTGCATTAATGAACTAGGAGCTTACTCATGTCAACGAATTGTTTACTGTAAATAAACTGTCACTCAACGTCACTAAGACCAATTATATCCTCTTTACCTCTCATCGTAAGTCTCTTCCTGCCAACATAGGTGTTCTGAGTATAAATAAAATCCCCATTCCCAAAGTCATCTCAGTAAAATTCCTGAGGGTCTATGTAGATCAATATCTTCCTTGGAACAGCCACATTGAAATGTTAGCATCTAAAGTAGCCAAAAATATAGAAATAATATCTAGAATTGCATACCTCTTACCAACTCATAGCCTATACTATTCCATGGTCCATCCTTACTTAACTTATTGTAATCTTGTATGTGCTTCAAACTACCATGCAAGACTAAAAAGGTTAATCTCTCTTCAAAATAGAGCCCTTAAAGTTATTGTTAGAAACTCTCATCTTGCCTCATCCGAATATCTCTATAGCCTAACTCATATACTGGGAATTGAGCAAATCGATCTATTGCAAACCGGCGAATTCGTGTATAAACACTTCCATAACCAGCTGCCTTCTATCTTTGATAATTATTTTGTGCCCGTAGCCCAAGTGAACCCGTACAAACTACGCTCGTCTACTAATTATAGGCCCATTAAAACGCGTACTAACACCCGAAAATTTTCGATTCGATACTCTGGTCCTAATGCATAGAATAGAATTCCAGCAGAACTACGCTGTCTTGCCAACGTCTTTTTGTTTAAACGTAAACTGCGTGTTTATACAAATAACTTAGCACACAGCGATTTTCAAGTGTGATACTGAACAACTATAATTATTATTTGTATATAATGATTGATGAATGCTATTTCGTTTACTTATATCTTGTATGAATTTTTTTAGTTAACTAGTTAAGTCTATTTTTTAACAAACATACAGCAACCATTATACCGACATCAATCACTTACGTAATGGGTGACCCTGTTAGCGGGACCACGGTCCCTTTAGGGTTTGTCTTCATCCCTATTGATCACTGTCATTCGTTTGTTTGTATATATAATTGCTGTACATAATGTGCCTACCTTTCTGATGAATTGTCAGTGAACAATAAAAATATTTGGTTATGGTCATGGTTATGTATGTATAATATTGATGAATTTGAGTACGGAATAAAAATGTTGGCAAATAAATTTCCTATGACTATGAGTTCTGTGTGTTGTACCTTGAAATTTAATGTCTTTGTTGTCAACCTCGAATTGCGATGGAGTCTGAATATGGTTTCAAATGGCGGGGAGGAAGAGAAAGAGGCTCACCAATGTCAGAGTGTTTGCATAATAGATGCAAATCTGGAATAAACAAGAGAATGACGAGAGAATGCTGAAAAACAGTTTTCTTGTCACTCATGCAATCATGATTGAGCATTACCTGAGTTTACGACTTAGCTGAGAAGCATTTGAAGAACTCTGGCTTGGATGAATGATGCCGGTTTCACAGCATGGTACGTAAGCCTACGCTTACCTACCTACCAGTAGGTTGTAATGAAGTGTATGACTATTTATTGCAGTATAATGAATAAGTTCCACCAAAAATCCGAGAAGAGCGGATATATACCGGAACACGGCGAAGCCCCTGATACGATCTTGCCAGGAATTTTTATCCCTCGTGTATCTTTACTTGCTATGCTCTTCATACTTCTCCGCCTTCTTACATTCGTCTCATGTATGCGATCCAACCACTAGGGCTTGCTAGTTTCCCCATATTTTTCTGTTTACAATGAGGGAAACTCCTGAAGGTTGTTAAGTTTTCATAGTGCAGCACTCAACTCAACTTGGTTTAACAAATTCCCCAAAGACACAATACCATACACCCATACCCTCTATCCGTTTTTGAATTGTCGTTATATTATAACATTTTTATAGTAAAAGATACTAACTGGGCGTATAATTAAATACATTAGTAGGTTTTTCAGTTATCAATTGGCATTTAAAGGTGATGGAATTCCAGAAGCAACAGCTGCTGAAGATTCTGTAAAAGAAACTGAATTGAGGGCTAAGAAGCGCCAGGGTAAGACTTTATTCGAACTGCTATGGTGAGTATCAGTTTCTTTATAGCCTAAGATGATCAAATCCAAAATATCCACATTCAGAACTTTAATTCAATTACATTTTGTAGCCTTATGGGATCACGATAGTAATGTGAGGTACAGAGGCGGCGATCCCCAGGGTTTGAGGGGACAAGTCTCCCTCACCTTTTAAGTCGTCGTTTTAAGTCGTTTTTTGTTATACAACACTATGAACACACACAAAATAAACTACAAACATGTGGCTTCATAGCAATAGAAGCAAGAAGGTGGTATAACAGAGCACAACTTAACAGGAAGAACAATGGATAACATGGAGGACCCAAGGGAGGAATATCCTGCTAGAGGGAACCCCAAGAAAGATTGCAAAATACTTGTTATCACTAATATAGAAGATATATGTTACAGAGAAGGGATACATTATATGTTGTCCCCCACATTTCTTACCCCTCTCATTGGGTGTCACCCCCACCTCTCAAATGGGATCACTGCCTCTGGTGATGTAATGTAAATATTTGAAAATTTCTCAGCGCCTACAAAAGTTGCGTCAGGGAGACCAGCTTATTCATCGGCACTAAGTGTTACAAGACACATTTGGTTTTGAACCACACAGATAAAAGTTAATATAGTAAACATAACCGTCACCATTCGAATGATGATAGATATTAAAGGCCTCAAAACTTTACTTAAAGCTCCTTCTCTTACAGTTTTTATGGCTTCATTTACATCCTTTGTCAAAATTTATGGAAAAATCCAGTCTTGTTACATTTGATTGAAGAAGATGAACCATGAAAAATGTGCCAGTCTCCGATGATTTAGGTGCAATTTTTATTTTTTAATAATTAGATTCATGCTGGTTTGTGATGATATGCACATTGTAAATAACATCCAGGAATCTATTTTCTACTCCTAGCCCAAAGATTGCCTAATCCTGTGTGATTTTTCATAATAATCTTCTTGACCCTTTAATGACAAGCTGTGCTGGTTTCCCATACATTTTATTATGCATTTCTAGTTATCTAGAGACCTGTGTCTCTGTCAGATGGTAACTAGTTGAAGTGTTATTTATCTATTTTAAAGATGCACATCGTGCTTTGGAACTCCTTGAAGAGTATCACAGTCGACTGGTGAGCGAGGAAGACCAACAGCTGAGGAGAGCAATCGAACAAGTGATTCGCATTTTCAAGAGCTGTTTGTTTAAAGCTCTACTTGGTTAGTCACTTTTTGCTACTCACATTCTCAGTCCATACACAGGGACCTTAAATGGGGTGCTGTGCCTATTCAAAGAGTATTGGGTGGTTAGGGTCACCCGATCAATTCATTGAAACATGTGCTCGTTCAAGGTTATGTATATTATACAGTCACTATATAAATTGAACACATGTACATTCTGATTGTCATCAATTTAACAAAAAATATTAGGTTTACTGTGAATGTCATGTCATGAAATGTAGTGTTCTTCACTCCTTCTTTTTATATATACCAGATGATGAGATGGATGACCAATAAAGGCCATCTGAGCACCATCCATCTCTGTCTGCCTGGATGACCTCTTTCGATCTTGACCTTGAACTGTTTTTACCCCTTGCCTATCGATTTGGTTTTGACTAGGCGCTTGTGTTTTAACTGGTTTCCGCCACTTTGCTTTTTTTGAGGGCTGTGATTGGGAATATGATAGACTTAAGTCAATAAGAATTAACATGTTGGATTGACGGGGTTTTATGTGTTTATTTTAGTTTCATTTAAGAGTTGTCATATTTACTTTCACTTAAGAGCTTGTCAAAGACATTGAAATAATGGCTGTCATCTAGATATGAAGAGATAGACGACAAGCAGAAAGAAAGAAAGATAATGATATTTTTGTAGCTGTCTGTGGTTTAGTATATAATTGTTGCTTCATTTTTCGGTTATTTTGAAACAGATATTCAAGCTTTCTATGAAATAACTTTACAAAATGATGATAAAAGTCTTCAGGAGAAAACATCGGAGACACTGGAAGTGGCGTCACGCTGGGAGAAACGTTATTCTTCAACAAAAGCCTTACAGGTACAAACAAGAGATATGGCTGAAGTCATATGACAAGTGGATAGAAAGAAAAATTTAAAAAAATTTGATGTGTTTTAACATGTTTTTTTAATCTTTTATGATGATGATGATGAACAGTTTTATAATTAAATAGAACATTTTTATTATCAAACAGAACATATTGTAATCAGATAGAACATTTTTGTAATTAAACAGAACATTGCATCAACTTCGTCGTCTTCAAGAAATGAAAACCTGTTTCCAAGGGTGGCAACTTGTGTTGTTGCCAAATCTGATGGGGTTGTTGTGGCTGAGGCGAGGGACAGCCCTCCTGTTGCCCAGTCATCACCTCTGAATCCTGAGGTCCAGTACCAGGTGGACTCAAATGAGAGGACGCAGGCGTTCGGCCCAGCCACTGCCCAGACACCGCGGAAAAGAAACCCTTTGTCGGAGGAAGATGGGAGTTCGGACCAGGTGATGTTTTGCATAAAATAGTTCAATACCAACTCATTAAGCATGTCCGGTTACTTATAAGTGAGTAAGTAGCCTTTACTTTATGCATCTCACAAGCATCACTAACTTTGTCAGTAGGGGCTGATGAATGCAATGACTGAGAAGCGGATTTAGTTTGATGTAGGCTTATCCAAAATCGTCTCTTTGTGCTCTGAAGAACTCATCGCACTAGGATCGTAAGATTGGCATGCACCATAAGAGGCTATTTAGATATTTTCAAATGCAATACAGTCAAATATGATATGCTGAATTAATTTTTAAAGTAACCATTGTGGTTTTATTGTTTTTGTAATTTTTATTTTGCCGAGTATAATTGATTTATTTATGTATAATCAGTTACTTTTGGTTTGAAGAATAATTGACAGGTAGAGAAGTACTGTATGACTCAATCAATGCTTTCCCTATAACTTTTTTCATGTCTCATGTTAACAGGTATTCTTTCTTTGTTGTTGGTATTTAGGTGAAGGAAAATGAGACTTGGATATACGAGGAACTAATACTTGATCGCGTGAGTTGTCACTTAAAGTCATCTCGCTACTAGCTGAACTTTGAATTGGCAAGCCTGTAATGTTTGCTGAGTTATTTTATTGATTAAGTAAATAAACTGATGCATATGCAAATGCTTGGAAATCATTTTTGTGATTTGATGTGTTGCCCATGCTTGACAGAATTTGTTGCAATTGTGCTTTGAGCATTAGCTGTGTGAGAAATTCGTCCACTGTTGCTGTTTCTAGGGTGACAAGGGGTTTGGATTTAGCATATCAGGTGGTACAGACTTCTGCTACATTGCTGGTGATCCAGGCATCTATGTTACAAAGATAATGGACAATAAGGCAGCTGCGATAGATGGTCGACTCAGGTCAGTTGTATTGTCTGTAGTCAGTTTTAACTTTAATACCGTTTCCTGGTTATATCATTGGTTAACAGCTGGCTATTTTGCTGGTTGACTTAAGTTAACCCAATTACTAGTTATTTCGCTGCGATGTTTAAATTTGCTAGTTAGACTTTTAAGACTTTTAGTTTGATTGGTATTACTATCAATATGTGATGCTGTTTGTCTGAGAATTTGCTCGCAGTAGAACTTATTGAAATTTGTTGAAAGTTATTATGTTACAGTTTGTTGTAGGCTGGTCAACTGAATCTTGTCCCATTGCTTTTATTTCCACTGTTTAAGAACATTTCCTGATAGGCTGAATAATGTTCATATGAGGAGAGTTGTTAAGTTAACATTTGTATGCGTGTGAACAAATGTGTTGATCAGCTCAGCTGCTGTTAAAATCTGGAGATTTTAGAGTACCATTGAGCAATTGCATCAAGCAAGGGTCACTAGTAAGCACAACTACATTCTAAAAGAATGATCAATTTGACAGAAAAGTTCAAGATTTACTAGACAAGATGTGCTTGCAGTTAATGTAGAGGTCTGTTTTGAAATTGCTATGGTCGCATGGGAGCTGTTTGAAGATGCACGAGTTATGAGCCATTAGACTCAAACGTGTTTGCCTTGCACTATATAAGTGCAAGGCAAACAAGTTTTATAAGTTTTTGATTTTGAGTTTGTTTCTGGTGTCTGGTTTATCAGGGTCTTTGGTTAGTTATTTTACAGCAGGTAATATTTGTCTAATCAGCTTATTGTGGTTTTGTGGATGTTGTTTAGGATTAACGATCTAATAGTTTCCGTAAATGGTGTCTCATTGGTCAACATTACTCACAGTATGGCTGTTGATTTGTTACGAAAGGCTGGAAACAGGGTTCATTTGGTGAGTTTTCAAAAGGGGTTCACAGCTACTGAAGAAAAACTCTGTTAGAATTATGCTTTCGTACCTAGCGTTCCTTTTTAAAAATTTCTGAAGACTTCTATAGTCGCTGGGGTCTCAACAAGTCTCACATTCTCCCCTATACCTACTTGCTTATTTAGAACTAGGTAATAGTAGCAAGACGTCCTTTCAGTGTAATGTATGATCAAGTATAAGCGGCTCCTCACATTAGCTGAATGAATTGATGCTTGTAAATTTTGTATGGGAAGGAATGGTAGGAGGACCTGTGTTCTGCAGCCAACCCCTGTAATCCTATATGACTACAGCCCCATGCTTGCATTTCCTTTTGTTATCTTACTTTGGCTTTTAATATTGCCTTCTTTGCATAAGGCAACATGTCGTAATGTATTGTGTTGAATTGTAATCAAACATGATGTAACTTCGTGAGAAGGTCAATCTGTAGAGTTGACTTGCAAACGTGATCGTTCCACATCTGTCGTATACATATGAGAATTCGATTCATAATGTATGTTGTACATAGATTCCTGAATTTATTTTGTTTTGAAATGGTAAAAATTTTGTGGGGTACATTTAAAAATTAGGATTTTCTTACATGAGTGTTTGATGACTGTTCATTTAAACAGGTTCTAAAAAGAAGAACTCCTGGCAGAGAACAAACTACACTTATCGAGTTAAAAAAGGGACCAAATGGTAACATGTATTTGCTTCATATGTATTTTTGACACTGTGCCATTGCCTTACATTCAAAAATTGCAATGATCATCTTGTTTTGCATGGAATTTCTATAAAGATGTTTCAACTTTGCCTACTCTGCCATCACATATTCGTTTATAACTTCTCTGGCAAAGGAATGGCTTATTTTCAATAAATCTGTTATATAAAATATTTTTGCCACTTCCACAACCCTTTGGTCAAAGGGTTATTGAGTCTTGTGCCAGAGTCCCCTAAACAAACTCTTGTTTGTAAGACAAATTGCAGTTCAGATGTTGTTTGTCATCTGGTATTGTCACATCTCCATTTACTCTTCTCAGCTCTAATAATTTAATTATTCCCTTTCTTTAATTCATTGCTTCGTTTAATAAGAAAAGTTTGCTTGGTTGGTTAGTCGCTGTGTGTTAGTTGATAAGAATTTATCGCTGTTTCTTGGTTGTTAGAATTGTCTTTAAATGTTAAGAATTGTTTCTTTTTTCTTTGGCTAATAAGAATTGGTCGTCATTCCTGTTTAGAATTGATCATTTTTTTTCCTTAGTAAATACAAATTGATCATTTTTCCATAGGTCTTGGTTTTAGCATATGTGGTGGTATAGGCAATCAGAACATTCCTGGAGATGATGGAATTTTTTTGAGGGACATTGTCAGTGGTGGAACAGCCGACCTAGATGGTCGACTAAGCAATGGCGATCGTATCCTAGAGGTCTGTAATCTACAATATATTGTAATACGATTTACAACAGAGCACAATGACACATTTCTTGTTTATATGTTATATATGTATTTAGGTATGCATGTATGTATAAAGTTTGTATGTGTATGTATATGTGAGGCATGTGGTTGATTGGTTAGAGCGTTCAGAGAGTACGTGTTCTAGCCTTTACTATATATATATATATAATATATATGTATACAGGTTGGTTACTGTGTAGAGACCTTAAGCAATTCCTTCACTCATTGTTACTCTGTGCCATTGATATTCTGTCAGACGTTCGTTTTCACTTCTGAACTTTGTAAGTAGGGCAATATCAATTTGTATTGACTTGTATTTACGAATTTTTAAACCACCTCTCACAGTACAACATGATCTGAGGCGCTCACAGTGCGAAGAGCTCTGTGGGCAAAGAAGTCTTAACACTTTGACCACTGACACATTTATTAGCCAGGCGCGGAAAATATACTCCTAAGTCTAAAATTTTGAAATTTTGTATTTCATGTTTTCTGCATTTTTTGGTTGAAGAATAAAAAAATAACTTCCTTTTGTACGTTTGCCAAAAATAGTCTAGAATAATCTTATAAACATGCAGTAGGTAGCAGCACATGTCCACTATCATTTATATGCAATAGGAAATATTACTGCCACGCTGAATAATCTCTGACCAGCAGTTACTTATGGGACGTGTATACACGTCCCATAAACCAAATTTGGGAAGTATATACACATCTCTAGCGGTCAACGTGTTAAGAGTACGGTGGTTGTGTGGATGTGTGCATCGTGTATGTAAACATCGTATATGACAGGTAATTTTAATCAGGTTCACTACGCTGCTTCTATGGTTGGCTAAGTACAGCAAATTAATATTTTTCTGAGACCATTTGTCCCTAATTAAATTTAAAATTGATGTAATTACCTATAAGACATATTCTTCTGGTTAGACGGGGTACCTACGCGCTTTGCTTGTCTCCCAGGGTCATCATCACTCGACTAGGTCTTCCGATTTCTTGTCCCTTGCCATACCTCTTGGTAGGACAAGTCTTGGTATGCGGGCTTTCTCTGTTGCAAGTCCAAAGTTCTGGAATTCATTACCTTACGTCGTTCGGGCCGCCGAGTCTTTAGCTTCTTTTTGATCTTGGCTTAAAACCTTTTTATTCACCCTTGCCTATCCTCCTTAGTTTGTCTTTCTGTCTCTTTGGACTGACCTTCTGGATTTGACCTGATTTCGGATTTGTTTTGATGCGCCGTCAGTTGATGCCCTGTACATTATTATGGCGGTGCTACAGAAGTTTTTTAGTCATAGTCTTTAGTCATAAATCGTGTAGTGGTACTTTTTATGGCCATTTGAAAACTTACCTTTATATCTGGTCTGGAGTTGGGAGCATTTTTGAGTAATTACCTTTGAAAGGTGCTGTATAAATTTTTTGAATGAATGAATGAATGAGTTTGTGTTGTCTTCCTGTTTAGGTGAATGGATTCAGTCTGGAAAGTGTCACGCACGAAGTCGCGGTTGCGGCCATTAAAGCTACAGGTGACACTGTCAAACTGTCGATTGCCAAACCATTCGCCTCTTCTTTTGTCAACTCTGAAGATTCATTTCCTAAACATTCTACATCTTTTCCATCTGGTCAGTATTATTTGAACTCTATGTACAAGCTTTCACACTTATCGAAGTTGTTATTAGGGACAGTACATCTACTCTCAAGCAGTTTAAGCGGATTTAACTGTAATTATGGTATATATCTAGTCATTAATGCATACATATCCTTGTATTGTTAGCTCTCTCTTTAGCTTGCCCCTCCATGACCAATAGGCTTTTACTCTGGCCATCTACAACTTGCTCCATGAACTTAACTAGAATCACTTCTGTTACTGCCCATACTCGTAATAATCTTACTTTTAATAACCATCATGAGTTGGCTTTGAACTATTTTCTGTGAAAGCATCACCTGGTCTGTACAATACAATAGACAAGTGTACTTGGTCCCCGATTAGGATGCACTGTGGGAGGTGTTTTTGGAATCTAAATATAATACAATACAATACTTGGACGTAGATTTTGACAAATGTCCTTCACATCACTATTAGCTCACTTGAGGCGTCTGTCGATTGATGTCTTGTGTATTATAATAAGGGCAGCGTAGTAGTCATTGGATATGGAGGCCACTTCTAAATATGAGTGATAATGAATTCTTGTGTGTACAAGTCCTGTTGTTATGCAGAGAACTGTGTGATAAGTATTCATGACTGTTTATGTTGAATAAATTATTTTGTGTAAGCTTCTGATTCAGGTTTTATGATTTCATTTTTGTCAAATTCTTTGTAAAACAAACTTATACTGAATTTTAAAAGTCTTTAGGAAAAATATTCTGACCGAGATACTTCTAAGACGACCTATTTTTGGGGTGGAGGAGATGAACATATTGGGAGTTGTACTCACCTGTAGGCTTCGCCCTAATGCGCATATCGACCGTATTTGTACTAGGGCAAATCAGTCTTTCTAAATCTTGTGCATTCTTAGAGCCCCCTGGCTTCAATGGCATGGCCCTCTGTGATGTTGTGCAGGTTACTACTTTAGCCCGTCTTCTGTATATGTGTCCAAGATGGTACGGTTTCACTAATGCGACCCACCGCTCTCTTCAATGCTGTTGTTCATAAGCTGGCGCAACACGGGATGCTCCCCTCTGAACAAATATCTTTTAATGAACTCTGCGAACGAGCCGATGTCTCCTTTTTTCAACTCTATGCTCTCTAATCCTGACCTCATTCTAAGGAATCTTCCTCTTATTAGGACTGTGGAGCACCAGTTGTGATCTCGTGCTCAAACAGGTCTGTTCCCCGGATTGATGATTTCACCTGGTGAGGCTTCATTATTTTATTATATCAACACCTTAACCCCATTGACTTTTCCTTCTGTTGCTATCTGGTATTTTACTCATTTCCATGCTTTCGACAGATTATGTATATAGATGTTTTGTTCATACTTGTTAATTTGTACGTGTCGTGCACTTGCAGACATCTGATTAAAGAATATTCTCACTTACTATCTTTATGGTTCAGCACCAGCATCTGAAGCGCCACTTAGTCGCTCGGATGAAAGCATGGAGGCACTTCCAGCGTTTCATTCGCATCAGTTCTCAACTCCTGTTGCTGCGACTTTAGAATCTCCTTGTGTTGCAAGAGGAGGCCAAGATGTCTCACAGTGTTCGGTGCAAAATGTCTCCATTTGTGGGGCTCTCTCAAGGTTTGCATTCAGAACCTATATACACCTAGACCAACGGATATACATGTAGACCAGATATGTATTAGGATGCTACCCTTGTAAGCCATACAAGGTTGCCTATTGTTGAGGTCCTGTTAGGAAGCATGGATATCAAAATTATATTGTATTATGTCAGAATTCATGTTATGATGAATAATGTTTTAAGGAATTTTTATTATATCATGTTTATGAACTTATAATGCTAACAGTAGCAATGATAGTGATATTATTGAAGTAGAAAGTGATCTTGTGAATTTATCTATTTAAATAATTGAACTATTAATCGATGAATTCCCTTTCTACAGTTCCAAATGCCTGTACATTTGTGGCCCATCCACACAAACCAGACGTAAGTCTAGCTGAGGTGGATTTAGACTTGTTCAATTATGATTTTTGTTATTGACTAAGTTTAACAGTAAAATTGAGCCAAGAAACTCGCCAGTAAGACCAACTTTCACTTGCTTGTTTAATCACTTACTACCTCACCTGAGAGGGACTCCAGTGTCGTGTGACCCATTGTTAAATGGTGTCGCTGTAAGGTATACACTTGTTGCTTTTGTGAATTTCAATTACTTCTTGTGTTGCAGCGAAAATATATGTTAGTTTGTAACATGTGTTATGTGTCCCTTTGTTGTGATATTATGTGACTGCAGCCCCACAGTTTTGCTGAACGATAATGAGAAACCACTTCTGTTGAAACGACTTTGATGTCTAAACCAACTTACGACTGACTTTGTTCAGATGGGTCACATATAATATTATTTTAGTAGCCTTTTGAATGTATTAACTCGGGCATGGATATAATTCTGTATGAAGTGCCCCTTTGATTTTCACATCCAAGGGGTAGGTGTTTTGATATCATTTTAAGTTCCTAAAGACAACTTCAATTGAAGCACATCCATCTTGTAGAGTACCACGGAAGGTCATCTTACACAAAGGAACGTCAGGTCTTGGTTTCAACATCGTTGGTGGAGAGGATGGAACAGGAATTTTCATTTCGTTTGTTCAGGATGGCGGAGTGGCTGATCTTAGTGGAGAACTCCAACGGGGCGATCAGATACTAGCGGTAGGAAGAAATGTTTTCAATGTTGGCATTGTTTGTGAGATTCTGCAATATATAAATTGTCATGTTCATTCAACATGCATTATTGTACTTAAAATTGTGCTAAATTTAAATTATTGTACTTCAAATTCTGTTATATATAAATTGTTGTACTTCAAATTCTGATTTATTTTAATTATTGTGCTTCAAATTCTGTTATATGTAAATTATTGTACTTCATATTCTGTTCAATTTAAATTAACAGATTTGAAAGTAGTAATGTAGTATGTGTGTTCCGTTGAGGAATTTTTAGTCTTTATTATGTTACTTTTTAAGCAACTAATTATAGGTATTAGCTGATCATGTGTAGCATCTTTATGTCAGTTTGACAATGTGTACCACCCTAGAAGTTACTCACTGTTTAAGATTTATACTTTGTATATATATTTATAATAGCTGGGGGTATCCAGCGTTGCATGGGTTAAGAAATATGGAAATGGACTTGACCCCTGGATATCTTTCCACAGGTGTGCCTGTCTTTTGCGTTTGCAAGGTTTTGTTGGAACCTGTGAGTACAGTAGTGACTCCTGGCGACTGAGGAGTAAACTTTCCTTTTATGTGGACTCCTTGGGGTAGTTATTGGACTCCTGAGAGAGGATTTTGACCCTGGAGACCTGGAAGACGATAGCTGCGGGGTTCACGAACCCCTCTACTGGTTGTCCCAGGTGTTCCCCGAGTCAACGGCAAAGGTTTCGAGTGAATAGCTCTAAAACTGTGCAATTGCGTAGCCGGACAGACAGACACACAGAATCTTCTCTTTAGTATAGAGATTTAAATTATTGTTGTTATAATTTAAATTTTAGTTGTATTTAGTCAGAGGTATCTAGGTTTAACGGTTGTAGCAAATTATGTTAATAATTTACAGGTAAATGGAGTGAACCTCTGTAATGCGACTCACGAAGAGGCAGCCAGTGTTCTCAAAAGGAGTTCCAGTTGTGTCGATATAATGGTCATCTACAATCCTGAGGGTATGAATCAGTCTGACTGTTTTGTGTTATTAATTATGAGGTCTAACGAATGCATGTTGTGGATTTAGAAAATTAATATTTATTAATATTAATTTGAGGTACAGTGGTACACTGATGACTTTCTATGGTTTACTCTGCATTTTTTGCTAACTGGTGTAATGGTACTTTCTAAATGACTCTTAGCATCGTATTAGCTTGCAAAGAAGAGTGAGCTCATCTCTGTCTTGTTTAGCTCTTTGAGTTGCACCATTATATTAATGTACATGTTCGAATTACAATTAATAATGATTATAAGGCATTCACCTTGTGCCTTCACTTCTTTGAACTCTAGCGACCATCATGATAAACCTTCTCAATTGCTTTCTCTCCAAAGTCACATCCCTTAATTCCTCCAGATTCATTCCGGTTCTGTCTTGTATCTCATCTATCCATTTCTTCCTAAGGTGCCCTTGTTTTCTCTTTCCTTCTCTGCACGCCAACATCATTTCCTTTTCCATTCCATTTGATCGCATAACATGTCCAAAACAACCCAGCTTCCTTCTCAACGCTGTTTGTTATAATATCTCATCATTCTCAATTCCAATCTTCCTGCTCACCTCTTCGTTTGTCTTCTTCTCCGTCCGTGAGGCATTATTTGTTATAAATTTATGGAGGCTTTTTTATTTTGCATGTTACATCATTTCTGCATTTCACAGAATTGAGTTTACTAAGGCTTCAAAAGAATTGCACTACAATAGTTTAAGGGCTGTTAAGGAATCACAGTTTTGTTTTGTATGTTTTAGAATATAATTGCTTTGAAACAAAAATTCACGAACTGAGTCAACAGCTAATGAATAATAATTTAGGACACCTTAAGATGACCGAGAAAAGAACATTATACGTACGGTGAGGCAAATTTGTCTGAACTTACGTTTCTTGATGTCTAGTCTTGCAGTTAGAATTATAATTAGAATTATGACTACAACACTATAGAAGTTATTAATTTGGATTAAAATAAGAGACTGTTAATCCAATTTATAATTATTTATAGGTAAATTTTTGATGACTTGTGGCTTTACAGTGTCTCACATTTTTTGCTCTATTTTAATTCTAGCATAGGAAGGCTTCATACATTCCTGTGAATGTTATATTATGTGATGGGGACCTTTGAGTAACAGTGTTATTTATTTCCCATACTCTGGTAGTGCCAGTACCATGCATGGGGAAATAAGGAGGGCAAGATTTAATTAAACAGTGTTCATTGCAAAATTTTTATCTGGAATCTAAATATTCTCTAAGTTGCAATCTATTGTTTGAGAATATTTGAATTTATAAATCTGCGATGGTTTTAGGGCTTTATTTGATTACGATCCAATGAAGGACAGTGATCTGCCGGGTCGAGGACTTAGTTTCCACTACGGTGACATTCTCCACGTGACTAACGCTAGTGACGAAGAATGGTGGCAGGCTTACAGACTGGTACCACGCTCTGATAACGGATTTGGCATAATTCCAAGCAAGAGCAGGTCAGTATCTTGATCTTCATAATTTCATAAATATAAGTATTTATTCTATTCATTGCAAGACTTGTATAGCCCCCCCTTCAAGGTTGCTACTATGTACTGAGGAGAGCTTGCAACCCCAGTTGAAAAGAGTGGTCTTAATTCGGTTTTAAAAGCTTTGAGAAAATCCTTGAACTTCACTACTGGTCAGAGGTGTAACAAGCGGGGGGGCAGAGGGGCACCGGCCCCCCAGTTTTAGTGCTCAGTGCCTCCCCAAATCGGTTCTATTTATGTTTATTAAATGGATTTTTAAGATTACTTTTGTTAAGATAATTTGTGCCCCCATTTTTCAAATTTCTGGGGGGGGGGGGAAATTCAAAGAGTGAGAGGGCAAAAAAAAATTATTTTTGCTTTGTGCATTATTTTTTAAATTATGCCCCCCTACTTTTCAAAACCTTCTTACACCTCTGCTACTGGTTGTAACTCTGCCAGTGCCAGTACCAGGCTTGGATAAAGGAGGAGGTCGACGGTAATGGTCTTTATTACCACACAGTGTCGTTAAACTGCAACTACCACCTAGGTGTAAGGCATATGTTAATTGGAGCTTGTTCCATACCGTTCGGCCAACAGCAGAGAAAGCTCGATGCTGTCAAATTGCAGTTTGTATGCAGGAAATGAGGAGTTTACTTTGTCTGGAAGAGCAGAGGGCACCATGTCCCTGTACACCATTGCAGAGCAACAAAGCTCTTGTCGATATGCAGGTGTGGCACCTCCACACCATGGCAGAAACGCAGCACACAATTCGCTGTGGAATAGGGAGCTAATGCAGGACATTACGTATATAAAATTGGTGACATGACCAAATCTTTGGATATGACCAATGAGGCGCACTCCCGTGTGCAGGGCCCAAATATTTAAAGGTATTTGATACAAATGACAATAGTAACTGAATCACTAATGTATTGATATGGCATATTATGTCATTTTGGCTGAGTGTGACCTTGTAACTAATGAAATAGAATTTAACTTTCTTTCAGCTTGACTTAAGCATGCCTCCTGCACATCGCATTTATTACTAAATTGTTTTCGTGTTTTGTTTCAAGAGTTGAAAGGAAGGAGAGATCTCGTCTTCGTAGCGTCACATTTTCCAACAAGGAGGCTGACTCCAAAGGGGTATGAAGTTTGGCTATTGGTTGCAAACTTTTTTATTCATTAACTTATCTTTCATGACCTCAATTTACCTATATATTGCTAGTCTTACCTTACCCAATCCAACAATTGTTTGCTATCAAAATCACTAGCTAAGACTCCACAATTTGTCTGATGCTGTTTTCCATCTGTTGAGCATTTTATTAATGAGTTTATTTATGACTAGAAATCGCAGACATTTCCGCGTGAGATGAAGAAAAAGACGCTATTCACTCGTAAACTTTCGCTGACAAAGAACAAGGAGAAGAACGACTCTCAGCCGGCATCTGTGAGCAGCGAAAGCGGTAAATACCACATTCCTAAAGCATATGTGTCTGGTATTGTAATTAGTGACTTCTATTGCACCAATGTCTAATGTGCAGGGCATCAACCGATGGGAAACTAAATCCGAGTTGTAATTGAGTTAATATCGTGAAGATCAGTGAGCAGGATCATTGTGCCCCTTTTCATTGAAAAATTCTGCTCTGTGATCTGTATGTAATGTACTGTAATATGATATGTTACAAGGAATTATATTGCTCCATTCTATCTCCTCCAAAAACTATTGATCTCTGATGACTGCTACTCACTTTGTAGCTGTAAGAAAACTAAACTAAGAGTAAGCAATTCATAAACTGTGGATTGTATTGAAATATATATTGTGATACTTGTACAGAAGCCAAAGACCGTTAACAGCATCATCATCTTCAGCCGTGGCTGTTAATATTATCACCATTAACCATGGATAACTTCGTATTCATAAGTATAAATTCTAGGGTTATGAAAACTAACTCTGCCACTGCTGTTTGTCTTAGGCCTGAATGAAAAAGAGGGCAAAGCTAATCTTTATTTTATGCAGTTTCATAAAACAGAAACTACATGCCTCTTGGATAACTTGTTGTAGGATTTAAAATATCACTTCATTTCGTATTTCTGTTGTGCACTCATTATCTCCTATATCGTCAGTCAATGTTTGGTTCAACTGACACCATTAAAAAAATTGTTAATTGTTTCATTTATGTAGTTGGCGAAGAAACTATTCCACCATCTTATGAACCAGTTGTTCAGCGGGAATGTAAGTACCATATTCTGAAGGTGATAAGCTTAAATACATTTTGCAACTCTGTGTGAGACAATCAAACCTCTTTATTTGTCTCTCAGAATTCTTTCATTTTTCCGATTATATTTTTATTTATTCTGAAACTTGATTTCGCCCTTCTTCCAACATCTTTTGCTCAAACGTGCACACGCTTCGACGGCGCAATTGCAGTTGTACTGCAGAGCAATTGTGCGCGAAGGACTTGCTCGAGGTCCCTACACAGCGACTGACGCTTCAGACGAGGGTTGAACCCGCTCACTCAGCGCACGCTGAGTGTTACGGGCTAACCGCTCTAACCGATCAGCCACCGTGCCACATAAATTATATGCCAGATGTGCTGCATTGACGGCCTATCCCACAACAAATTGTGTACTGGGTTCTGGTTTTGGTGCTATACAGGGCCAATCCCTTTAGGTGCCTTCCCTTCATCTCTGTGTGTGCATGGACATTCTGCTCTCCATTCTTCCACACTTGGTGAGAATTATTCTTTCCCTGGGTATAAACTTCTATTTGACAGCATCGTGCTTTTTTGGTTGTGATATGGAATGAGCTCCCAATAGCGTTTCGCCTTATGCCTAGGGTTTACTCACTTGTGTTGTATTGCAGCCTTAAGACCATCATTCTCAGCTGAGTTGGGTTGAGAATACTACTGAGTTGTAACCTTGAATGGGTGCTATGTAAATCTTCATGATGAATGATGAAGTTACATTACGATCTCTGTTGGTCAAGCCTAAAACATTTCTTATATTAACGCATATAGATTGATTGCTTAGTTACTAGTCATTCTTAAACAATAACATGAAGGCTTCTGTTTGTATGTTACTATTTTTCATAGTACAATACCCTCGACCGCTGATAATTTTGGGTCCACTGAAAGACCAGATAAACGACGGTTTTGTCTCAGAGTATCCCGAAAGATTTGGTGTGTGCGTTCCTCGTAAGTAAGAGTTGTCGTTTTTTGCTTGAATCCTATGCAAATTAAATATTGGTTATTGCTACTTTGTAAGTTAGTCAACAATTTCTTTAGCAGATTTATACCAGGTAAATAGTTTCTTCTCATTTGAGTACAAATAAACTTTTGCACTGATTAACATGGTAGAAAGCTTCACCTGGGTTGGGCTTTGCAGGACAGATTCTGTGTAACAATACTGGACAAGTAACTTGTGCACTTTAGTCACTATTACCAAGCAGTACAATTGGTCCCAAGATATGTGTAAACTGGGAAGTAGATGGCACAATGAGAATATGCATTGCAACTCAATGACTTAAGAATAAGATCTGTACACAGTCATTACATGCCAATACTTTTTTTCTTTATTTCATTTTTCAAGATTGCTGAAGCAGTTTTATTCTGGACTTCATTTGTTCATTGCAAACATTTCAACACATTACTATCCAACCCTCGTGTTTACCATGCCAGTAATGGAACACAGATTCTAAATTTCTTCATATTTAGTGACATTTTATTGAATTGTGATGTTCATGATGATTTCTCTGCCCGTTTTAAGATACGACCAGACCAATGCGTGCAGGTGAAGTAGATGGACGTGATTACCATTTTGTCTCGTCACGACAGCAAATGGAGCGCGACATCGAGAACAATCAATTCATTGAAGCGGGACAGTACAATGGAAACCTTTATGGCACACATCTGAAGTCTGTGATTGAGGTGGCTGAACAGGTATGACAGATCGTCCCATATTTCTGTAGTGTTTTATTTCTGGCTTTTTCCTCTATTTTATTAGACGATCATCAGATTTCATCCAAGTAATGCTGAAAACTTGGATTTAATTAAAATTATGTAAAATCTTGAAACTTCTACAGTGCCCCCAAATAGCAATGGCTTATCCACAGTGCTCAATTAATCAAAAAAATTGATGGGTAGGGATCATAATCCTGATTGGCAAGCAGATGGATACTTAAGGCGAGTGGTGACAAGAGCTGAAGCAGTGAGAGGTAGGGTTTCATTTATCGACTTTTTTTTAATTGTTTGTGTTATTTTCAGGCAAACATTTTCTGACCGTTTAAAACAAAAAGTTCGATCCCACTAAATATTAATTAAAAAAATTCGGATATGGACTGTTATTCATCATATATATATATATATTATATATATATAATATATATGTATATGTTATATTGATGTATGTATGTATCATGAATTTCATGATGAAGCACTAAATAAAAACAAGGTGAATTACATGCTTTCCAATGCATGGATTCATTGATGGGTGACAGATTGCCAATGTTTTTGACTTTAGACGTCTGTCTTATTAGGTAACTCTTGGTTGTTTAATATGAATTTTGTAGGGAAGACACTGCATTCTCGATGTGAGCATAAAGGCTGTGCTCAGTCTCCAAGCGGCCAATCTCTATCCGATCGCTATTCTTGTTAAGGCTCTGGCACCTCAAGTTATCATGTGAGTAAAAACATCGCTCAGACTTGACATTTTCATATGTTTTTTTCTGTGATTTTTTTCAGTATTTTGCGATTGCTTTCCGTTTTCGAAATAGAATCTATTTTTTTCAAAATACTCTTGGTAAGTATTTTGTTTAATCACTTTCAAAATGGCTTTTAGCAGGATTTTGGAGAATAAAAACTAATTTTTCAGAATGGTTTTCCAAAATATTTTGCTAAAATACTTTCAAAAATTAAGTTTAAAAATCTTCTGCCTGAATTAGTATTTTGATGCTATAAAGCATAAGACTAGAATGTGACATTTGAAATTGTAGACTAATCGACTGATTTTTCTTTCTTTAGGCACTGGAACAAGCAATTCACAGAAGATGAGGCAAGAAAAGCTTATGAGCAGTCGCTTAAACTGGAGCAGGAATTTGGTGAACATTTTACAGGTTTGCTTCTGCTGTTCAATATTATTGCTAATGTCAAGAGTACCTCTTATTTGTTTTTTTAATTGAGGGTGAGATAGAAGTGATTTGGAAAAGCAGCACGTAATACTCAGTGTGCGCAGAGTGAGCGGGTTTGACCTTCGTCCGAGGCTTCAGTCACTGCGTAGGGACCTTGAGCAAGTCCTTCGCACACAATTGCACTGCAGTACAACTGCAATTGCGCCGTCGAGACGTGTGCATTTCTGAGAAAATAATATGGAAGAAGGGCGATATCAAATTTCAGAATAAATAAGAATAAACTTATGATTCGGTTCGCCGTGTTGTTTTCATATTAACAAAAGGTTCCTTTTTTCTGAATACGGTATGTATATATATTTTTATATATATTGATCTAACAGCTGATACTGAAGAAAAGGTACTGTATGCATACTAGGATATGTACCACTGAGACACGACCAAGGTACTTTGTCATCACACCTCTGTAACACACCAAGGCCTATGGTAACGTAGGGTAATACCACTGTGTTACCATACTCTAGTGCATTTAAAAACAACTGCAATAGAAATCGTTGATATGAAATCCTGAGTATGTTTTTTTGGTGCTATCTTAACTTTACTTTTTCACAAGATGTGTTTTCAATCCTTTCTTTATGACTTTGTGTTGTTCTGTCCCTACGTTCTTGACAATTTCTAAATTTTCTTACATATTTTGCAGCTATTATCTCTGGAAGCAACATTGACGAAATCTATGACACAGTCAGAGATGTCATCTTTGACCAATCAGGCTCCGTTGTCTGGCTTTCGATCGGCAAACGGGACAGTTTCTAGTTTCAGGGACAACAGTCGAATGAAGTCTGCTGCAGAATAGAATGGAGGATTGTACAGAGTCCTGAGTCATTTAGTCTGACATAAACTGCTTTTTCCCTTAGTGGCAGTTAGTGCTACATGCCTTCTGGTCAGAATTTATGATCAGTTGATCGTTAGCAGTCAGATGAAAACTATGGAAACATGCATACCGTCAAACTCTCCACAAATCTTAACAAATCTCTTCAACGGAATCTAATAATCTCTTGACAGGTTTGATTTTGCAGCCATCTTAAAACAGTCTCACCTTGAAGCAGGTAGACAAACAAGGGTGTTATGGTATTGCCTTTGTCGTAGTGTTTCACACTGTCTTATCCACTTCTTTTGAAACTCTTCAGAGATGTTGGAAGGATCTGAGGTGTAGAAAAGACCACGGCTACTGAAGGACTACGGTAATCATAATCATCCAATCTCTGTCTCTACTTTCAATCAATATCAATCCAACTTCGTTTTTTCTTAAAGCAATTTAATATTGTTTGGTTTGTGTTCACCACCGGTTGAAGTCCTGTACATTAGACATAGTCCCAGTGCTATAGTTTCTAATTAACGAGCATTTACGACTAATTATAGTGACTCTTTGTGCTTGCTCTGTAGAACTTAATTTGTGCTAATGTTGGTTTGTGATATTCCTTTGTACCTTATTGGTGAGCCTGTACTAATATTGACTGGGGAACTAATGAAGTTCGTTGTTTAGTGTTAAAGAATAGAAGAATTTAAATATCAAGTGAATGATATTTGCATTTATACTTGCAGTATTTTTTCATGGGTAAATGTTAGGTTGTATTAGTTTTTAATATTAGGGATAATCTTGCAGAGACCAACAATATTGTATTTAATAAATTTATTATCACTGACCTTTGTGTGGTCAGTGATAAGTAAGGTACTAACTTTTTATATCTTGTCTGACAAACTATTACTCAACTTCTGATATTTCATATGATTTGATATTATAGCTCTTGCAGAAATCTTTACAGTTCTAAAGTGTCAATTTTATCTCTGTTTTACTCATACATTTTCTTTCCACAACAGAAAACTGAATCTGATGTTTTGGCTATTTTGCATTGAAACTCAATCATAATTGCACTTTTGACTTTACAGCTATGTACAGTTTGTACACAAGGACTGAATGAAAACGGGGTTTCCATTTAATTTGGCAGCAGTGCTGAGGGATTTTATAAAATAGTTGAAAATGAGAAGTTTTGTACATGTATAAAAGTGTTTAGATATCGTTTATGTGTGTATGAGGTCAGTATTAGTGATGTCTGCTGTAATCTGTTGACGTTTTGTTGTAAAAGTCAGAGCGCATGTTTCATTTTCACTTTTGTTGACACTGATGAGGGTTATTCCGAATACTTTTACAAATATCAATGTGTCTAGACTAGTTTTGTGTTGTACATAAAAATTTTATGTCTACCCAGTCATGATAATGCTGCCTAGTCATGACAATGCTCATGACAACGTTCATGACAATGTGTGGCCGATCGGTTAGAGTGGTCAGCAAGTAACGTTCAGTGTGCGCTGAGCGAGCGGGTTCGATCCTCGTCCGGGGAGTCACTGTGTAGGGACTTTGAGCACGTCCTTCGCACTCAATTGCTGTGCAGTACAACTGCAATTGCGCTGTCGTGGCATGTATGTACACTTCTGAGCAAAAAATTTTTGAAGAAGGGCGGTAGGAAATTTCGGTAATAAATAAATAAAATAAATAAATGCTACATAGTCATGACAATGTTATCTATTCATGACAATGATACCTAGTCATGACATTGCTGCTTATTCAGGATATTGCTACCTAGTCTTGACAATGCTATCTAGTCCCGACTATGCTACCTAGTCATGACAATGCTACCTAGTCATGGCAATGCTGACTAGTCATGACATTGCTACTTATTCATGACAATGCTACCTAGTCATGATAATGCTATCTAGTCATGACAATGCTATCTAGTCATGACATTGCTACTTATTCATGACAATGCTACCTAGTCATAATAATGCTGCCTAGTACGGTTTGCGTGCTTGTGAGAGCGTTCATAGGAACCAGTATTAATGAATCAGTATTTAAATAGTATGGAAACAGTCAAATTAGTCAATCACTAATTTGAATGTCACACTTCCTAGATGTTTCTGTAACAGAAGCTAAACGGGTAAAACATGTTCTGCTTATTTCATGCACACTGATTAATGTTTGTTGTTCTTACTATGATTCAACTGTCATTGCTTTCAAAGTATTTTCTAAGCAAGCTGAATTGTGAATTCCTTAAAGTATTCCAAGCATTAATGTCTGATTATTTGTTTTTTGTGTATGAAATCACTTAACGAAATTAAATTTATTTATGAGATATTTTACAGATTTTATTATAATTTATGATTATGTGCTATGGAATCATAATGACTTTCCAAACAGTTTTATATATATATATATATATAGCATAGGTCTATATTCCTCAAAAAGCAGCTCAAGAATCACTATTTGGGAATCTAAGCACACCTTCTAGCGACTGACTATATATATATATATATATTTATATATATATATGTATATATATATACATATATATATATACATATATATATATATATATATATATGTTCACTCATGGGCCTGCTGTGTTTGTCATTATACTGCGGTTTTTCAGTTTGCAATTAAATGAAAATATATTATTATTATTAAGGAAGTGATCGAAGTGTAGCCATTCGTTAAGTAGGCCTATTCTGCTTAATTACATTGGTTGTTTATTGGTCTTTCAAGTTGTGCTGTGTTTTTCATACTTGTGTGTTTGCCTGTGACACGGAGATGTTCTAGGCTAGTTACTTTACGCTATAACATGCTAATGATGATGTCTCTTCGGTTTAACGTCCTGTAAATAATCTGTGTTGACTTGGGATTTACAGCTGGTGTGTCTCCTTGTACGTTTAGTCTTTGTTTATCGTGTCTGTTGTGAGCCAGTGTGTCGTTGACCTAACTTTAAGCAGATTCTGATGCATTAAGGGCCCTTACTCCCCCATCTACATATTACGCAAGCAGCGAGGGAGGAAGAGAGTTTCCCAATTTTGTCGTCCTGGTGCGTTTGGCTTGTGTTCCTGAAAAATGTGTAGGCCTTCGTACACATTTATTAGTGAACGTCTACATTTTGGAATATTAAAATCAGAACTGAAAACCCTATATTCCTGCCTAATCAATTGTACATAACATTAAGACTTTAAAATGCAACCGTTGTTAGTATTTTATTTCTTCACTACAGTTAACAAATTTAAGCTGTGAAACATGTTGCTTAAAAAATATAAGAAGACTGTTGGGCAGCAGCTGATGGTCTCTGTGCAATTTAGATGCTGAGGTGACCACCTTCTTTGATATCTATGCGGACACCTTTAAGGTATGAGCCCCTAAATATATTATATTGCCGTGTTTAACTCTGGTCTCGTTTTCTCGTCTGGCTTTGTTACACCCGATTTATGCCGATGACTTCCCTGTTTCCACGACTTTGTTACTTTACTGTAATTACCGAATCTGTATCAAATATGTTTAGTGTCACCCTGGTCTTCTATTTCGCTTGGGATTGGTACCACCGGGATAGGACAGTGCATGGTAGAGTAATACCTACGACTCCACGGTATCAGAGGCTTTCACCTCCGGACGTTTCACCACCGGACGATTCACCTCTAGGGGCTTTCACCTCAACTATCAAATTAAAGACTGACTATTTGCTTCTGATGGACAGATACAGGAACTGGCGGTTACGGAAGTACTGACGTTCTAACATTTTTGAAGGCGATCGCTCTCCTTTCTCATGCTTAATTAACTTTTACTAGATGACATTTAATAATTATAATGGCTTCTGATGGACAGTAAATCGAGGTTATTGCGATTATGGAAGAGGAATAACATTTCATTCTTTCATTATTGTGTCTATTTACAGTTCATTGCTTAAATAAATTTGCTTTGCATGTTATATATTTTTTATGTACAATTCAATGACAATCCCATCGAAATTTCACTTTACATGTCTATAAATTAAGCAATCCCCAGGAGGTGAAAGCCCCTAAGGGTGAATCGTCCGGTGGTGAAACTCCGGAGGTGAAAGCCCCAAGAGGTGAAACGTCCGGAGGTGAAAGCCCCAAGAGGTGAAACATCCGGAGGTGAAAGCCTCAGGAACCGACTCCACGTGTTATGTAAGCCGTGGCATTCGCTGAGAAAATCCTGAGATTTTGGGACAGTTACTACTTACTAGTGGCCACTGGCGGAGACTTTGGCTGAGGTTTTGGGACATGTCGAAAACAAATTTCTCTGCCAAAAAAACATTCAACAGTGGCCAGGCATGTGGTCTCGAGACGGTCTTTACATCAGAAAACTGCGGTCTTGGTCTCGAATGCATCGGTCTTGGTCTTGGTGTCGACTGCGTCGGTCTTAGTCTTAAAGGAACGGTCTTGGGATTGGTCTCCATCTTAGGTTAGCGTTCTTGGTCATTTTCCGTATCAGAGCAATTTCTTTGATATTTGTCAGTTATTTCCGATTATTAGAGACACCGGATGTTTAGGCCCTACGCGCTTTTATCGATTTATGACGTGCTGACCATCTCTATGTACATGTTACCATGGGCAAAAATGCATTTGCAACGGAACCAGCCATTTCAAAATTTGCTTTCACAAATGTCAAGGTTTTGTCATAGTTCGGCTTTGCCAGCGGAAGCCTCGTCTTGCTGCATTTCTTGGTCATCAATGAGACGATACGTTCAACAGGAAGGTTGTTTACGTTTATGTGCAGCGGTGCGCGAATTTGGCCCTATATACAGACCTACTGTTAGTTTCTTAATTAGGACACGTAGAAAAAACCTTCGCTGACTGCAATTTCTAGACAATCCAATTAAGTTCACTGAAGTGGGAGAAGTGCAGGTTCCTACTTGGTGCTGTTGCTTTTACGATTCCTCCTCTACGCCGCATTCTATTTGCGCACCAAGTTACAAACATTATGATCGTAACTTTTCAATCTCGATAGACAAGTGATATGAAAACTGGCGATAGGCTTACGAGCAGTTATATGTTTCAGGCACGATTCTTTTAAATAATTAATTATTTAATTAATTAATTAATTAATTAATTAATTATTTAATTGCAGTCTCAATACTTCGTGTAGGCTTACGTTATTTGCAGCGATCGATTTCTAACTTCTTAGAAAGTTAAGGGGATAGACCCAAATTATTTGAAATCGAGAATGACAACCGTCCCTCGATCAGTAGGCTATATTAGGCCCTACATAGGGGATATATATATATATAATATATATATATATATATATATATTGGCGTAACAGGAGGATCTAATAAAATAAAATCTAGTTAAGTATAATTATTAATTATGCACAGATAGGCCTACACGCGGATTTCTGTAATACAGGATCATTTAACACAGGCCCTACATCGATTAAATATGCGGGTTCGAAAGCATGGTACGTCATTCAGGATGAATTGCACTCTCAAAATAATCTTTATTCATTTCGAATAAAATTTCGAAATTATCTGATTAATCAATCAATGTGCGTGTATATGGTTTTGAATATGGTTGTACATAATAATAGCTAGCTAGTTATGTTTCGTACCAAATGTTAATGTATTTTATACCTAACCGGTTGTAACTACCAATCTATTGCAAGGGTGGCCCTGATTACAGGATTATTGTGTCCCTTAAGGGTTTCTATCAGTCCCTATTGACTCTCAGCAAATTGTCAACATTTTGTAGGCTTACCTGTGTTTGTTATTTGGGAGCAATAAAAACATTTAGTTATTTGTTATTATTATCATTAAGCCTATAACTATAATAACAATAATCTTCGTTTAACTACACTCAAACTGACAGCCGCAGTATGATTACCCAACTACGAATATACAAAATAGGCTATCCTAAGGCATATATATATAGGAGCGGATGTATGTATTCATGTATGCATTTATGCTTGTATGTATGTATGTATGTAATACTATGTATGTATGTACGTATGTATATATGTATGTATGTATGTATGTATGTATGTATGTATGTATGTATGTACGTATGTATGTTTGTATACGTATGTAGGCCTACATGTATGCATGTATACAGGCCTATTTATGTCTATATGCATGTATTTATACATGTATGATTGTCTCATTTGTATGCATGTATGTATGTATTTATGCACCTTGAAAATAGATGCAGTACAGAAGTTTACCGAATCTGTGCAACGCATCGACCGAAAAGTGATCATCCGTTCGTGTGACATAAATTTTGTTAATATCCAATGGTGCCTATGCTCAAAATAGAATGACAGCCACAGCGTCGCCAATACTATACAACTTCAAATGGAGATACGCGTGTCTGCCCATAATGCAAGGTCATGCTAGCATAGACCCTAGCTAGGTTTGCCTTGGTAGAGTCTTTAGACATGCATCATTTGAAGGACAATTGATCCAACAGATCGTCCGATTGAAGCAAACGAGAAAACAAAGAAGGGAACAAATCGTTAGAAACGGCAGCAAGGCCTGTCGTTAAAAAACGCATCTGCCCGTTGACTTAGCCTAGATCTACTGGGGCGTATGCTCATTGAATTTGATGGTGCGTTAACAAGTCACTACTATAAAATATACCTATCTAAATTTATAATGGATTGTGCGATTTGTGCCTATAGCAGGGCTTGAAGTGAAGAAAAAGGTGCCGCTTTGGATACAAGAACCATATTCCTCTTGTCTCCCCTCCCGATTAGGGAACCTGCAAGAAGAAACAGAAATATACAACTACACAACTGTTATTCTGTCTTCCCGCACGTTCTCATGGAATTTATGGATTGTTTGGAATTTAAGAGGGCAAACTGGACCTCTTCAGAAACATCTGCAGAATGAAAAAGTTCTCGAAAACCAGCGCACAATGAATTCAACTTTTCTGCACTAGTTTCCTCAACGAACAGAAGAAGAACAGAAATGTTCCAAAAAAGTTCTACTCAATGATCATAAAAGTGCTGAAAATGTGTTCATTTCAACGAACACAGATATAGCCTACTGCGTCTATATGCAGCCGAACAACTGAGCTGAATATGAGTAACGTTGTGCAAGTAGCCAAGTAGGACGTAGCCTTTTACGCTATGCGGAACGAGTGGAATCATGTCAACCAGTTTTTTTAGCTCTCACCTAATGGCTTAATTTTAATATCGTGAAAGTGCATACTTAGGCCTATATTGAGAGTTTGTTATTTATAGGCCTACATACGGGTTGGATGGAGGCTGCTATTAACTGACGCGTAATAAATAGGCCTACCGCGAATCTAACCTGCATCAGTTAGGCCTACAAAAACATCATCATTATTTCAAGTTGCAACAACTTTCTACAACTAAGGCTACTTTATTTTCAGTACCAATATCCCTATTATTTCAAGTTGCAGCAACTTTCTGCAAAATAATGATTAGTTTTCATTATCAGGAATCGTTTGATCAAATAGGCGTACGCCTATGAATTAATTATGTCATTAAAACATGCATATATACATGTAGGCCTACAGTAAGGTTTAACCTGCAGCTAAGCATTGTCATATTCAACAAGAGTGAGTGTAAACATTTTCCGATTTAAGTGATTGTTATAGTATTGTCGCTATGCTAGATGAATACTTGGCCAAGAACACGCAGCGCTAGTGAATATGGTGCCCTGTGCTTAGCTTAAGTGGCGCTTTAGAAAATTTGGAGGTTACGATTACGACTATTACGATTAGACCTACAATGAAACGAAAAGAATTTTTAAAGCAGAAATGAGTTAATTGGATGGACAGATTGGAACAGACAGAGTCAATCAACTAACAACCATTTGATAAACGTCTATAAGCCTACTCTTAAAAGCAAATGAAAGACTCGATTGCTATGCAATGCTATGCTATGCTATGCTAATTGTTACAAAGGATCGTAAATGGTAACAGTATCTCCGATACTTACAATTTCACAAACTTATAGGCCTAATAGGTTTACAAGTGAATGTAGATAGGCCTACAGACCAGTAGTCTGTTGTATGTTCTTTGTTTAATAATAGAGTAAATTAAAAATTATAGATAAAATTACTCAGCCAACCAGTTGACTATATATATATAGGCTTTTCAAAGAAATAATTGAAAAGTAATTGGTTATTGCAATTCAATTACTTAGTGTAATGTAATTCAATTACAATCACTAGCCCGTGATTGCAATTATAAATTTATAATCGAATTGCATTTACAATGTAGGCCTAATTGATAAAAAAAACACTGGAGGAGACTCTCTAGGAACTAAGGTCGATCATCGAAGGAAAAGGGAGGGGCGATAGGCAAGAGGATGACCAGGACAGATGATGCTGGATTTTCTGATGACAGATGGATCGATCGATATATATGGTAAGCTTAAAGAAGAGGTCCAAATGCAGAGGATGCGAGAACTTGCAATGAACAGCGGAACTTGCCCATAATAATAGAGCGGTAACTGTGACAACGGCAATATTTTAAAACGGAAGTTGGTCTTTGCTTCGGATGATAAATTTATGTAGCTCCTTTCAAGAACCTCTCAAAGGCCAAAAGTAAAAATAAAGTGCTGCAAAGTAAGCGCTAAGTGAACGAAACATTAATAGATGTAGTTTTCGTTCGATTTACGTTTCGGCGAAAAGACTCAAATGGAAATGATGGATAGACTGAATACCAGGTTTACGATTATGGAAATCATAAACCTCTCATCCGATTGTTAGCGTTCAATTATCTGCGTTTCGCCGACAGATCAAGCTTATCCACAGGCATTCGATCAATGAGAACGCCTTGATTAAGACGAGGCTCCGGCCTCGCGTTGGTGTCATATGTTAGACACATGTAAATGCAGGCCTAGGGCCTACTAGATTTTATATATGGGCCTAGGCCTAGCGACCGTAGGTCTATATTTTTCAAAAAGCAGCTAAAGAATCACTATATGGGAATCTAAGCGCACCTTCTAGCGACTGACTATATATATACATATAAATCAATCTTCCAAGATATATATATATATATATATATATATATAAAATCAATCTTCCAAGTTTAGATGGACGCGTGTGTCTTTTACACCACCTCCAGGGTCTATTCATATGTCTGACTGATATGAAATTATTTAACGACGCATCCATAACGAGGATGATATGCGTCAATCTCTGTTTTATGCATTTACAATACAATATGATTTATAAGATTAATTAGCATTTTAGGTAAATTTTTAACAGAAATGTTCAGTGTTTATTTTCTGGCTTCGCGTCTTCGCCTTTGCTTCTTCGGTCTTTTAGTTGGTGTGTTGGCGTTTGTCTTTCGTCGTCCAGGTCTTGAAGGAATCTGAAAGGTAACAACAAGACAGGTGTTAGGGTGGATGTCTGGTTTGTCTCGCCCTCTTCATGGTCTCCATTTCTGCTGCCTGGACTGACGAGCCATTTCTCATCAGACAGTTTCCATGGCAACCATTAGAGGGCAGGTAGAGAGAGCTTAATGTTTTACCTTTTTGCGCTATTCTATTCATATGTACCCTGTGAACTGTTTTAGAGGCACAATTCACCAATGGTGGATAGGCGGTCATTTAACTGCTGCGTAGATTGAACTTCTTCATACGCGACTTACTTGCGGCGACTATCACAAACATTGCTGTGGGAGGAGATTCACCGTAAGTTCTGAGGTCTGGGTTGGTAGATTAGGGTTAGATCATAGGGTTAGTGTAAGAGTTAGGATTACTGCTAGGACTAGTTTCAGGGATAGGGTAATTAGTGTCAGGGTTAGTGTTAGTGATCGAGTTAGTTATATGGTTAGTTAACTAGTGTTGCGGTGATCGTTAGGGTTTGTGTTAGGATTATATAGGGTTGCGCATCATCGCCGTTTCGTTACAACGATACCAACGGCTCAGTCAATTAATAACTAAGTTGGTCGTATAATCTTACATGTCACTTTATATATCTTTGATCGGGTTAATATATAAGCTATTCTTTAAAAACACAACATTATGAGAATAAATAGCACGCCACACTCGCGATCGGATAGACTTCGACGGAGACAATTTCAGAGCGAAGTAGCTCATCAGATGAGTTCAAATGCAATCCCAGGCGAAACTGTAGTAGGCCCTACACACGTAACTACATACATACAATACATGTATGTATACAATACATGTATGTATGAGAACATTGCACATATGCAGAGAAAGCTGGTTGAAAATCAAGAGAAACTCAAATATTTGGTGAATATTGGCCCTATATGCTATATATAAGCTCAGGTCTATAGGCTCTGTGGCCGATTAGTTAGAGCCGTCAGCCTGCGCAAGGGTGAGTGCGAATTCGATCTACCGTGTATAGGGATCTTGAGCAATTGCGACCGTCTGTGCGTGTGTTCACTTCTGAGCTAATTGTAAGAAGGGCGATATCAAATTGAAATTGTATAAAATATAAGAAATTTAATTGTGAATTGAACTCGGACGAATTGGTAATATTCGCACTTGCAAATATGCACACTTGCAAATATGCAGTGTAGGCCTACGGAAGATTACATGTATGGATGTGCAAAAAACGTTGGATAATGAAGATGCAATGGGAAAATGTATTTGAGGCAAACAACCAATGGAGGAACCGCGCATGGACTTAATAAAAACAATGTTAACAGGGCTATTTATCGCCTGTAATTCATCCATTCGAACGAACGCTTTGAGAAGAGTTCCAACCAGAGACATGGCAATTATATATGTATATATATATATATATATATGCATTTATGTATACGGATTATGTGAATGTATGCACCTGTGTGTGCATCCAATAAAAATTATGTGAGTCTAACTCAGTCTATACGCATGTACATGTATATATATATGGCATCTACACACAATGGTTCGTACATAATGGATGTGTTTGTGTCTATAATTATATCTACATCTGTCTGTGTGTATGTGTGCCTGAGCCCGCGATTCAGTGGCGTCGCCAGAGCTTGGAGGTTGGGTGGGCCAAAAGTTCATAGCGACTATATATAGTGGCTATGGGGAAGCGTTGTAAGCTCCCCAGCGGCGCAAATTTGATATTTGATGCCAGAATGGATTGCATTGTGGGCTCTTGTTTACCTATAAATGTTCAACTGTGATTTTGAAATAAAAATACCTAAATCATCTCAATGTACGGACAAATTTAACTTTAATATATGCAAAGGGGCTAAGAATTTATTGACGTTAGAAGAACGTGGTGCTAGCAGTCGAAGCATCAAAATTAAAATGCTCTTCATCTGTGGCCCATTGACATTGCAGTGTCTCTCTATAGTCTTCAGATTTTTAAAAGTGAGATGAAGATAAGTTTTAGAGTAAAACTAGTCGTGCAATCCACCTTCTCCTGGAATTGAATTCTTAACTCAGCGGGTGCACCACTTCGCCCTTGAAATTGTTTCCATGTGGCTCTGCCCGATGTCCTGATTATCAGGCGAGCCATCCGAATCATGCTGTTGTTTATAACTAACGCACCTGATTTTCATATTATATAACCCCACCTCATATGAGGTGAAACAAGTGGCCACTGTTATTTAACGAAATATCGGAGTTTGGGCAGTTCAAAAGTTCGAAATGTCGAATGTCGGAATCTAAAGTGAATGGTGTGCTGAACAAGTAGTGTTGACCTAGAAATTGGAATAGGCATATATGAACGTTTAGTTAAAAAAATTCTTATTATCAGAGCTGTCCGTTGGAGAGCCGTAGCTGCAACGGAGAAATAAATTTTCCGCTTAAATATTTAGTTAAGATTACGCAACAGCATTCTGCACTGAATTATTATAAATTTATTTTATCACCAGTCTGCAGTGGCAACGATTTACAACTGCTGAGAAGAGAATCTGTGAAATTTTAAATTTTAACTGAGTCGAAAATTCAAACGAAACATGAGGCTACTGAAGGAACATCAAGACTAAAGAGTCACCCAAAGTTGCCAAAGATCAGTTTCCGTTACTCGCATTATGGTGGCTGACATTATAAATTTAGCGAAGTGCGAAATCCCATACCACGTGAGATGCCCCCCCTCCCAATGTAAGCATTCATCGGATTTACACGTATCCCAATACTCAACCTGGGCTGTGAGGGGGCGGCCGCCCCTTAATCCCCGTGGCGACACTAACGCCGCGCATTATATATGCAATTATGTGTATTATGTGTGTACATTATATATATGTATACATTCGTATGTGTTGAGCACGAGTATGCTTGCATGTACGTGTAGATGCAAGCATGTGTATGATTTCGTGAGTGTACGCCTATGTTTATGTACATGTATGTATGTATGTATTATATATATATATATATATATATATACATAATTGTGTGTGCGCGAGCGTGCGTTCTTGTGTGTGTGTGTGTGTGTGTGTGTGTGTGTGTGTGTGTGTGTGTGTGTGTGTGTGTGTGTGTGTGTGTGTGTGTGTGTGTGTGTAATCGTGACACTCGCATGTGCATCATTGCAGTCGCCACAGTGCGTGCCCCGTGTCAGTTTATCATGTCGGCCCTATATCTGTGTTTCGTGAGAGTCCAACAAGATCTCTCGCAATGACAAACCCAGGGCAGGGCGTCTGGTAAAAAAATCAGCCATGCTATATAGAACGAAGTTCGGATCGGCTCAACCATTCTGCAGCAGCAACAGCTATGTCAGCAGCAGCTACAGCAACTACAGCAGCAGCGTTTACAGCTGGGGCCTCGCTTCGAATGAACGTGAGATGGAACCGACGAGTCTACAGCTGCTCAACGTTTCTAAGCGACTTCTCTGAATCGCAGAGTCAGTCACTATCAGGCAGCGGATTACAAGCTGTTGGCCTTGATGGGCGCATAGGACAGCCAGGCCCATACGGGCCTATAAAGGTCCTCAACGAAGACTGTTAAACCAGTTTAAATAAGGTAGGCCTTTGCAGTAATCGTCGTATGTTGTGTTGCACCATGTTTCCTCAACAGAAAAGCCTCGTCGTTTAGAGATTCTTTTTGGAGAGGCCGTTTTATTCTGCGTTTGTAAAAGTTGCGCGTCAAAGCAAAGTCGGATCTTCGACTGATAAAATTTCATAGCGTATGAACTGGTGTAAAAGTTTAATTTTCTAATTAAACATTATGCTTTAATGCTTTGACGACTACTGGTGTCCCATGCAGTAACTCTCAGTACACGCTCGTCGTTACTGCATTGGTTCCCCAATCACTTTTAGTAGCCTACATGTAGTCGTTGAAGTTGGAGCATATGAAATGATTCTTATCGAAAGCAGTTTAATATGTCGTGTGTTCTCTTGACATAACTAAAACCGAAATTTCGAGGGTGGAGATTTTCACCCGTTCAGCA
Organism: Bimastos eiseni; assembly: GCA_959347315.1. Lineage (NCBI taxonomy): Eukaryota > Metazoa > Annelida > Clitellata > Crassiclitellata > Lumbricidae > Bimastos > Bimastos eiseni. Next base: position 14,937,086 of record OY365819.1, read on the forward strand.
AAAGCTCGTTCCAAATTAATAATTGTCTCTTATATTCCAAGTATGGGTAGGCCTACTCTTTATTTTCATATTCATTATATAGTTCGATTCACGGAACACCTATTGACTATTCGTTGAGATTCAGTGTTGCGAAAGAAGCGCAGTACAACGTACTGCGTTGAACCGCTGAATAATGATATTATTATTATTATTATTATTATTATTATTAGATTAATAACTAATAATTCTATTATTATTACGTGTTAATTGAAGGTCGACATTGAAACTATGGATGTTCGAACGCAGAGCAGGCATCCAGTGGACAGAGGATGGGCGTGGATGATATGCCTAGGTGAGTCGACTTTATGAAAAGATTTATACATTTACATGTACAATGGTATAAATTATAGTTTCATATTTATATGCAAAAGAGAATAATATAACCATATCTTTACTCATGCGACGCATGCTATAAATTGCGATTACAATTTTCTGATTGACACCATCGCGATTCATTAAGATTTTGGTGCTGAATAAGAGCTGACGAAACCTAGGTTTATCAAAATAAAGTTATTAGGCTAAGGTTTTAAGTTTTTTCATGTTTAATAAGTTTTTGGCATTTATGGCTTAGGTTTTAACGTAGGCCCTAAGCACAGTCACACAATTGACAAAAAATAACGACTCAGAAATACATTAAGAACATTTCATACGCCCTTCCCTTGTGTTTCCGTCTCCCTCTTACATGTTGTCTTAAACTTATAGCTATGTGCAATGCAGTGTGCGCAGATTCTTGAATAGGCCTACACAAGGCCAAATTAAAGCACTACAATATTCCAATAAATTTAACACTTTGACTTTATAAAGGGAAAAACCTTCAATTTTGACTTTGGTGAGTTATAGGGTTATTTAAAAAACCCTTGTAACCTAGGTTTTTAAAATAAAATTGTACAGCCCCGTGCAAGCAAGATGCAATTAAGTCATTTGGTATAATAAAATAAAATTATAAAATATTATCATATTTATTATGATATTATCATATCATAAAATATTATTATATTTTTATCATCGTTATCGTCATCGTCGTCGTCATCATAGTCGTCGTCGCCGTCGACATCGTCATCATCATCGTAACTCAGTTGAAAAGGCAAAACTCAGTAGTCTCACATTATTTCAATTTGCCTTGCACAGAGCTTTACCCCTCGGTGATTGTCCTTCGGGTGTTCGTTCGTCGCATATCTTGATCCCCGCCCGAAGAGGAGGTCCCCATATACCCTGATACAGTGGCTGATGATATGTTTGCAGGTACTATGCTGGTCAATTTTTTTGTAACCGGAGGAATACGAATCGTTGGTCTGCTGTTCATCGAAATCGTTGAATACTACGGCGCAGACAATGCATTGGCATCGATGGTCATGGCTCTATTGTCTGCTGGATTCGCCATCTGCTGTGAGTCATTCGCTATGATTCTACTCGTCAGAATATAAATACCTAGTTCCATGCTGATCACAATGCAATTATTTTTATTATTCATTATCACAATAATAATTACTTAGTCTGTTATAATTTAGCTGTTAAAACAATTATGTAGCTGCATGTTATATCTTAAAACTGTTGTCTGTGGTTGTTACAGCCTGTCTTGGCAACATCCTCGGCGTGCGATTTGGAATGAGACCAGTCGCCATAGTCGGCAGTTGTTTCGCCTTCGCAGGAACGGCTCTCACGGCCGCAGCTCCCAACGTCAAAGTTGTCCTCATCACACTTGGACTAATGAGCGGTTAGCAACCACAGCAGAGGCCACCTATATAGTAATCGATCAATCGATTAATCATTCGTTCATCCATTCATCCACACACACACACACACACACACACACACACACACATCCATTGTCCATTCATTCAAATAAATGATAATACGTTAATCTTTCAACGTCGCTTAAAATGACCCGATTTCTATTATATTCTATTCTATTTATTTACGGATTTATTAAACGTCTCTCACAGTACAACCCAATCAGAGGCGCTACCAGTGCGAAGAACCCATAGAGAAGAGAAAAGTCTTAAGGGCAGGAACGGAAGCAGTTGTGCTACCAGATAAGATGGCAGCACGAATCACAGCAGGAAGGCTGTTCCGTATCGAAGGGCAAACAGAGGCATAGGCACGATGCTGAGCTGTGGCAGTTCTACACTGAGGTACTAGAAGGTCGATCGTGACGGTCTAAAGAGCGAAGAGAACGTCCAGAGGTAGCCGAGATAGGTTGCCTGATAAGATTACAAAGATAGCGTGGAGCTTAACCCAGAAACGCTTTGATTTCACTGTGATCATAACGACTAAATGGGACGCGGTGGCGTAACGGTATATTCTGTGTCTTGCAAACGAAGGATAGCAGGTTCGAACCCACCTCATGTCATCGCGTAGCGACCTTGGACAAGTTGCTGACTCATATAATTATGAGTGAGGAGGGCAACGGGAAACCATCACACTCATTTCATATCGGGATGGCGCAAAGCCAACTGGACATGCCCGATGAGCAGAGAACTCTTCATCATTATAACGAATGCGAGGATATAATTATGACAATGATGGATTCCCGCTTCAATATAGGCCTACATGTTTTTATTGCAGGCATAGGGTACGGTCTGATGTTTGGACCAAGTATGGTATTGATCGGTATCTACTTCAAGAAGTATGCTTCAGCGGCCAGTGGTCTTGCCGTGGCCGGCGGCAGCATTGGTCAACTCGCCCTCCCACACTTCATCAATTTCGTCTCCGAGAAGTACGCCTTCCGAGGGGCCCTGCTGATGTACTCCGGGCTCATGTTGCACGCCATCCCTGCCACAATGCTGCTTCGACCGCCCGAATTCTACAACCCAAAACCCCGATCGGGGACGCCAGACCCGGCGAAAGGAGGTGATAAGAAATCGCCTTTGGTCTCGGAAAAGACTATGGAGATGAAACCGCCAGTCGTTTCGGAAAGACAACTTGATAAAAATGGAAAAGAAGCAACTGCGAAGTCAGAGTCTATCTTGGATAAGATATCGATACGGAACGGGAAGGAAGCAGCGAAGTTGAAGCTGAACGGGGAGGCACCGACCCCACGCAGCCAATCTAGCGCACAGCCATCTCCGGATTCTCCACCCTCTGCAGCAGCGATGCGGCCCAACACCCGCTTCTGGTTGCTAAACGGTGACCTCGTCGAGAAACGATCCAGTCTCTTCCTGGTCGACTCCAGCCATCCATCACTCTCGCTTCTTGCCACTTCCGTCCATGACATCGGAGCGGAACTGGAGAAGCTGCACCAACCGGAATTGGAAGAAGACGAAGACGAAGGAACCGTGGCTCCGGCTACACGGTCGGTGTTGGGGGTTTTCTGCCACAGATGCTGCGATCCAGTCCTCCTTCGAAACCCGGTCTTCGCCATGTTTGCACTCGGCCTCAGCTTCGGACACGGTGGCTACGTCACCACCTGCCTCTTTGTCGCTCCATTCGCCTATGAACTGTGGAACGACAAGTTCCTACTCGCCGTCATCATCTCGGTCGTCGGGGTGGCCGACCTCTTTGGCCGCATCGGTGGAGGGTTTGTGGCCGGACTGAACATCATCCGGAAGTCGTACCTAGTCGGCGGAAGCTTCCTCATATCCGGGGTCTGTACAGTTCTGATGCCATTTATACCAACGACCGTTGTATTCTTCGTGTACGCTACGGTACTAGGAATGCTCGGAGGGACCTACATGGCTCAAATCGTCGTTCAGATCGTCGAGCTGTTCGGACCTGGTTTGCTCGCTTCCGGATTGGGTCTTTCGACGATGTTCATGGGACTATTCGTCATTCCAGTCCCTCCGACCTTAGGTCAGTTGCATGACTCAGCTGAGCGCCGGCATTATCCAAGGCAGATGAGAAATAGAGATCATGTACTACAATAGGCCTACTCTAAGACTCAAAGTAACCTAAATTCTTATCCGGCTACATAATACACACCTTTTATGGCAAACAATGCATATAAATACAGTACCACATGTTTGCATATAAGACAAATTATGGAAACTTTTCTCTGCATCACTATATGAATACTACAGTCTCCAAACTTCTAAAGCGCCACACGAAAGTCAAGTGCAGGTCACCAGCCTATATTCAAATAAGACAGTCTGCTTCTGAGATACTGCTGGGGTTAACCGATGACCCATAAGGCGAAAGGTTTAGTTGCATTCGACCGATTATAATAGTTGGTCATCTGTGATACTAACCCAGTTTGATACAGAAGTTGATAGTGCTAAAACTCTATACCTTAATGTAAACTGCTGAACGTCAGCTGTGGAATGCTGGGTCACTGAGAGTCTGCGACCAGCGCTTCATTTAGAATTCGTGAAACGCGATTGCTATAGGGTATTTTGTAATTTGAGATTTATATAGCGCCTCTCCCCGAATAACTATTCAGAGTCGATACATACTACATAGGTCAGTTTAGCACCAGAGCGAAATTCAAATAGGGTCAACCACCGGAATGTGTCTCTGGTCTGGGCTTAGACAGCTACGCACACTCGCACATCCACAGATTACAAACATTCGGCTTTTATCATTTGTTTTGCGCCGATGTGAGATTGGGGTTTCAGTGCAACTTTATCACCTCACCTCAATCCAATAGTCCACGCATTTTAGCATAGAGGCCAGCTAGTAGTTACTCGTTCTCGCTCGTTCACTCACCGATTGTTCAATTCACTTTATCACGCACTCAATCTATTCATAGACTACGTGTATCAAGTATTAACAGGTGTGTGCAGGTACATTAATTTAACAATTTGTGCAGGTGCTGCTCAGAAAATTACAGGAACGTTTGCCGCTTCGCTGCGTCTTTCTGGTACGTTGCTCATCTTCGGCGGACTGTTCTTCTGCCTCATCCCTCTCGTCGAGTGGCACCAGAAAAGAAAGCGACAGAGCGCCTTCACCGAAGACGGCAATAAGGGGAGCGAATTGGTCGACGCGGGTGACCTTCTACCCAGACGGACAATGCCACTGGCAGCCGTTGAGTCGTCAGCGAGCCCCTTGAATTGGACTCAGCTCGTCGAACTGCCCGAATCAGACATCTAATTGATTAAATTATGCGATTTATATTGCGCAAATTGTGAGAAGCGATAGCCGCAGAAAATGAAAAGTTATTGGATGTTTTCGAGCCCGTCCAGCTCTAAGTTCCATTAGGGCCATGGTGGTTTAACCGTACCTAGCCGAAACCGGGACCCAGGTCTACTGCAAACTGGCGCCAAGTGTACATAGTTCAAGGCTCCATCTGGGTCGTTTAACGGTAAACATGCTAGTGGCTGTATGTCAGAGTCCATCTTTTGGAACATCCTACAAAGGCAGCGCTCTCTGTATGCTACCAAAAGTCCGATACAGAAACAGGGCAAGGCCAGAGGATCGAAGCGAGGGCCAATGAGTGACAAGGCCAATGACAACGCTAACGTATCGATGCCAACGAGTAACGCCGGTGCTCCGTGCATCAACACAATCAACTGTCTCTTATGCAAGCCATTGGCCTGCTATTTCAGAACAGCATCACACTAAGAGTCTAATGGTTCGGTGGCATATTTACTCCATGATAGGCGCTAAAACGGCACAAACAAGATTCGACTTATCCGATGACAAAAACATGGCATTATATTATGCGCCGAAGCAGTTGGGCAAGGTCCATAACGTCCATTGGGTCTATTCCGTGCAATTGGTGATGCACAGAAGATCATTTATATAGCGTTTGCATAATCTGCATTGTGTAAGTTTGGTTTTCATTGCAGCTCTGTCGCCTCAACTCATTCCAGTTCAGACGCCTACATTTTGAATTGACATATAGGCCTAGCTGCAGAGTTTTATAATGATTTTGACATTAATATTTAAATAAAGCCCGATGCATTACTGTTTAAAGAAACGCCAAGATGTAGGCTATAGGACTACCGCACGACTACTGTAATTGTAAGTGGAATGGAAAACTTACATAGCGCCACTATTCAACAAAAAGTTTACAACTATGAACTTAATTAGGAGTCTATATTAATCTGATGAAAATATTTCAATAGCGCCGTCTTTATAATTCATTAGATACCAATTACATAGGCGTTTCATCGTCGTCGTCATTATAACCACCCTCGTCATCATTATCGTCGCCACCGTCATCGTCAAAATCATCATTATAATCATCATCAGTATCAGTATCATCATCGTCGTCGTCGTCGTCATCATCATCATCGTCATTATCACCACATCATCATAATCGCCGTCGTATGCATACATACATACATACATACATACATACATACATACATACATGCATACATACATACATGCATACATACATACATACATACATACATACGTACATACGTACATACATACGTACATACTTACATACATACATGCATGCATGCATACATACATACATACATACATACATTACACGTATATTTATATATGCATGTACGTTATATATATATACATTTATGTATATGTATGTATATATATAACAACTATGGAGAGAGAACGTGTCTAACTGTTTATCTCTTTCGACTGTTGGCCTTCATCAAAGGCGAATGTGTGCTCTCATCGACGTAAATGATACATGACGAATTTCAATACCAATTGCAGAGGCGGCGATATGACTTGACAGGTGGGGGGACACCCAATGAGATGGGTAGGAAATGTGGGAGTACACACGTATAATGTGTCTACTCTTTGCAAAAGGTAGGGGGACTTGTCTCCCATGACCACCCCCGGGATCGCCGCCTCTGACCAATTGGTCTCAGTTTGATAGACGGCATCTGCATTCATATAATATTATGAACGAAAAAATATCGGATTTTCGGACCCATACCCTCTGTTGCACCTTGTATATTTCGTGGACCCCTCCCCACGGGTACGTAAATCTCAGCTCCACCCCACCCTCCTCCCATTGCCAAGGGTAAATAGCTAAAGACAAATATAAAACATTGATTTTACCACAGGCTATTTATTTATTAAGCATCGTATTTAGCATCTTAAATTTTTAACTGTTATGAAGAAATAAAACACTAACAGCACTTGTATTATAGAAACGTTTTAATGCTAAATAAAATTGATGAAGCAAGATAGAGGCGGCGATCTCGCTTGACAGATGGGAAGGGGGACACTCAATGAGAGGGGCTGGAAATGTGGGCGGACACACGTATAACGTGTCCCCTCTCTGTAAAAGGTGGTGGACTTGTCCCTCTCGATTCCGCGGGATAGCCGCCCCAGAAGCAGGAATATAGTCTTGTGATTGGGTTTACAGTTCTGATTTTAATATTCGGTATTGTGGACGTCATAACTAGTAAATTAGAGTTATATTTGCGTACGTGCATATTCCGGGACCCCTCACCATACGCACCCCGGGCACAATTAAGGAAATTCGCCGAAATTCGAAACCCTCCTCCCCTCGCTGAGTAGGTAATATGTGGATGTCCCTTAATATTATATGTAGACTATATTGGCCTAATTATGGAATGTATGTATAAATACAGGTGCAGTGTACTTACGTAGGCCAACATGTGGGGGCCTACGTAGGGCCCTATTTATGGGTATAGTCATGCATGTAGATCCAAAAATATAATAATATGTAACTATTACACATGGGCCTATGCAGAAACTTGGTCGTGAATTTGGAGGGACAGATAGACAAGATAGGTTTCGGTGACAGATCTGAAACATTGAAAATTTCAATTCCCAAGCATTAACGCAGCAAAATCTGAAACACTGTAGAAATGTATTAAATGTATTTTATGTATTAAGAAATACCAATGACATCTGAGGGGTTATACAAGCAGTTCCGTCCCATCCATATTAAGGCAACTGATCAATAGGACAACTCTCACTTGCCGCCTGATCCTAATTCCCACTGACTTTATAGGGTCAGTGTAAGCCTACGTAGTGTATAGTTCGGTTCAATATATAGGACACAAGTGAACCGGAAGTATTTAATGCTTCAGCTTCTATGGCGCAATCGTACCACGTTTCAGTTTAAATGTATCGTACCAATGACCTGCCATCGAGAATCGAGAGCAATGGCCTCCACTGCCCTCAAACCAGTCGCAGACTGATAGGCTGCTCGCTGCTGCCATGAAAAATCACTCACTCATCAACTCCAATTCTTATAGTCCAATGCACCTATGGAGAACCGTCAATTCTTTACTTCATAATAATAACAATAATATCCCTTTAATTTCAAACTGACAAACCGCAGTATGATTACAAGTACAGTATGAACGAATGATGAAGAGTTATTACAGGAGTCTAATTTAACCGTCGGCAGCCGGTTACGCGTCGGCGTAATTGGGGCCGCTCTAGTGTCAAATCATCGTCCGCTGTGGGCGCTATGCAGGACTATCGGTATCAAACCTTCACTTTGCCTACAGTATGCCCACACAATTCCACTGTGGGCTCTACGAATAAAGAGCGTCGACGTTGATACTAGTGGAAAATCACCACCAACTGTAAATCTGGTTGTACATGATTGTCAGGTCAATTCCTGTATAGTTGGCATTTCTCATCTCAAAAGTATATAAAACATCACCCATACTGCACACTTATGAGATTGGAATGAATAAACATAGCTAATGCATGAAAGAGAAAAAACTAAGCAAGTTTGTTCGATAATAACTTTTAATGAAGATCGCACCATTCATTGTATCACAAATAGAAAAAATGGCAACATCCAACTATACCAGTAAAATACAAGGTCCAAGTATGTCAACATAAGAACTTCTGAAGTATCTAAACAATTACAACATCTATACTTTCCTACTTGCGCGAAAACCATCGTATAGTCGCATTTGGCGCCAAGTAGTAACGCATGTCTAACAACAGCTTTTGGCCTATATATTGGGACTCCATTGTTGAAGTCCGGCCAAACAGCGCTGCGGGAAACCTTAACTCCCCCCTCATGCAGCCGTCATCACTTGCTTCCCGTTCTAATTTACGGCTGCACCTAATTACTCGTCCAAACCTCCCACCCGAGCTGTGGTTGACACGAACGCGCCCCGGTTTAGTTAATTAGTGTACGCCAAACGAGGGCCACTGTGGGGCCTCCAGCTCGCTAGGGGCAGTGTTGGCCCGCTGGGGGCAAGACCAAGGAGCGGATTTGCGCGACTGTCACTGAGACTGTGGCAAAATAGAGGACCACACTTCGCCGACCCCCACAGTATGCCACAATTCTCCCATAGTAATCCGCTTCAGGCTTAACGCGTATTGCTGTCTGGGTATTTGACCACTTGTGGTAACCCGAACCAGACACCCATTCAAACAAACTACTAACAATCTAACCTAGAGAGGTTTCACACCTTCTAAAGCAGGAGCTATAAATAAGGGGTTTCATTCCATTTTATGCCCCATATGAGGTCGCTTACTTTTGAAAAACTACCAACATACGCATGCACATGTGCATCACCTCTACTATATCAATTGCTACCTCTGCAAAAGATATGTCTCATCCGTCTGTATTCCTAGGCAGAAACCTTGACGCCAACAAATCCGTTGACACCTACAGAAAAACAATAAACAACGAAGGTTACTTTTGTCATTGGTCAATTTGTAATTGTGGAGATGCATGGTGTTGTAGGACGGACGTTTCTCATACCCCACGCCGCGTCAAGTTTTTGGCGGCCTTCCCCGGTAAAATTTTCGCGGCCTCTTCTACCCTCTTGTCGGCATTACAATTTGCAGCTTCAATGACCTGTGCTCATAAATAACAATGTCTGATCAAATTAAACGTAATTAGCTAGGCCTGTACGACACTGTTTAACAATAATCTAACACTTATAAATTGCACAGTAAACGAAACAGTCATTTAACACATGTGACCCTATCGAACTCAATTAGAAAAAACGTGCCAACTTCATCAGTCAGAGCATTCGCTAGATGGCAGATCAGCGTCTGCTTCCGGTATAATGCATTAGAAAGTGTTAGAGAGGTTCCACGCGAGGGCATTTCGCGGCTTTATTCGATGTACTTGGAATACATGATCATTTAAAAGCCGGTTAGTCTGTAATTACTTAATCGTTATAATAGTAGCCCTAATTCCTAGACCAGGTGTCTTGACTATTAATTAACGAAAAGAATTTTATTTCCGCGTTGGATTATGCGCTCGATATTGTTCGTTTGTTGAAGTTAAAACCGGCGTTAGCTTTGTTTTGATGGGTCATTCCATTTCTAAGATGGCCGCGCGTTGGACGAGTCCATTTTCGTCGGGATAACAAGATTCCACATTTAAATGAAGCCGTATTGCATCGACCCAATAAAGTAACAAATTACTTTATGTCCAAAGCCGTCCGTATTGTTAAATGATTTTCCTTTTAATAAACACATTCTTAGATACTTCAAAAGAGTTTTGTTTGTTAAACTTATCTTTATCATTATAATATTGACCTGCTACCCCTCGACAAGAAGCCCATATCTGCGTGTTTTCACGAAATATAACCCGTCATTTCTACACAATTATCCGAAATCATGCCCTTCTGAGAGCCGTAGCGGATCATCTGATGGTATTTCTACCGTTTACACGTGAATAAATGTTGTTCCTTATCCTTACTAGTTGACATGCCGTGCCCGTGTGATCTGACTGTCGTTTGGGTGTCAGTGTATGAAATCCGGAATTCCCAAGTTAACCGAAATCTTTAACGGACGTGTAGCATTTAATTGTCATTTGCAATGGACTTGTTCCCTGCTTTGAAAGTAGTTCCCTGCTTACTTACTAATCTGGCAAACCAAATTTTGGAGTGCAGTCTCTATTGATGCACTTTTCTGAGTAATAATATTGCATATGATTTGCAATATTAATTTTGTTATGACCCAAAGCATACATGAATTACTTGCCCATATATACTTGTATGTGTAATGTAAATCTCCTAAGGTTATGGAAGCATCCTCGCCTGATGTGAGTCTACACACAGGACTCGAATAGTACTGCCTGTTATGCAGATTAACACTACCAGTGGTTTTGTTCACAATGTTTTCTAACAACAGCAATAAATCAAGTTTTGAGATTCAGTTAGATCTCTGAATTGTGTGTCTTGTCAACCTGTTTTTACCATATGCATTTCTGTCACTTGATATGAAAACGCTTTATGATGCTTTGCATATGCAACCTATTTCATATTCATGTTTCTGCCATCTGCACTGTGGATATAATACTGGTTGGCCTTTAAGTAAAACAACCTGTGCCAAGCTAATATGTGAATAGTAATTGTCTATGGAATACTGGGCATTGTGATACCCACCCACCAACATTGTTAAGGGAATTATCAGTGAATAAATACCAATGCAATGTTGGACCCCAAAATAGTGTTACTGCATTTTGTTACTGATGCAGTGTGTGCACTTCAACTGGATGAGTGTTAGACTTGAGTACCATGCTGTTGAGGCATATAAACATTTGTGTTAGGTTTAGGAGATAAGCTGTGAAGCTATCAACTGATGTAGTGATCTCATATGAAGAATTTATGTTGCACCGATTTCATAATGTACAAGGCATCTGTCACTCATCACTTGTGTTGAAATCACTTTGGCACTGCCCGTGTTGAGATCTGATAGGTTGTGCTTACCAGGATGCATCCAGCTCAATAGATAGCAATAAAGAGTTGAGTTTTATAGTAAAATCTGAGTAAGTATGACTATGAATGGACACTGACAGTCACTGGTAGAGTGGATAGAAATTATAAGCCATTTAACCGCCTTCAAGAGATAGAAGCACATTATGCTGGCAGTTTATGGAACGAAGAGATAGGAGCACATTACGCTGGCAGTTTATGGAACTAAGAGGTAGGAGCACATTACACTGCCAGCAGTTTAAGGAACGAACCATACTGCTTCAAAGTATGCCTTGTTCATATCAGCTGAGTTCCTTGCTCCAATCTTCATTTCCACATGCATTCGTTCTATCAACCAATACATTGTTTTTTCCTACTTCAACATTCTACAGCTGTGGACGACGGTCCAAAGCACTGGAATTTTCTGCAAGTTCTGTGCATTCTATCAGTACTATACTGTTGTCATCCAGATCTAGACTTAAGACTTGCTTGTTTCAACTTGTTCCCCGTTGAAGCTTGGCTTTATTTCCCTCACCTAATGAATTTTTGCTGGCTTCTACAACAGATTGTGCTTTTATAATATGACATCAACTAAAGTTAGCCATCAGTTGATGCTTTGTACAGTTTGATTAGAGCACTCTATGTTTAAGGATGAACTGAGTTTGAATTTCTTGCCGAATCTGAGCACCGAGTTTTAGGAGTTGAATTTTGCTGAGTCCAAGTTTTGAATATTTAAAAAAGTCTCATTCTCTTGATGTTTAGATTGGCAGACAACTTTGGTAAATTATTTAGTTTTGCCATAGGCAGCTCTAGGAAGTAGTTACTTGTAAGCACTAATAGTAGCAGTATTTATGTTTTTAGTTGGGTCGTTTTTCGTTTTGTAAATAAAAAAAATCCAATTTTCGTTTTCAAAACAGAAAATCAGAGTTCGAGTTTTGCTGAGTACCAAGAAAATTGAACCGAGCCGAGTTGCGAACCGAGTTTCGGTTCATCCCTATTTATGTGATAAGTAATTGGATTAGTTAGACCAGAGATAACACAGAATTGTTATCTTAGTTTATAGGAATTAAGCACCAAGTGGATTTTCAACAGGTTTTTCTTATGATCTATGTAAGTTTTTTAAGGTACACCAGTATTAAATTTCTTGGGTTTTTTGTCTCTTCGATGTCTCTAAGAAAGTGCTGGCTAATTGTATTTTTAGTTTAAAGAAGCAGCAGTCTATGCCGAAGAGAGCTCGAGAGATGTCAAAGCGAAGGTTGAGAGCTGCTGCGGCTGCAGCTGCTGCCGCTTCGTCAACAGAGAACAGCAGAGGAGTAAGTGTTATTGAAATCAAACTTATTTATTCTAATTGCATTGTTGATTACAGTGTAACTAAATTCCCCAAACCTGATTAACAAAAAGTGGTAGAAATAAAACATATGACCGAATATGAATTTATGTTATTACGAATATTATTTATGAAACATTCAAATTTCAAAAGGCTAGTGTTTAATTGTCAGCTATTCATTTGAATAGTGGGTTAAAAATATCATGAAAAGTTATGTTTGCACAATTAAGTTTGTTTTCACTTAGTGAAACGAATTTGGATATTGAATTTGATGGATTTGGTTTGCTACTCACCATCTTAAGTTTGACAATGCTACACCAATCTGTAATGTTCTGGTAAATTGATTGGACAGGCATGAGAGCTTCCAGGTGTTATCTGTTGACTCCAGAAGGACTGTTGACATGACGTTGAGCTGTTATATCGAGTTACACTACACTTTTCGTGAATTCACATTGTTGTGTTAATATTTATTTGTTAAGTTTGAGTATTTTGAATAACAACTGGTTGCTGGTAGATGCATTTTTAAGAAAAAAACGTGAAATTGTTATTTCAGAGCAACTCCCTTCATTCTGACAGTGAAGATGCAGAGTCTACTAATTCTAGTAGAACTCCAAAAAAGGCAAGTTCTACCAATCAAGCAGATGGGACAATTGGACCAATATAATTTTACGCTCCAAAGATTTGAGCAGGCTGTCCTGATTATTTCAGGTGTTGACATTTGGTTGAATTATTCTGAATGCGGTGGTTTACGTTCTCTGTTGCCATGGCTATTGAATTGATATGTTTACATCTTGTCTTAACTTGCCTTTCATTTCATATAAGGTGTTTATTGGTCTGATATATTCTGCTTTTCTCTTTTAGGGCTCTTCAGCGGCACTTTGTGCATCCCTAGGATTGAATGACGTGGAGCTGGAGTGGTCGGAAGCCGACTACCAGAATCTGACCTCCTTCAACATATTTGTTCGAATGGTCAGACCACAGCTGGCTGCCGTAAGTGCTGAACACTCAAGTCAATCAAGTAACGTGTTTTCATGTAATCATGTTGACCTTTTAACATATTTCATTTTACTAAAATGGTGTAATTTTGTCACTGTGCCTCATGCTATTGTCACTGTATTGCAAAATCACTTTTTAAATTTGTAGGATACTATATTTATAACCAACATATTCAGGAAAAAAAATAGTTTTTAGTTTTCACTGTTATTTCTATTTCTTAAAATGCCATGTTAATCTTAATGTTAATCTTAATGTTAATCTTAATGTTAATCTGAGTATGTGATGAAAATTAATATATGTATTTAGCATTTCATGTTCAAAGCAGTTTTGTGACAACCATTTTTTTATACAAGATTTGCGATATTTGATTTTTTTCTGCAGGCAAACAATCGAGTTTCTCAGGCAACAATGATACCAGTTCTTGAAGCAAAGTGGAAAGAATTTCAAGATTCCAATCCTTTCAACAAGAAGCCTGAAGAGAAGGAAGAGAAGGAACAATCGTCAGCAGGTAAGATCTGCTGTTATAATGATGGTTTCATAATTCAATGTGGATTGTGACATTCCGTATCAATAGATGCATCTCTTTCCTAACCAACTTGGCATATAAGAAAGTTTGAGCTTTATTCCTGTTTAAAACATTCTTTTTGATTTTATTGGACCTACATTCTCTACATTTGTGTTTATAGATGACTTGAGTTACAGCCATATAAACAGCTATATTTTGAATTGCTTATATGGGAACTGTTGAATGACTGAATGCTCCAAGAATTGGTTTGCAAGTTTGTATTGTTTTGATGAGATACAGTGTTGTTAACGACAGCGGCTGTTGCAACTAAGTATAATATCTTTATTTAATTTCAGCTGACATACCTCAGTACAATTACGAATGTAGTATGATGATAACAAGTAATTGCAGTTACATTAATTGAATTTAACCATAACCATGTGCTTTTATTATGCACCTCAAACAGTTGAACACAAGAATAAAAATGCATAAGAAAACAGTAATACAAGGGTTAATAGGGAAGTAGAAACCCCATATAGACCAGTTATTCCCAAAGACAGGGCCCATCCGTTCCAATTTAACATTGGACAACAGGTACAGAAAATTAAAACAATTCATTATCTTAACTAGTTAACTAATTTGACTGTCATCAACCATTAAAAGCGCCCATCACATTATGCGCCCTTGTTTTGCGACCGCCTAGGGAAAGAAGAACTAGAAGACCGTAGGGTAGTGGGAATGGCACTCAATTCCTCTGCTCTTTATGCCGGTAGTGACGTAAATGTAAGAAGTTAATGATTTTCTTATAAGCAGAGTGCGATGATGAGGAAGATAATGGAGATCAAAGTCAAAACGGAGAGGCTGAAGACGTCAACTCGAGCTCACATTCACCAAGAACGCTGGACCGGAGTGAGGACGAGGAGCAGGAGGAAGAAGAGGAGGAGGAAGAGCAGACAAAGTCATCACGAAGGTCACAAGGACTAAAGATCAAGCTCTCCATCAAGCCACTCCGGAAAAGCTCTCGGGAATCTCGGTCCAGGGTTGGAAATAATTCTCAGTTTTTGCTATTAATTTCTAAGTTTTGAATGAATGAGTCGATGACAAATACGAATAAATATCATCATAATCCATGGGCTGAAAGCCCTCAGGTGTCCACTGCACATTTGACCATTGTTCTCCATGCTTCTCTGTTCTGGGTTAGCTCTAATAAGGTGTGTATATCGGTCCCACACTAGTCTTCTATGTCATCGAACCATTCTCGGCAAGGTCTTCCTCTTCTTCCCGTTCCATCCAAAGAATTCCTGTCATTACACTCTTTATTTTTCTCTCATTATCCATTCTGCAGATATGCCCAATTTTCGTTTCATTATGGCTTGCATCATATTCTATTTGATGTTTTGTCTTTTTATTACTTAAACATTTGTTACTCTTTGTGTCCAGTTCAGTGGCAATATCTTTCTATAACAGTACATTTCAAATGCTAGTATCAATCTTACATCCGATTTTAATAAGGAATAAATATGAATGAAAGAATTAGTCAAACTGAACTGATACCAAATGCAAAGAGTGAATGCAAAGCAGTTTCTTGAAGATAGGTAATTTATTACCCACATGAAACATTGTCACAGTGGCCACAATGTATTGTTAGCATACTTAATACTGGCACAAAATGAATCAGGGAATTACACTGAATTTAATACGACCGCAGCAGAAAGTAATTTACAACAAGCTGCTGTAATTAAATGGTCTGAAGAAATCCATTATTTTATCTAGAAAGCTTTTATGACTGATAAGGACTTTGAGAAGATGCTTGAATCGGACGAAGAGAGTGGATCGGAGGCTGATGCAGACAAACAACGGAAGCACAGGAAGAGAAAACGACCAAACTCCGTGAGTTTCTGTTATTAATAATAATAACAACAATTTATATGACACTATAACCCAACCATACTGCTACAAAGGTAACCCACCTGTCTTATTTTGCCTACTGTTTGGTTTTTAAAAGTCTACTAATATCTATGTACACCGAATTGTATCCAAACACTTTTTGCATCAAGAAATCAAATTCTGACTGGCATTAATTGTCTTTAAGAAGAGACTTAAAACCATCTGCTGTCATATGTAGCTGCCTTGCCTAATTGTCTTAAATGGCTGTGAAAATGAAGTTGCCGCTGACATCTTTGGTCGCCTCTTGAGGCTGGCTTAAAGGACTCAGTGGTTTCCTAGCATCTCTCTATGGTCTCATTGCATCAAAGTCTGGTGTCCTGGCATCTGTCTTAGGTCTCCTGGCATCTGTCTTTGGTCTCCTGGCATCTCTCTCTGGTCTCCTGGCATCTGTATTTGGTCTCCTGGCATCTGTCTTTGGTCTCCTCCCAACCAAACTTTTACCTCCACTTAGTACCTCTGAAGAGCCCATCTCAAACCAGGTTGAAGTTTGTGCTCACTGGAAGCAAGTGTCTTGTGCTTAGCTTAAAGTTATCACCTTTGAAATTTTGAGATTATTGTTATGATTATAAAGGGACTTCTCTTCTCTATTCATGTTTGTCTTTACATAGATTGCTAGGTAGCATGGTCTCTGTATAGTATTGTCCATCAAATGTTGACACAAACAAGTGTCGTCCGTTTCTCCTAACTGCAGGAGTCGGAAGAGGGTAATTCTGATGCCGGTCGCCGAGATCGTAAGCAACGCATTCGAAAGCAGCAGGCGAAGAAGGATCAATCTGTAAGTCTTAACATTTAAATAATTATTTGCCCTCACATAAATGATCATTTTCTTTGGTCAATGATTATGGCATTAGAATTAAATGTCCTTTAAATTCAGCAACAATGGGTAATATTATAAATGACTGGGAAAAATATATCTGAAGAATAGGTTTTTTATTTCATTTTTATGCTTAGTTATGTGTTTGCAGGTAATTAAAATGTCCTTATTACAATGATCAAAGAACTTTGTTTGATTTATATTTTGCACTGAGGTAGGAATGTGCCATCAGGAATGTGATACACAGATGTGGTTAGGAGATTAGAAGAAGATCTCTGGGAAATTCAGATGGTGCTTTTGGGGCTAGCAGAGACGGGTGTTCTGAATTCAGCAACTTTTAGGTATTATTTATTTGATTAAATTATACCTGAAGAACAGATTTATTTAATTTAATCATTTGATTAAATATCTAAGCAACAGGGAAGTGAGGTGGATGATTCATCTGGCATGGATGGTGAAAACTTTGAACCACAGAAGAAACGTGAGAAAAGGAAAAGAAAAATAGTAGCTGTAAGTAGAAGCTTGAATTATCTACCAGTACCTGTTACCTGTAATGTTATGCAACATCTTGTATTACTTCTGCACAGAACATTATAATTGTTGGCTTATTTGCCAATTTGCTATTTTTTTCATGGTGACATGTTGTCAATGCACTTTCCTCTGTGTTGTCATTTGAAACCTGGTTATGTTTGGAATCAAATGTTTACTATGAAACCAATAGTGGTTGTCTCCAGTTGTGGGATTTTGCTTAGTTTGAATGTCAGACAATTTATCTCTTTGAGCTTACTATTGCATTTCAATAATAATCTTGATGTTAATAACGATAACGCATTATATATAAACTGTAATTACACATTTAATACTATTGAAAGTGGTTTTTAGTATTGTTATTCTTATTATCCCAATTATAGTTGTCTTTGAAGTGTGTGTTGTGGTGCTGTCTTGATCCTCACAATTGTTAGTTTGGCTATTGCTACTTTACCTTGTGTCACTTTGCCTTGTGCCACTTTACGCTAATTTACCTTGTGCTACTTTCTGTATTGTGTTATCTTACGTGTATCTGTTGTTATTTTGGTCTGCTGATCGTGTTGACAAATCTTTTGTATGTTTGCACTTGCACTATGTTTATTTCCAGCAAGAGAGTGATGATCTGGAAGGTGGAAGCTCTCAGCATGCCAGCAATTCTGATGAGGAATCTGGTGGATCAAGCGATTCCGGGGGACAGCGCCGTAAGAAAAAGAAGCAAAGACCAGTTATTCCAGGTGAACGAAAGAGCAGTCGGGCGAGGAAAGCCAACGCGACTATGGTAAGCTGACTAGTTAGGTAATTAGCACATTTATAATCTTATTACAGTGTGTAGTTAAGACTAACCTTTGGAGGTTGATGTGTAGAATAATATGAAGTTGTTCATTGTTTGACTGTCGAAGGTGATTGAGGTGAGTAACCAAAAAGTAATAGGACAATTTGATGCAGTATGAACAGTAGACAAGTAGTAAAAGTGGTATCAGTTAGAAGATTTGAGATTTATGGCTTTTGAGTTTACTTTCAGTTTTGTCTTATTCATTTGTAATTTATTCTTGTGCTATCAGTTTTGGATTAAACATTTCAACAACAAGCACGTATTCAAAGCGGCTGAAGAATGATGCAGCTTGTCATTAAAATGTTAAAGCAGTGAGTTGAGGTGAAAATGCAAATTCTGGGTTGATGTCACATGGTAAACTTAGGCTTCAGGTAGCAGTCTGCTATTTATAGCTGTTATTATTATCATTGGCAGTAGTTGTATTAAAGAATAATAATAAGCAGTAAATGTAAAGAGTTATTTTAATTTTACAGCGAGAACTTACAGACAAAGAGTTTGAGAGAATGTTGGAGCAGGAGGAGAAGGATAAAGCAGCTAAGAAACGAAAGAGACAAGAGAAGAGATCTTCTGGAGGAGGAGGAAGAGAAGGAGGAGGAATTGCTGTAACTGCTGTACGGGAAAATTCTGTTGAGTCTGGAGAAGAGGTAATATATATTGCTGATCTATCTCCTTCATCTCTAAAAGCTTCAAATACATCTATCTGTTTTGTAATCGAATATTAAAATTTTTTTTTGATTGACAATATCTGTGTTACAGTAGTCCAACCACTGCTACTCAGTAGCGCCATCGATTGGTACTTCGCAAATGGTAGTGCTTGCAAAATGCAGGATTCTACAAAATTACTAAAAATATTGTATTTAGAAAATCACACACCGGATTATGTGTCTGTTCTGCTGTTTATTTTTTTATTGCAATGATTATCTTTAGTTTCCTCATGAAGTACATAGAAGACAATGATAATGACACTTATTTTGCTCTTTTCTTATTCTCTTTTCTTTAATTTGGCTTGCGTAAAGTTTGTCATGAACTGGATGTCGGTTCGTCGGAGTTCTATAAACTATTTTTTCGGTATGTTCCTGTCGACCTACAGAGCTGAAATTTTGCACACATGACAATGCAGTGTATCAAATTGCTGCTGACATAGTTGAAAAACTAAGAAAAAAGTGACAAAAAAATGCAAAAAATTAAATATCGTTTTCCCACTTGAATGAGTTCTCCTTGATGAGCTCCACTCCGGCAGGTTTACATCATAAATGATCTTTTAAGGAAAAGTATCGATTGCACCATCTACCAGATTACC
This sequence comes from Bimastos eiseni, assembly GCA_959347315.1. Lineage (NCBI taxonomy): Eukaryota > Metazoa > Annelida > Clitellata > Crassiclitellata > Lumbricidae > Bimastos > Bimastos eiseni. The sequence continues at coordinate 14,956,890 of OY365819.1, forward strand.
AAAAGTCAATAAAAGAGGGTCCCAAAAAATCCATGCTTTTACTTTCGCTTGTTTCATGATGCAGAAAAAGCGGCCACGGAAACCGGAGAAATCACATGCATTGAGAGAAAAACGAGAGGGTGGTGAAAGTGGAAACGAGGTGAGTTGTGTGTTTGGTGGTAGTTGGGAAGTTTTGTTGGACAGAAAGTACTTTAACATTTCTACTGAAGGCTACAGAATTGTCTGTATATCATCATCATTGTGATAATCATTATCATTCTTTTGTTGTTCACAAAACATATGTTACAAAATTCAATGTACATATTACAACTGAGTAGTTACACTATCATACCGCTTGTTGTTTCTTTATTATGATGATCACACAATTATCTAGTTTTTTATTCAACAATCGGAATGATCCCTTAGAAGTAAGAAACATGGTTATTTGTAACAACATTGTATTACAGCACGATACATATTTAACAACATTGTCTTTCAGCACAATACATATTTGTAACAACATTGTCTTTCAGCACACTACATATTTGTAACAACATTGTCTTACAGCACAATACATATTTGTAACAACATTGTCTTACAGCACAATACATATTTGTAACAACATTGTCTTACAGCACAATACATATTTGTAACAACATTGTCTTACAGCTCGATACATATTTAACAACATTGTCTTTCAGCACAATACATATTTGTAACAACATTGTCTTTCAGCACAATACATATTTGTAACAACATTGTCTTTAAGCACAATACTTTCAGGTACATATCAAACCTGCATCCATTCTGATGGTTTTTGCCGATATCTGTGTGTGTTACAGATGAGTTCTACCTCATGTAATAGTATCTTACAGCATTTAATCTCAGTGAGTTGCTGCTTTTGTCTGTTTAACAGTCTGACCATTACTGGTACTGTGAGCTGTGCAGAGATGGAGGGGATCTGCTCTTGTGTGACACTTGTCCAAAGTCTTTTCATAAGGAATGTCTAAAACTAGAGATCGTTCCAGATGGAGAATGGAGCTGTCCAGTCTGCGTTAGTTTATCAGTTCTGGTTTTTTGTCACAGAAAACATTTAAATATCTCACATATGTATTATAGGAAATCTTTTTTAGATATTATTATATCTTTGTTGCCCAGTGTTTGATGTTGTAGTAGGTCCTGCGTTTTGCTTGTTACTTCTGATGAATCTAACGAGGCTTTATAAATCTCTAAAATATTTTGTCTTTAGCTGTGGCTGATCTTTGAGTGTTCATGAGTATTTTTATTGAGGGTTGCTCATGTAAGTGCCCATAATGTAGGAATGAATGACAATGGAATTTTGTCATATATCCTGAATTGAGATCTTATCCTGTTTCATTTTGCCAAACTAAGGAGACAGTATATTTTGCTTTAAAGAAGTATTAACGGAAGTAAATGTTTAACTGAGCAGCGTTTTAAGATGTTTGGGTTTGATATCAGGTGCATATTTTGATGGGTTTCCAATTGGAGTGGTGATTGTGTGTTTGACAGACAGGAGAGGGCCTGCCAGAGAAGGGCGATTCCTCGGAGGAAGACAACCACGAGACGTTCTGTCGCGTCTGTAAAGACGGTGGTGACGTTATACTGTGCGACTTCTGTCCCATGGTCTACCACATGAACTGCCTGAATCCACCGCTCAAGAGCCTGCCCGATGGTGACTGGAAATGTCCTCTCTGTGTGGTCAGTGATGACTAGGAACTTGTCTGAATATGATATCGATGTCTGGTAGTTTTTGTGTGGGACTCTCAACTGAGCGAACGGGAACGGTCTGGGGTTCAAATCCCCAACTGAGCAGCATTTTTTCCAGATTTTAGCTTTACTTGTCAACTGGCTGTCCGTGAAAAGATGGAGAAGATTGGCTGACCTAGGCTAAGTGGTTGCTGACACCTGATACCCATGGCTGCCTCAGGGCAGTTTAAGGCATGCTTAAGGGATTGATTGGTCACCTTTTATTGTTGGTCTGAAAGTTTTGTTATGATGGTAGCTGCTTGCAGCTCGCATATAGTATTACAGGCTGTCTTTACCTTCACTTTTCACTTGTGGGACATCTTCAGATTGCATTTTTCCACGTTCTAACATTCTCAAAATAGTTTATACCTTAAACCTTACATAAATGCTTCATTGTTTGGTCATTTTATTATTCATGTTGGTTGCGATAGTGCCTTTGTGCAATCATAAAATTTCCTCTAGCGTTGTTAAGATACATAAATATATTATGTCTGTGGATGGTTCTGTTTCAGAGGTAATTGTCCCTTAAGCGTTGGCATCTGTATGTATACAATGATTTACTGTTTGAATACACTGCTATTGTATTGTATTGTGTATTGACTGGTTTGTTAATGTGATGATGCTGTCTGAACAGATTAAGGCAACTCCTCCGAAGGCAAAGGTGAAGACGGTTCTGACGTGGAGATGGAAGCATCAGCCAAAGGATGCGGATGAACTGGACCACACACACAGTCCTCAGAAGCAGGTAGATACACAGTGACTGTCATGTCTGCCACGGATATCCTCGCACAGTTTATGCCAATGTTTATGTTGCTATGAGATGGTGATTTCATATGCTGATGCTAGGAAAAATGAAGCAGCTAACACTTCCATGGTTGTTACCCATGGTTGCCTCTGGACTAGCTTAAAGGTCTGCTCGTCTTCTTGGTCAAAAACCTCGTAAGCAGGAATGTTAAGCAGGTTCACACAATATTGAGCGATGTCAAGCACTATTATACATTTGAGCTGTATCAAATCGAATTGAATTTTTTCTGAGGAGAATGAAGTGCTGCAGTTCCCTCCCAGCCGACCCCAGGTGAGGAAGAGGCTGACCTCTTCACGGGTCATCATTGCATCTTGTGGCATGGTGGCTGCTTGGTGAGAGTGGTTGACCTGTAACGCAGTTGCGTCGTTGAGGCGTGCATGTATTTCTGAACTAATTGTAAGAAGGGCAATATCAAATTACAGTTGTATTGTATTGTATCCAGCACATGTAATGTAATGGAGCACTTATATAGTGCCACTCGATATCAGAGGCACTCACGACTCAACACATGGCTAAATGGAGAACAGGAAAGTGTGTTACATTGCCAGCAGCCTGACAAGCGTGCAACTGTGTACACCCAATTAAAACTATCTACCATTCCTATTATACTGAAACATCTACCAACCCCTGTTAATCTACGGTAAGTGCATCTGGCCATTTTTACTTTTTTCCATTCTAATTATTGTGAATCATTGTAATGTAAATCCAGCTGAGGCTGCTACATATGAATTGTTCTTTGTTAATTAAACAAATTGTGTTGTATCATTAGAAATCATTTTCATTTTAAGAGTTTATTTTGCCATGTAACTCAACTACGTGACTGTTCTGATTTTTCATTCAACAAGCGTCCTTTTTGGTCAACTACGTGACTGTTCTGATTTTTCATTCAACAAGCGTCCTTTTTGGTCAACTACGTGACTGTTCTGATTTTTCATTCAACAAGCGTCCTTTTTGGTCAACTACGTGACTGTTCTGATTTTTCATTCAACAAGCGTCCTTTTTGCTCATGAACCTAGCGGAATGGCATTGCAACCCTGCTTATCAACGTGAATGCTTGTGTTATGTTGATGCAGCCTTCAAAACGAACGGAGAGGGAGCTCTATGTCAAGTATGAATATCATTCCTACTGGGATTGTGCGTGGATCCCAGAACAAGTGGTGAGTTTATGGCTAACATCTATACTACAATTAGAATAGTTTCATATCAAGATTGTAATGCATATTGATATTATCACTGGCTTCACTTTAGCAAATTTACATTTTCTGCAGTCTACAGCATATCATCTGCAATTTAATTCATACTGTGTAGCATTTGAATCATGACAAGGCACTAAATAGCTGTAGAACTAAAATCGTGATTGCTTACTGTTGCGAAATTTCAATGCTGATAATCATAGCTTCCTGTCTAGAGGAGGTAACACTATCTGTATATATGCAGTTAATTCATATTATGTAACATTGATGTTGTAGCAAGACACTAAACAGCTGTAGAACTAAAACTGTGCTTGAAGAAATAATATAGCTTGCTTATTATCATAATATTTGAATGCTGATTCATAACTTCCTGTATCTTATTTGTAGCTGGAGGTTTTCCAACCAATCCTACATCATTCATTCCGGCGAAAGTTTGATCTGAATGAGCCGCCTGCGCTGGAGGACGGCAGCAGCTTTGGTCGGCCGCGTCACAAGGCAAGTGTTTCGGAGGACGACCCTCACAACCTGGAAGAGAGATACTACAGATACGGCATCAAGCCAGAATGGCTCCAGATTCATCGCATCATCACCCATGAGTAAGTAATCAGCCACAATAATTATTTTTCTTTTCAACTTGATAACCGCACTGCTGGCGCAATATTCAATTCAATTTTATTTGGTTACCAATAAAACATGAGAAAGTGACAAACAACAAGTTTTCATAAATGTATAATCTAGTTACAAAGGGGAACCTAAAAGGGTCCATAGACCTTGCTAACCAGAGGCCCCTATGTAGAATTTATAAACTGGCAACGTGTACCAATATTAATAACATTCACATATCAGGTAAGTAAAAATAGATAGAAGTTGATCTTAACTAGTGCCTTAACTAAGAGCTCATTGTATCCACTGAATAGACAGAAATACAAACATTCAATGCTTAGATTACAAACATAGTTTGGACCAATGATGACAAGTTATAACAGGAGTAGAATTAAACTCTCAGAAACCTTGCAAGGAGCCATCACGTTATATGTCTAATTTGACCAGTTCTGCACGGCTGCTGCCATGCTAAAGAAAGACTAGTGAACCAAACGGACGATATCAGAATGTACTCGGCTCCTCAGTGTGTCATCCATTACTCCATGGCCCCTGATTTACATTGAAACACTTCTAATACTTGCTCAAACTTAGAATGGCTATCAGACTTTATTTTTATTGCTATTCTACTCTTGACAATCTACGACTGATGTCTTGGAATTTGATAGTAGTGATAGCTGTAGAAGTCATCTGACTAGATTATATTAAAGAGTGCATTTATTCTTTGATAAAAAGTGATAAGTTCTTTCTGTTTGAAAGTGAAAAGCGAAGGAATAGGAAAGTTTTTTTCATTGGGTGTAAATCGTACTGTCGATCGTTTTAATAAGTTTTCTGATGTTTTTTAAAGTGGAAAAGGAAAAGATCGTCGTTACCTGGTGAAGTGGAGAGACCTACCATACATTGATTGCACGTGGGAATTTCCGGATGAAATACCACAGGGACTGGAAGGATTTGACAAATACGTAGACACCTATTGGGCAAGAAGGTAAGGAGTGATACTTGTGACTAATGATACTACCTGATTTCCATTGAGTCTTAGTACATTCTGAATACTTTATAACATGCATCTTTGTCGCATATATTGGGATGTGACATATTCAAGGAAATGAGTATAGTTTAGTTTTTAACCCTTTAACGACTTGAATTTAACATTGTGACAACCCATCTGTCCTGATGCTTATTTTACAGTTACCCCTAGTAAGAGGAAAGATGAGTGAACCTTGCGGGCTAATGGGTAGGGCCTGTGGTCTATGCGATTATTAAAGCAATTTCGCATTTTTTCGCATAAATTAGCGGTTTTCACATAAGCTGATTTCACATAATTCCTAAATGGAAAGTTTTCGCACACTACTGCACAATGTTCGGAAATTTCGGTCAGTGTCAACTATAATTGATTGTCCAGGCTATTATTAGCCTACAGGGGCTTTAGTTTACCGACCTGACAGCATAATTGCTGATGACTAGGACCCATGGTTTATGCGATTTTTCGCACAATTTACGAAAAAAAATTTTGCATGATCCACTAGGCCTACTAATGGGTACCGAACCCATGTTCTTCTGATCCTCGTGACAGTGTGCTACCATTCAGCCATCTTCCTATTTTATTTTACCACTTGTGTGTAAATCTTCATTAGTCCATCAAGGTTCTTGAATATTGCATGACTTATAACTATAAATGCTGTAGAAGACAGAAGTTTAAGGACGAGAAGGAGATGAAAAAGGTGGAGGTTCCAAAGAAATCGCTGCTTCGGAAGAAGATGGAACGCCAGCCGGACTACCTGGATGAGACAGGCGGTGCTCTGCATCCATATCAGCTGGAGGGTCTGAACTGGTTGAGGTTCTCCTGGTCACAGGGAACCAACACCATCTTAGCTGATGAGATGGGTCTTGGAAAGACCATCCAAGCCATAACCTTCCTCTACGGACTGCACAGAGAGGTATCTCTAGTTTCCATTTAGTCTCTGGTTTCCATTTAATCTTCAGTTTCACTTTAATCTCCAGTTTCACTTTAATCTCCAGTTTCACTTTAATCTCCAGTTTCATTTTAATCTCCAGTTTCACTTTAATCTACAGGTTTCACTTTGAGGTTTTATTGCTTGCTGATGTTCTTAGGCATTTACTTTCGTGATGTAAAGTGTCCATAATATATTATTCGTATAATGCAAGCAATGAATGATGTTGTATATATTAGAGAACTTGACTGTTGTCGCTTGTGGCATGAAGGTGTGAATGAAAGTTTGCAGTGAATGAACAGCATTGATGATATGATGATGATGATGGTGATGATGATGGAAGGGGTGACTACAAAAAGATGAAAGAGGAGGCCCAGAACAGAGAAAAGTGGCGACGTTGGACATTCGAACCTGCCAAAAAGAGTAAACTAAGGATGATGATGATACATGTATAATGGGTCAAAGGTGGTCAGACTGGTGGTCATTGACACGTGGGCAGTGAATCCACCACGTACATGATATTGTCCTATTCATTCAGAAATCTGGTTCTGTCATGTTAAGCTTTTGCCTAGAGAAAATTTTTTTAAAGAATTTTGCTTGTAACTTAATGAAGAAACTGTTGGTAGTTTTAAGATTTTTTTAAAGTTTTCATAGTTTTTTTGCCAATGAGTTCACTGTATGTATAGCCTAGTGAAATTTAATTATAAACTGTTGTGTCTGAGTTTATGCAGATTGTTGCTGATATTTTATAAATTTTATCCAGGGATACATCACTACAAAACCATTTCTGATCAGTGCTCCTTTATCAACTGTTGCGAATTGGGAAAGGGAATTCGAGTTTTGGGCTCCAGAGTTGTACGTTGTAACGTACCTAGGACAGAAGGACAATCGTGCAGTGATCAGGTATCACCACAATGTCATACCTTACATACTATGTAAAGCTGGGTTTATATAGCCCCACTGTAAACTGTTATGATAGGCTGCTTATGAAATAAAAATGGAAGGACTGAAGAAAAATTGTCATGTTTCCCATTAGAATTTCAATTAAAAATTTTCTTTGTTAATGAATTGGTCTATTTTTTCTGAATTTAGTGTAAATAATTTCAATGAGATACTGAGTGGTTATGGTAGTCTCTTCATATTAATGCATCTGTTTATCTTGTATGGTTGTTCAGAATGTTTTCATTGCATTGTAGGGAGCAGGACTTCTGCTACCGGGAGGGTGGTTTTGCCACCCTGCACAAGCCCTGCCGATTGCGTGATGGCTTCAAGCCGAAGTTTGACGTCCTCTTGACTTCCTATGAGTTCGTTAGTGTCGACTTTGCCACTCTGTCGTCCATTGAATGGGGAGTCCTCATCATTGACGAAGCCCACCGACTTAAAAACAATCAATCGCTGGTTTGTATCTTTTGCTAACCCTTTAATAATCCTTGTTGTTTTTCCTATGAAATTTTATAAATTTGGTCAAATAAGATTTTAAAAGACAGTGAATGCTTTGAGTGATGTAGATGTTAACCTGCTTTTCCTCTGAGTCATAATTATTAGAAAAGCGGGGCAGAAGGCAAATGCAAAGGGTCCCGGCGATTTTGCCTGAGCCAGGGCCACAGTATAGTTTCTTATAATAGACTAGAGATAATTTATGTACCCATGACTGCCCTGCCTAGGGGCCCTGATTTATGTGACTTGTGTGACTGCTCTGCCTAGGAGCCCAGAATATCTGTTGGCGGTAAGGGTAAGGCTGTCAAAGAATGTTGAAATCACGACCTGGGTACCCGTCGATACGGGCGGTCAGGTACCCCACTGCGTGGATATTTTGTTAGGAAATGTAGGGAATTGCGCATTTTTACGTAATGTTGGGCACCTGAGAATCGATTTCTGGCATATGTTCGGGTAAAATCGCACATTTTTAGCGGAATGTCGTTGCCCGAAAACCAATTTCATTACCCGGGTAGTCAGCCATTGGGCGGGTACCCGGGTGACAGCCTTAGTTGGCGGCCCTGCATGTGGGTCCTTAATTTGTTGACGATGTATCAAATTTTACTGTTTATCGTGTAAATGAATATTAATATTAGCAACAATTCTGTGATATTCTGATAAAGAATGGTAGTAACATATATTTCTGTAGTTTTGTACTAGTATCAGCATAAATGTGTGCATTGACTAATGAAACAAATTGTGTTTTGATGGCTTTAGTTTTTCAGACAAATGAGCGACTACAAAATTGACTACAAACTCCTACTAACTGGTACTCCGCTGCAGAATAATTTAGAAGAGTTGTTCAATCTTCTCCACTTCTTGGAACCAGATAAGTTCAGGTTGGCTTGCACTAATATTCAGTCAATCACTCAACCGTTTTAACCTCAAAAAACTTGCGTATCGTTATAATGGGAACTGGAGGTGGTAATTCAGTAACAATCTGGATGAAGAAGTAAAGTGATTGGCTGTTTATTTGTTTTCACCAGTATCCAACTAACGATGCTTGCAACAGTTGCATTTATTTCACAATTTACAAGCACAAAGTGTAATAAAATAAAAGTCAAAGAGCTTGCGAGACTACATTGATTTTGAAGACATTTAAAAAAAGGATTAATAAACATTCTGGGTAAAGTGAGGGGTGGGTTGTGGGTCAGAGATTGACCATTTCACTCTGTGCATCTGCTGGTACTTTACTCTATGGCACGAGTTTTACTATCAATTTTCAATGTGCAATCAATTGTATCTTTTAAACTCGGTTTCGAACTGCTATCCGTCTGTTAACGCCTTTTGTGAGATATCAGACAGTGCTTGACTTTCTATTAATGACTGAGAAATTCACTACTTCAACATATTTCTTTAGTGTTAATGACACTTTACGTCACACTTGAATCCTCCCTCACTTTCATAGAATACATATATCTATCCTGACTAGCTCCTTACTTTCAACTGAGGCATCTCATGGCCTTCAGACGATCAGTCTCTCCCTCTTGTCTTTACCACCATTGTTCATGCATCTGTCTGTTCCTGTCTAGACTACTGCAACTCACTTCTTATGGACCTTGTGAAAAAAGCGTATTTTCCCCTTCAATTGGTCTTAAATGCTTCTGCAATCTTGCTTTATGCTGATTCAATTCGTTATGTTTTTGTTGATTCCACAGAAAAACATTTGTGCAAAATACATTAATCAACTGTCTTTCATGTATAATTAGTAAATACTTTATAGGTAACCCTAGCTAGAGGGATCTAGATCCATTCAGTGCCCCCCAATGGTTGCCAATCTCACAGGAACCTTTAACAAATTATGTTACTGCTGTTAATCTGGTTGATTGCAATAAAAATATTGATTGATTGGTACATTCATTGATAATTAGCTAGAGTGGAAGCAATAGGGAAGACGATAAAGAGTCCGATGATCCCACCAGTTGGGCTTCCCTTTCTATCATATGTCTCTACTATGCTGTAAGCCTTGCATTGGCTTCCTATCACCATACGCATCCACTACAAGTGCATCTTTCTGGTATCCAAATGGCAGTTTTTGGACTACAAGCTGAAGCCATTATCTGCAGCCTTATATCACTCCTTGCATTCTGGTGATCATTTTGATCTACTTGTTCCCAGGTGTAGGACTACTCTGGCCCATTATGAGGTGTTTGCTATATTGGGCTAAACTAATTACTGGTGTTTCCTCATTGTTGTCATTCTTGAAAGGCATTTTATTTCCACTGGGGTTTTTGTTTGAGAGTGCATCTGAATAGTTATTCTGCAAGAGGCGCTTTATGAATCTATGGATGTGATACGATGACATCGAAAACATTCAGTCATTTTGTCATTGTGGTGGTTTCTGCAGAGTGAGCCACCTGGTGTGAAGGGCTTCAACAAATAATGATGTTGAAAAAAGGGGAACTTAGTGGATGCTTTTTACATCCTTTTTAATTGTGGACCTGTAGACCAAGTTCAGAGTGCTGATAAATGTTCAATTGTTTTTCTGATCATCCAAGTCATTTATCTTTTCAGTCACATGGAACAGTTTCTTGGCGAATTCTCCGAAATATCAAAAGACGAACAGGTGATGAAACTTCACGACATGCTGGCGCCACACATGCTGCGGAGGATGAAGGCAGACGTTCTCAAGGATATTCCTTCCAAGAGTGAATTCATTGTCAGAATCGAACTGTCGCTCATGCAGAAGTGAGATTTCCTTGCCATAGATGAAGTGTGTAATTCTAATTAACCTTGATGGGTTTGGGAAAAATCCGAAACCCATATTTAGGACAGGGAAAGAGATCATAGACTGTTATGTCATATTTCGAAATGCTAGATGATTATTTATTGGATAGCTGATTTATGTAAATGAATGAACAAATGTGAAATATGTAATTTCTATAAACTGATTAAGTTGTTTCATATTATCACAATTTTGTGCTGCCAATTGTGTCGGGTGGTCATTCGTATTTCATGTGTGATTTGTTTTGTGATCTATAGAAAATATTACAAGCACATCCTGACAAAGAACTATGAGGCGCTGAACGCCAAAGGCTACAGCCATCAGACGTCACTTATTAATATCATGATGGACCTGCGCAAATGCTGTAACCATCCTTACCTCTTTCCTGCAGCCGAGAAGGTAATCACGACAAGAATTTTGCCATTATAATTACTACTGCATCGGATTTCTTATAAATATTTCTTTATTGAGACAGCAGTAAATGCTGCACTTTTTTTATTGCGCATTTATTTGATTTAAATTTTGGCTAGTTCGGATTGTATAAGCTGATGTTATGTGTTTAAAGGAAGCTCCTATCTCAGCGTCCGGAATGTATGAGGGTACCGCTATGACAAAGGTCAGTGGAAAGCTGGAGATGCTGGCAAAGATGCTCAAGATACTGAAACGAGACGGTCACCGCGTCCTCATCTTCTCTCAGGTAAAACACTGGACAATTGGTCTTCTGTGTTGCATGAAAACTTTCAGTTGCTTGATAGGTATATATTTCTATAGATTATTTCTGGCTCTCTTGGACCTTTTCTGTGTTACTTTTTCACCTTTAGTATTATACATCTATTAATTTAAATCTTTGATGGCAGTTGAATCAAAATCTGTCTTTTCTTATCCTTATTTAATTAATTTGCCATTACCATAATGCACATATCAGGCGATGATTACTTAACCCCTGAATGACGAGATACATTGGTTTCTAATTAGCCGTTTGTATACACTTATCATTAAAGTGGTAAAGTGGTAGACGAAACTGTGATTAAACAGTGTAAACCTTTGGAGTAGCCCTTTAAAAATCCAATAGGTTTTGCATTTCAACTTCAATGGATTTGTTTTCCTAATATAGTAGAAGTTTAATTGTTGAATGCCAGAATATCTTTCGTCTGTGTCAGTGGTTCAAGCTTTGTTCTGATTAAGTATGCTGTGGATTATATATTAGATATATATATATATATATATATGTATGTATATATATATATATATCATGCTTTACCGTTCAGAATTACAGTGTTTGCTTTTGCTTTTGAAAGATGACACGTATGCTGGACATTCTGGAGGACTTCTTGGCTTGTCACAGCTACGGATATGAGAGAATCGATGGCAGCATTGCAGGCAACATGCGTCAAGAGAGCATCGACCGCTTCAACTGTAAGTGTCTGACGGTATCTGATGATGCTTCAGGTTTTACCTCAAACAATTGCATACAGAGAGTCTGTATTGAAACTTTGAATCTGTGATGTGTTGTAGTTGGCAGTGCAAAGACTGTTCAGTCAGGCAATCGATTAATGTCTTATCGTTCATGAACTGTTACTAATGTCTTATCGTTCATGGACTGTTGTTTAGAAACAGATTTGTGTTTTGCTGTTAAGCTTAGATCCAAAATTTGGAAACTGTGTCTCTTTTTTCAAATTTATTTCTTGTTGACGTTTGTTTTCTTGTTGACGTTTAGAAGTTGTTTGTCTTCAAATTATTTGTTTAGCTGCTGAATCCAGTCACTTCGTTTTCTTGCTGTCTACTCGTGCTGGTGGTCTTGGAATTAATCTTGCAACGGCTGATACAGTCATCATATACGATATGGACTGGAATCCTCACAACGATATACAGGTAGAGGCTCTTGCACATATGCTATCGTTCATTTTGTTCTAGTCAGTTCAATGGGCAGAAATCACTTAGACTAAAGTTACTAAACCCAACGAACAAGCTCCTTAATGCAGTAATGGATAACTAAAGCGTGGTCTATCGCCATGCAAACACATTAGGCAACAAGTTGTATGAATGATGAAACACAGTTTTGCTATGAAATAACAAAGTACTAGTTGATCAGCTTGTCACCAGATGCCTTGAAAGTTGATTTGGTTAGAAGTGTCAGGGTTGCAGATGTTTCTTCTAACTGCTCTACAAGAAGTACTTTTCCATTGGACGCTTTGTTACAAATGTGCTATTCAGTCTTTTCTGTTTGGTGACTTGTGATAATTATGATCTGACTTTTGTAAGCATTAGTTCATGTCTTGTTATAGCAGGGATGTTTTATTGAATTTTGTGGTTTTATGGATGGATGGATCTCTGGTGTGCTTTTCTGTTTTACTAGGCCTTCAGTCGGGCTCATCGTATAGGGCAGAAAAACAAAGTCATGATCTATCGATTTGTGACGAGAAATACCGTCGAAGAGAAAATTGCACAGGTTATTACGCTAGGATTCATACACAGCTTTAGAAGACTGTGTCAACGTAATTTTTAGGTTACTACTGCAAATAGACGAATAGTTAGACTCTGGGATTTTTTGGTCAATGGAAGCACTGAAATTTTTAATATACCATTTTATTGAAATTGTGTCAGAATGTGCATTCAGTCCAGATGTGGCGATATGATGTGAATTTTAGTGTTTTTCTTAGATTCAGCTTAATTCATCTGCTTTTTCACTGGTTTTCTTTTTTTGGTTGATTGTCTCTCAGTGTTGTTTTTGTCGCTCACTTCTCATGTTATTCGTTTTTTGAAATAGGTTTGCAAGCAGAAGATGATGTTGTCCGAGCTTATCGTACACCGTGGAATGGGTGGAGGAGGAAGCAGCAGCAATCTAGCGATGGAGAAGAAGGACTCATTGACAAAGCAAGAAATCAGTGACATCCTCAAATACGGTGCCGAGAATCTCTTCAAGGATGACGAGGAGGGGCAAGGTTAGCTACCTGGATACATTCGAGGTTACCAGTATATGTCATGTGGGGTATTTGCCTAAGGGTTTTTCTGATGTTATTCTACACCTGACACTCCATTTAACATGTGCAATCATAGCATTAAGTTCATTGAATTAAAGTGATTAAGTTAGTCGGTAGCATTTATTTGTATCTTTTCGAGTGCACTTGATCGAGTGGATAGATCCAAAATGCAGTTGAGCTTTAGATAAGGAACTGTTGTGAACACAAGTTTGTTGTAAGGAAATCTGTCATATAGCTGAAAGACAGCTTTATAAGCATTTCCAGCTTATGTATATGTTTATTTGTATTGTTCTTGTATATGTTTATTTGTATTGTTCTTGTATATGTTTATTTGTATTGTTCTTGTATATGTTTATTTGTATTGTTCTTGTATATGTTTATTTCTATTGTTCTTGTATATGTTTATTTCTATTGTTCTTGTAATATGCATTTGTTTCAGGTCTATAAATTCCTGAGTGCATTAGAATAATTAATGTTTTAAAGCTATTTGTTGTGTACTATTTCCTATTTTGCAGTCGTTTACAGTGATGGAGCCATCGAGAAACTTCTGGATCGTACTCAGGAGGTTGAAGTGGAAAAGGAGAAGGAGTTTGGGATGAATGAGTACCTGAGGTCATTCAAAGTTGCCAGCTACCAAGTGAAAGAAGGAATAGATGATGTTAGTTTGGGCGTTATTATGTTCTGTGTTATAACTGTTTTGATGTGTGTGTTATTGGGTAGTGTAATGTAATATAGTGTAATGTAGAGTAATATAATGTAAGGTAATGTAGTGTGATAGTCTTGTGATGAGATGTCAGGCTGTCAATTTAGAGGTTGAGGACTCAGACCCGGCCATGACATACATTTTTTTCAAGATTTCTGCTCTCCTAGCCAACTCAGCTATTACGAGTACACCAACTGTATGATGCTGGTGAGATGATGAGATGGCGAGGGAGATGGGGCGTATGCCAAGACTAAGAAAATGAAGTCGCAAATACTTCATATTTATTACTTCCTCTCGGACTAGCTAAGGAGTATTCTTCTGTGAACTAGTGACCCTGAAATTGGAGCTGTGATGCGTGATGGGATTGAGTTGATAAGTCCCACTTGCTTTTTGAAAGGGTATAACTTTTTAATGCTGGTCTTGAAGGCTGATCTCTAGTAGAGTAAATTCACATATGTTGATCTTATGTATTAAGAGTTCTTTTTAGAAGAGCTGCGAAATCAACTGTATAATCTAGTTACAGAGAATATATCTGTGCAATCAGGTATATTTTATATTTCATGTTATATTGAATCTGCAGCACTGGAATTAGATAAATATTGTAGTTGTTGTAAGATCGAATGGGTTTCCCTGCACAAGATATGTTGTTGTTTAGGTCTTGAGGTGTCACTGGTATTACATCTGTTTGACGATGAGATTATTCTGTTTAGGAGGATGAGCCAGAAGAAGAGAAAGAAGATGAATCTGTGGCCGAAGACAGAAGAGATAATGAAACGGACGTGCAGTACTGGCAGCGTGTCCTTGGTCCGGCCTACCATGACCACGTGGTTCAGACGCTGAGGGAGCAAGAGGAGGTGGCGAAGACACTTGGAAAAGGAAAACGTATCAGAAAGCAGATCAACTATGCTGAGAAGGAAATGATGGATGCGGCAGAAGCTCTGTCTAAGGTAAACGCTTTAAGGTATTCTAGATTGTTGTTTCATTTTTACCTACCTTTTGTTGTCCTCGTAATATTAATTTTAGGACAATAGCCTGCTAAAAGTGACTCTTAAGTAGGGATGTTAAACGATAACCGGGTTTGAAACCGATGATCAATTTCTGTTATGGACAAAACGATAATTGAATTTATTTGCGTGGGAAACCGCGTGAGAACTATTACTCTCTTAATGAGGGCTAATGCTTGTTCGACGATGTGTATGGCAACTCGGTGGTTCATGATATATTATTTTCCCACAGTTCAATGATGGCTAATACTCGTGAACCAGCCCATGGTACAGTATCTTCGGCGGCTGAAACGGGCCGATGACCGCTTGTCGCTGATAATATCTATGCAATTTATTATTTCTCTGTCGGCTCATGTGTATTGTCAGCTAAATGGAAAGAATTAATTTTGTTTCTGAAGGGAAAGAAGAGAGCGGGAGAGGAAGACATTTCGTTTCAGTCGGATTACGAACCAACGTCAGATTCGGATGACGGTAGTTTCTTTATCTAATCTCTTGCTATTTTCGTTTCTTACACCTTCAGCATTTTATTTACAACATTCTAGTATGCTGCTGGTATTGGGGCAAGGTGGCGTAGTGGGATGTTTGGTGCCTTGCGTTCGGATGATCGCAGGTTCAAGTCTACCCCGAGTCACTGCATAGCGACGTTGAACAAGTTGCTCACCCATAATTCTCTGTGAGGAAGGCAACTGGAAGCTACCTCACTCATTTCATCCCCAGATGGCGTAAAGCCAAAATGGACCTGCCTTCAGGCAGAGAACTCATCATCATTATGCTGCTAGTAAAAGAATTTTATAATTTTTAATGTTGTGTCTGCTTTGACTGATCCTTGAGCTTGATTGGTTGCAGAAGATGCGTCAGCTGGTGATGATGATGGAGAAAATGCTGGCAAAAAACGTATGTGTCTTTTTTCTGACTTTTTATATATACACATTTTTCTATCTTTTTTTCCTTTATTTTGTATAGTGTTTAATGAGTATTTTGTTTTAGCAATTTGGCGTCCTAGATACCAATATTAGTAAATTAATTTGTACTCCTATAAAATACTTGTAAAATTGCCAAATTTGACTTGTAACGGCACATTGGAATCAGAAAGGTTCTCATGTTTTAGCAAATGTACAAATATGTAGTCTACCTTTTTTTCTTATCTTTGTGATTAGGAAAGCATCTGAAGAGTGGCCAGCAGGTACCAAAGGGTCCCCCCGTGGCCCTTCCGCCTCTGGTGGAACGCAACGAAGGCCAGGTCCTTGTGCTCGGCTTTACCGCTCGGCAGAGGCGAGCCTTCCTTGATGCTGTCATGAGATATGGAATGCCTCCGGAAGATCCGTATCGCTCACAGTGGTAAGAGATTGTTTATGAGTTAGGACAGTGGTTCCCAACCTTTTTCGACTTAGGGCAACTTTTATTTAGTTGGATGACATGATGGGGCACAATGTTAATAATAATAATTATTTTTAAATTTTAGCAGATTTTTATTTTAGAATTGAATGAAGTTACATATGGATAAATTCCTGTTTAATCATTTTGGATTAGTAAAAAATATCAAAAAAGTATAATAATTTATAATAGAAAATAATTTTTCTGTCAAATATTTATTTTTTGCACGTATATTTTTTTTATATCTTTGATAGGTCGAGGGCTTCTTTTTGAGGCCTGGCAGACCACTTTTGGCCTGCAGGCCACAGGTTGGCTGAGCTAAGTTAATCCATGTTATTTCATTAGAATTTGACCTTCCATCAGATATTTATTAAATGATGGGTGTATTGTAGGTTATCTGTGCAAGTTTAAAGTGCCTCTAGTTACTATTCAGAGGAAAACCGCCTTCAAAAATTTATTTATTCCTAATCAGTTACGTAGTTAGGTAGCAATCAGTTAAAAATGTAGGACAGCAGTTTTATTTCTCATGAACCACATGCTTATTAAGGTTTGAAATGTTAAAATGGAAAATATTTTGATGTGGCTTCTCCAACTTGATGAATTGTATTTTGGTTCTGGATGCTTTTTTACTGTTTTATGTTTTTCGTAGGTTGGTTAGAGATCTACGCGGAAAGCCGGAAAGAATCTTCAAGGCTTATGTTTCTCTCTTTATGCGTCATCTGTGTGAGCCAATTGCTGACAATGCCGAGAAATTTGCTGATGGAGTTCCGAGGGAAGGCCTTTCCAGGCAGCATGTGCTGACGAGAATTGGAATTGTTGCCCTTATTAGGAAAAAGGTAACTCTCTTCTGATCTATATTTCTTACCTTTACATGTAGCAATAATATTTTCTGCAGTTATTCGGACATATTGCCAGTAATTCAATTTCAATGACTTGAATAAAATTTACTGAAACATACATTCATATGCTAATCTGGCTGGTTACAATAAAATATATTGATTGATTTAGCGTTCTATTGATTGTTTGGTGAAACAGGTTGATTGAATCGAGTTTCTAGACTATGTGGTAATTTTCAATTATGATTTTTAAAATTTTCAATTTAAAAATTTCAGTTATGATTTTTAACATTCTGTTTTCAGGTACATGAGTTTGAAGACGTGAATGGCACAGACAGCATGTCAGAGTTCCGACCGGCAAAACGACCAACAATCGACGTAAAGGCCGCTGATTCTGCTGAATCAAACAAAGGAAATGGTTCTGACAAGGCGGAGGATAAGGCAGAGGATAAGGCTTCAGCGGAAAACAATGAACAGAACGCTGAAAGAGTGACAGGGGTTGAACAGTCAGACGAGAAAGTTACCCCGAAAGAGGACGGAAAAACGGATGAAAGATCTAAAGAAGCAGATGAAAGCGCAGAAGCAACGGAACGTGCTGATGCAACAGGAGACACTGTTGCAACAGATGCCGGTAGTAAGGAACAGCGTGAAGGGGAGGAAGTGCCAATGGAGCGGGGAGAAGAGGCACAGAGCGAGGAAAAGTCCGACGAAAAGTCCAACACCAAGGAGGATTCTGAGAAGGAAGTGGAGCCAATGGAAGTCGAGGGAAATGAAGGCGAATCGACAAAAAAGAAGGGTGAGGATGAAAAGGAAGGAAAGGAGGAGGAGAAAGAAGACGAGAAGGATATAGAAGAAAAGAAGGAAAAAATGGTGGAGGATGCAAAGGAGGAGGTGGAAGAAGAGAAAGCCAAAGAAAATGCTGAGGAAGCGAAGAATGGAGAAAGAATGGAGACTGAAGAAGCAAGAAGCAAGGAGGAGAATGCAGAGGGCATGGAAGAAAGTGATGAAAAGGCAAAGGATGCAGAAAAGGAAAAGGATATCGAAAAGGAAGATGATAAAGAGTCTGTATTAGCAGCAGCAGCCAAGGATTCTGAGGCTGTGAAAGAGACAAAGGATGAGGAAAAGAAAGATGGTGCTGAACCTGGAAGCGGTGGAAAAGAAGCGGAAGATGTAAAGAAAGATGTTCCAGATCCAGTCCAGCCAGTAGAGAAAGCAAATGGTAAGCAAGAGTCGATGTATGTACTACTTACTGATGTAATGTAATCGAACATTTATATAGCGCCCCTTCAAATATACGGAGGTGTTATCTACACTAGCCTGCCTATATGATGTTAAATGTCATTACTAACGAATATTTTTGCATCAATTAGCAATACTGTGCATTGTAGGCTGAAAGAGTCGCCAGTGGTTGGCCCACGCACACACGTGGTACCAACCAACGGATTCCTATGCAATGTTGAATGTCATTACTAACGAATATTTGCATTAGTAAGCAAAAAGAAGCTGATTCCTGCTGACAGATGGCAAAGTTTTGAATGCGAAATTTCTGTATTTAATTTACCAGAATTGATGTGTGGGATTTTGAAAGCCCCTGACCCAGTTTGGTTATAAAGTGGAATCAACAAATTTATATGTATTAGTGAATTAAACAAATGATCAGTTGAATAAATTAATGAACATTAAAGGTTTCTGAAACAAACTTCTAAAATCATGCTTTTTAAATACCCGCACTAACATGAGTTCAGTTTATATTTTACTTCTTTCATGTTGATATTTAGACATTCTCCTAATGTCGATCAAATCTCTTGTGGAAATTTCTTTGGAACTTCGCAAACGTTTCTGGATAGCCGATGGCGGTTTCACGGAGTTGCATTCACTGTGGCACCTGGAAGAGATGCAACTAATCCAGAACAAGGAGTTTGAAACTTGGCATCGACGCCACGACTTCTGGCTCTTGGCTGGAGTTATTACGTATCCTTTTTATAATTCAGCAGTCCCGTTGAATGCATTCCAGTTAATAGCAGTCTGGTTAACATGAGTCCCATTAACAGCAGTCCAGTCAACAGCAGTCCAGTTAACAGCTGTCCAGTTAAAAGCTGTCCATTTTCCGGAAGTCCGGTTAACAGCAGTCCGGTTAAAACAGCAGTCCAGTTAAAACAGCAGTCCAGTTAGCAGCTATCCAGTTAAATGCTGTCCATTTAGCAGTGGTCCTGTTAGCGGTATTCCCGTTAACAGCAGTCCATTTAGCAGCCGGTGTAAGGGGTTAAGTTATGTTGAACTGCTAAAGGATTGCTAATGACTATTTGCATGTATATGTCTATTTCTTAATGACTTAAGAACATCAGTTTAATGAACATTATCACCTGTTGGTCAGCAGATGACCATTTAACCCTTTAATGAAGAGCGGAATAAACTTTCCCATACATTTAGTACATGCTTGCCATTAAAGGGTTAAGGATGGCGCATTTGAATTACGATCGTAACAACTTTCATCTTGTTTATGGTAGCATTCCAGTCTTGATACTGTATTGGATTATCTGAGTTTGGTCATGTACTCAATAATCTTCATGTGTGTGGATTTAATGGTTATGTTTTGTTGATCTGGGATGTGATTAGAAGGTTAGAACTGATAACCAAGAATTATACATTAACCCTTACCCCTCCAATTATTATATCAAACGCATTAAATTTGGCCGGTGTGGAGGGGTGAGTGTTAAAGAAGTGTTGTTTTGCAATACAGGTTCTCAGTAAAAAGAGCAGCAGCAATTTGAACAACGATCTGTGTCAAATTTTAACGCTATTGCAATATCTCTGTGTGATATTGAGCCGAAGTACTCCATTTGCTCGGGATTATCACTTCAGGATTTGATGGTTGACTAGTTGTGACAGTGGCTGGGTGACTTAGACATTATTAGAGGCTTATGTTTGGCCTTAACTGGATTTTCATAGACATGGCTATCGACACTGGCAGGATATCTTGTCTGATCCACGTTTTGATCTCATGAACCAGGCATTTAAGTCGGACAGCGAGCGCACCAGGAAAGCTGCCTTCCTCAATCGAAGATTCCAGGTAAATGTGTGGAATATGTTACTATGTTATTGTTTTGATATTCTGCAATCCAAGGATAATTTAGATGACTGATTGGTAATGAATGAGACTTTTAAGACTAGACTCTAAGTCTTATGGGAGTGGTTTGAATCCTTGAAAATGGACCATTCATAGTAATACACACTGAACCATGTGAAACCAATGCATAAGAGCTGCAAGGTCTCTCGAAGTGTGACTGCTTCTAATGATTTATTATCTGTAACTAGTTAGTTGGGAGTAGAAGTCGATAATATCAGAAAATATCGACAACACAGATGAAGAGGGCTACAGAGAACAGACAGAAATGGAGTAGGATTGTGCATGACGCGACCTATCTTCGAACCGAAGACTGCTACAGAACAGAAGTTGATAGCTTTTAATGACTTATAATCTGTTTGGAACAACCTCCCATCTGACCTGCGCTCTTTCCCGTACGACCTGTCTAGCTCTTTCTATAAACTTCTCAAAACTTTCCTATTTGACCAGGCCTGGGTCGGGAGCGCTTCTGAATAGTTATCTTGAGAGGCGCTATATAAATTGCATTGATTGATTGATTTGAATGTTGGACACTTTTTTCTGTAAAGCTACAGATTAACTTTAAGACAATGCGACCTGAAAGAATCGGTGTCTGGATATGAGTGTCTGGCGTTCAAGCTTTACTGATTGGCTCTTCAGTGACTGAGCATTGGGACGTTTATTGACGGTTGTTGAATATTAATTGATGATTAATGAATTAACCTTTAATATTTCTTGCATTTATAGTTGTTGGAACAAGCTCTGGTCATTGAAGAACAGCTTAGGAAAGCCTCCGTTGAAAACGCTCCGAGTGTCGAACCAGCACAGGAAGCCTCAGAATCCTCAGCAAACGTAACTGATGAAAAGTCTGTCAAACCAGACCAGTGAGTTTTTTGTCTCTGTGTTATTTAGTACTGGCTTCTGGTCATTAATTGTATCATTGAAAAGTCGTTATCATACTTTGTTTGGAAAAGACATTCCTTGCACATCTTTGTGTGAGAATGAAAACTTATTATAGAGCAGTTACACTATTTACACTGTACATTAGTTACCTGATTGAATTATTATTCATACTCTGCTGTTCCTGAAACTACATGACAATAAATGGACTTTGGTTGTTTTCAGCCTTAAGCCTCTGGATGATCTGGCTAGCTCTTTGAAGAACCTTGGACAGGGTGCTGAGGCCAAGGGAACCAAAAACCCTAAGCTACACAAAGGTTGGTTCACAATGTCCACCAATTCCTGTCTATATGTATGTTCAGTCCATCATTTTGTTTAGCTCTTGTGCTTAAGATATGTCATACAACATAATTGAATACCATTTATGTAATGTAAGCTTCACTCTCTCTAAAATTGTGAACCTGTTGCCACACATCAGGTAGTCCTCTCTTAAATCTCTATTATCTTGAACAAAAATACACGTACCATGAGCCATGTCTCTTGAAAAAAGTGCTTCATTCTTGAATCAGATATTCTGAACTAGGGTATTCCTGTGATGATCAAAGTTTCTTGATAAAGGGTTTTCTTATCTTGAACAAGTGTACCCCTATCCTTGGCAAGGTGTTCCTGTTATGAACTAGGGATCTTCAACAAGACATTCATATATGAACCAATAGGTATTCTTGTCTCATCATCAATGTAAAACTCCAGGGAAGTGGTGTCCTTAAGAAATGCTTCATTGATATATTTTTATTTTACATTAGTCTACATTAGTATCAGTATATTTTACTGTTACTAATGTATGCTAATGTAAAATAACCTGTGTTGCTTTTGTTAAATTTATCCTTGAAATAAATTCTAATAATATATATTAGTAACATCTATCAGAATGTGGTGGGTTAACATTTGAATCATTTCATGAGCTTGGTTTTCATAAATTCTGTTTTCAGTGCTGGGCCACATTGCGGCGTTGGTGAATGACATTAACGACATGTCCTACACAAACATGCCTGCAAGTTTGGCTAAGGCTTACACGGCTAATGCTGCCAAACCGCTTCAGCAGAAGGTCATGCCCCCATTGAAGCCTTCTCCAACCCTGTCGGCCTCGACTGGGCCTTGGGTTGGCGGAGGATATAAACCCATTTTGACAGCAGGAGCCCAGGGCGCAAAACCGGTGTATATGCCGGTGCAAGGTTACAATTTGGGTGGTAAGTACCTAGGTCACTTCATTGCAGTTTATCTCTTTCTGGTTGTTGGTCATTTGTTAGGTCCTGGTCACTTGTACAGTGAGCGGCATTGGTTTCCCATTGGCTTTTAGTACACTCTTGTTATTAATGTGTTAAGTTACCTGCTGATATATGCATGTTTCAATTGTTTGTTGCCGATAGTTTGTGGCATGCGGTTGTTCTGGGTTGTGGGAGTAGCTGTAATCGTAAACTCATGTATCTGAAGCGTACCCAGATGCTAAGTGCAGGGCACCAGCTTATTCATGAGCTCTGTGAGAAATTCCAGGTCCTTAAACAGGGAAATTCTGGGCCCCTAGACAGAGCAATCATGGGCCACTTTGACGGAAGTGAGCGTATTCCATAGCAAAAGATGACAAGTATGGTAATATTCAGATACTTGAATTTTAAACTGATTGCAGTTAAGTGTCAGTGATATTATATTTACCAAGGCATGAATCGTTTACTTTGTGTAACTGATGATATTTTTCATTACTTGATTGCCGGCCAGTCCGAACCTCTAAAAATTGCTTGGCTTCATGGGCAGTTACCCCCTCTTGGCGGGCCTGGTTACGTTGGCGATGTGTTACTATTATTTGTTTTAATTCAATGAATTAAATGCAGTTGGAAGGTAGCAATTAGTAATTGTAATAAAATATAACTGAAATTTCACATGATAGTAATGGAACCTAACAAAGGATACGTTGGATGTGTTTTACTTTCTGTGTGAAGCAACTTCGTCGCAGTCGTTGGCGGCGCCAAGTACGTCTGGAGCGTCAACTTCAGCAACTGGCGGAGAAAAGTCAAAGGACGTCATTTGCATTGACTGATGCGACAAATAACGACTGTGTGGCCTTGTGGATGTTCTCCTGGTTTCTGTAGAGAGGCAGAAAGACACGATTGTATATCAAGAACCTTGTAGAGTGCATTTGGATTTGTAGATCTGCTTGATCGTTTGCAGATTTTGTTGCAGAGTTTGATGCTGCCGACTATACTTTGTCCATATCCGACAAAGCAGACTTGCAAGTTGCATTTTAAAGGATGTGTGTAGAAATTATTATTTTTTTATGTTGGTTCTCTCATCTAGGAAACGTCAATAGGACGCACGTTCAGTTGAAGGTGTACTTATGAGACGATTTTATACCCTTGGTCAAGCAATGCTACAAATTTATACAGTGGCACTTCAGAAGAGACCCACCAGAGGTTTTCCGACCTATTGGAGAAACATTCTTTCAACATTGAAATATCTTTGGTTGGTTAAAGGTGGCATTGACAGCACAAACTTATTAAGTTCTTTGGGTTTGAATTTTCATTGTTTTTTTAGCATTTAATTTTCATTTTATTGATTCTGTGAGAAACGTGTCGCAGATCTCATTCTGCAATTGCATTTTAATTTAATGCTCAGAAGGGTTTGGTTTTCAGGATTGGATGAGCACTGTTAAGGATTGCAGTTGGCAGTAATTTCATGTGCTTTCTTAGGCATTCTTTGCAAAATCCTCCAACTCAGTGACAGAATTTGACCAATGCCGTGTCTCGTTATCTGCAGTAATGCGCTTCCTATTCAATTACAATGATACAATTGTAGGACCGCCATGACATAAAGCACTGATTAGATTATATACCTTCTAGTTTAATTTGTGTTTTTAATAGTTCTGCTTTAATATGTGCCACTTCTTGTTCTGCTGCTCTGGGACCTTAAGCAGTATATAATACTTGAAACGTATAGCTTGCATTCGCATATACAGCACTAATTACAAATTATTTGGCGCTATCGTAGAGTCATCCGTCAGGTTGAAAGTTTTCTGTATTTAAATTGAAAATTAATGCGATCTCAATGAGATAGAGGTGTGAAGGCATGATCTTGGCAATTATATTTGGTAGATATAATCCATATTAATACACTCCTCGATTGGTGACGTATGGCACGGGAAGTTTTTGTCTGTGTTGGCTAAGGCTCTCAAATGTGGTTGAAATCACGGCCCGCGTACCCGTCGACCCAAGGAGCGGGTAGCGCCGGGTACCCGACCGCGCGGACATTTTGTTAGGAATTTATTGTAGGAAATTCCGCATATTTACTGAATGTCGGGCACCCGAGAACCGATTTCATTGCCCAGGCAGTCAGCCTCCGGCGGGTGCCCGTTGACAGCCTTAGTGGTGACATAACCTAAAATTTCTCTTTAGGCATTCCTTCTGAAATGGTTTTTGCGCTCTGCTGTCAACCTAAAGCTAGGGGGTTCAAATCGCCGCCCGGATAAACAGTTGTTGATTGGTTTGAGTGCAGATTGTTATTACCGAAGTTACTCGGTCAACATTATTATGTGGTAAACCTATTATTTCCTGCCCACCATTCTTATTAAATTAGTCTGATGTGTATATCGATAAAAGAGTGGTGCTAGAAAATAATGAGGAACTGGCGCTTAGGTAATGTCCGCAGGCGTACGGATAAGGGGCTGAAAGACGAACGCCTTAATACAGTCAGTCTTAATTGCCTTCGGTTTGTACTGAAATCTCAAAACATCGTACATAAAGCTAAAAACATTTACAACCTTCACACAAGAAAGCGTCTGTTAGCCGGCGATTTGCAAAATCCTCCAACTCTGTGACAGAATTTCATCAATGCCGTGTCTCGTTTTCTGCAATAATGCGCTTCCTCATTAGCACAGCCTACCTTTTATACTTCGCTGTCAAACTCTCCTGGACAAATCTAGTTAAGTAACGCTGACAAAAACGATATGGATAATGGCAATACATATGCAATACAAGTGTTGGTGGCCTCGTATGTATGTATGTATCAGGCTACTTATATAGCGCCTGATATATAAACCTCTACGACGTCTAGTTATCGAGTGAAGCTCGTTGTCTAAATCGCCTTCAGCATCACCTTCCTTTGGTAGAAGATGAACGGAAGTATGTTGTTTTCGTATGCCTTTGAGGGATTCAAATAAGGGCCAAAATCATTCTCTATGTTGCTACATGCTCTTATTTTCCATAAACTGTTTATTACTGAAGCTATAGTCAACCACATCTACATGTAGTTAAGAAAATTTCTCTCTGCTTCATCAACCTATTGACAAGTTCTTCCTATCTCTTTCTTGCACCTGTAATTCTCTTGTGGGCCGACGTAATTCTCTTCTATCTTCATCACCTATGACATCTAATTTTCAAATCAGACCTCCACGCATAGCTGCGTTTTTGCCGGCATGCTAATGATGATTATCTGAATAAACGAAAATTCGATTTTAAGCTGCCTCTAGTCTATCGAATCGTAGTTGTCATTGTCAACTCCAGGCGTAATCACTGTAAGGTCTACTTCCTTTCATCACGCCTCGAATCCTTTCAAACTAATCGGCATCAACTTACCCAAAGGTCACTTGATCATGCAAGCTTGAAGCTTCATCGTATCACTCATATCCTTAAATTGCTCCGTTGGCTGAAAATTCCAGGATGCGTTGATTTCAGTTGCTTGTCTCTACTTGTCTGAGTTGTCCATGCTTTTTGCGCATGCTGGTCTTTTTTCTTGTGCAAAGCTCACTCCGCTGTAAAATAATATTTGCTGTGCTTCCGAAGCTAGTAGGTCTTTAACAGCCCTTTTAATGTCAACACGTCTGCTTGCTTTTGCATATAACATAGATCCACCAGATGCGTAAAAAGTAGAATCGTCGTTTTGCCACTCAGGATAATCTGACTGATTCCCGTCGCATACTGGTGGACAATGCAACGTCGATGATAATACCATGGATTTTGCATTATATACATACCAGTGCACACCAGAAGATATTATGTTTTGGTTCTCGGATGAGGGTATACATTCGCTGTCTGGTCAATGCAATCTGCATTTTGAGCTGATGAGCTTCTTATGCTTACTATGTTTCTCTCCCTCTCCGTCTCACCCCTCCCACCGCCGTTTGAGTGACTGCCTCATAAGTTCACTCAACG